>CAJQUW010003291.1:0-461779 GCA_907163375.1 Prostheceraeus crozeri | reverse complement strand
ATGAGATCGTAAATTTATTAAATTTCGTATTCCTGGCGTGTAAAGTAACATTTGTTTGCGCTGTGTTAATAGTTATTAAATGTTTGTCTGAATTTTAAAAACAAACTTTTTGTTCTCCACAAATAGCACAGCTTTTTTCTTCTTCACCATTAATTATTTCTCTCTCCATTGATTTTCTCGGAGTTTCTTCCTTCTTTGCTGTCGCAATGTTCATTTAAATATTCAATCATTTCATTGTCTATTTCTTTACCACAACTCGTGTTGCTTTGATATCTGCTGTCAGTCTAAGTCTTTTAATTTCATATTCGTCATTCCTTCATACACAGTTCTTTTCGAAGTTGAATTCTCTTTCTTGATCACTATGTTGAGCCACCTGGTTTTAACAATTTCCTCGGAATTCTGACATTTTGTGTTTCCATAGCCTGCCAAAATTGCGGGCGAGTGAGCTATTTTTGGATTGGACCTCGTAATAAGCAAATTGTTCTTCGATTGAGCGTACTATTCCAATCCAACGTCGGAAGGAAATTTTGACAATTTTTAGACACATTAGTGATTATCCACTTTTATTTCTTTTTGAGTTTTTTGCATACCTTTCGTTTCGCTTTTTATGCATTCAAATCCAAGCTTGATAGTCTACTGGAAGGCACTCAAAAGTCGTAGAAAGATTTACCGTGAAGTTAGCCCACTGAGTTTGTATTTGCTATCATTTCCTGTTTATCATAAAGAACTGCTTTATTTCCCGTTGAAGGTTGCTTCCATCGGAATCCATTTTTTGTCTAAAACAATTAAAAAGGGTAAAGCCCAAAAAGGCAATAATAGATAGAAAATAATAGCCCGAAGGAAGGCTATCAAAAATAGGATATTAAAGCCCGAACCGGTTTCAGTCAGTCCTTTCTTGGACTTCGCAAGGGATTAATGATATATTTTTTGTGAATTTCAGCACTAGTTCATACATGTCTAATGTTTACATAGAGATGTATAACTATATAAGTTGTTAGGAATGTTAGTTGGAGTAAAATGTCAGAAATATCATTGATCTAATTGGCTGATTTCCTATCAAATAAGCGGCCTATTAAAGTTAATCTACAACGACACTATATGCCTCTAGAGTGCCTCCAATCTCGTGGATAGCGGCGGGTCCGGTATTCTCCAGTTTCGGCAGAATGGGTGGCAGAATCATGTAGAGGCTGGTGTCTTCTATGGAAGTGATTTTGTCTCGTGTTAATGCTGCTATCATTAGAAAACTATTTCTGAGAGATCGAAATTTAGATTTCGGTCTGCGTGTATATAAATTTGTTTTCAGTCGCTGTTATTAGTTATTATATGTTTGTTCTGAAGTAAAAAACAATCTTTTTCTCTCCATATAGCGCTGATTTTTTACTTCTTCCACCTGGATTATTTCTCTCCATTGATTTGTCTCGGATGTGTCTGCTTTCGTGGCTGTCACATGTTCATTTAAATATTCAATCAATTCATTGTCTTATTGCGTGCCTCAATTTTGCTTGTTGAAAGCTCTGTCTGTCTATAGTCTTTTAAGTGTCATATCTCGCATTCCTGTCAGACACATTCTGTTTCGAAGTTCTCTTTCTTGATCATAAGTGAGCCACCGTTTGTAAACAATTTCTCGGAATCTGACATTTTGTGATTCATACCGGGCTCCAGCAATTTTCTGCGATTGATCTATTTTGATGGGCCCTTCCTTAAGAGCCCAAATTTTCTTTCGAAAGATCTTCTTATTCCAATCCAACGTCGGGATGGAAATTCTTGACATTTTTTTAAGACACATTAGTGATATCCACTTTGATGTCATTTTTTGAGTTTGTGGCTTAACATGGTCGTTTCCGCTTTTTATGTCATGTCAAATCCAGCTTGAGATTCTAACTGAATGCCTCAAAAAGTCTGTTTAAAAGTATTGACCGGTGGAAGTTTGACCACTTTATGGATGTTTCTATCAGTTTCCCATGTTTGCATAAAAGAAACTTGGGCTTTACCGTTGAATGGTTGCTTCCATCGGAATCCAGTTTTGTCAAAAACAATTAAAAAAGGGTAATCTATAATGGCAATAAAATATGAATATAATAGCCCGAAGAAGCAATCAAAACTTAGTATATAATTCCCGACCGGTTTCATCCTGTTCTTGGACTTCTCAAGGAGTAATGATTATATTTTTGAAATTCAGCCACAAGATCATATCATTCTAAAGGGTTTACATAGGAGAGGTATAGAATAATAATGTTGTTAGTAATGTTATGTAGTAAAATTTCTAGAAAGTATCTGTTGAATCATAGGAAGGCCTGGAGTTCCTATCAATAAAGAATGCCCTATGAAAGTTAATCTGACACGACACTAGATTCCCTCGATTTTCTCCAATCCTGTTGATCGGCGGTTCCCGTATTCTCCAGTACCGCATATGTTGTTTGCATATCAGGTTAGAAGGTCTGGTGTCTTCTAGGTGAAGTGATTTTGTCTCGTTGGTTTAAATCTGCTATCAGTAGAAGACATGCTTATAATCGAAATTTAGAATTCGTCTGCTTGGTAAATAAAGTTGTTTGCGCGTGAATAGTTATTAAAATGGTTTGTCTGAAATTAAAAATCAATCTTTGTACCCCAAATAGCACACTTTTTTTCGTGGTCTTCCACACTGTTATTATGCTCTCCATTGATTTTCTTTTCTCGGAGTTCTGCTTCCTTTGCTGTCTTAATTTCATTTAAATATTCAATCATTTCTGTTGGTTTGTCCTATTTCGTTCCACAATTTTGTTTGCTTTGATTGCTCTGTCAGTCTTAAGTCTTAAATTCATATTCGCATCCTTCATACACATTCTTTTTCGAAGTTCTCTTTTCTTGATCACTGATGTTGAGCCACCGGTTTTTTTAAAAACAATTTCCTCTGGAATTCTGACATTTTTTGTGATTCATAAGCCTGCGCATAAAAGTTCTGCGATTGATCTATTTTGATGCCTCGTAATAGGCAAATTTCTTCGATTGATCTTCTGATTCCAATCCACGTCGGAGAAGATTCTTGACAATTTTTTAAGACACACAGGTTAGTGATAACCACTTTTATTTCATTTTTGGTTTTTGGCATACCTTTCGTTCGCTTTTAGTCCTTTCAAAGCCAGCTGATATCTCAACAGGAATGCACTCAAAAGTACGGTATAAATAATTTACCGGTGAAGTTAGGCCCACTGATTTTAGGGCTATCAGTTCCATTTTATCATAAATAACTGGCAGTTTATCCTTTGAAGTTGCTTCCATCAATCCATTGTTTGTCAAAAACAAGTAAAAATAGGGAAATCCATATATCAAATTAAATATCTGAAAAAATAGCCCGAAGAAGGCAAGCAAAACTAAGATATAAATACGACCGGGTTTCAGTCATCCTTTTCTTGGACGCTCTCAAGTGTTTAATGATGAGATTTTTGGTGTAATTCAGCTCAAGGGTCAGTAGCATTCGATGGGTTTACTTGTAGAATTGTATATTTTATGTGTCAGAATGTTATTTTAGTATATGTTTCTAGTAATATCTTTTGATCATAGAAGGGCTGATTCCTATCAAGAAAATCGGCCTATTAAAGGTATTCATACAACGACTCTTAATTCCTCTTGTTTCTCCTATCTATTGTTCGCGTTCCGGTATTTCTCCATGTTCGGCATTTAGGGTTGCAGATCATGGGGAGAGTTCTGGTTTCGTCGTATGAAGTGATTTTGTCGCTTGTTAAATCTGCTACATTAGAACAATTTCTTTAGAGATCGAAATGTAAATTCGGCTGCGTGTAAATAAATTTGTTTTCGCTGAAAATAGGTATAAATGTGGGTCTGGAATTAAAAAACATACTGTTGGGCCCCAACATAGCACAGCTTTTTTCGTCTTCACCTTTATTTATTTCGCTCCAGTGATTTTCTCGGAGTGCTGCTGCGTTGCTGTCCTAATGGTTCATTTAAATATTCAAATCATTTCATTGTGCTATATCTTCCTCTAGTTTTGCTTTGATTTCTGCTGTCAGTCGAAGGCGGGGATTGGTCATAGTCGCTTTCCTGCATACACAGGTTCTTTTCGAAGGTCTCTGGGCTGATCACTATGTTGACCCCGGGTTTTTTAAACAATGTGCCTCGAAGCGACATTTTTTGTTGGGGTATTTTCTTAGCCTGCTCATTAAATGTTCTGCGAGGATCGATTGGGTGGGCCCTGAAGATGGGCAAATGGCTGTCGAGTGGAGCGCGGATGCCATTCCTACTCGGATGAATTCTCTGAAAATGTTTTAGACAGCATTATTGATACCAACTTTTATTGCATGTTTGGGTGTTGGGGCATACCTTTCGTTTCGCTTTTATGTCCAGTCATATCCAGCTTGATATCTAACTGTATGGCACGCATAAAGTCTGTATAAAGTATTAACCGTTGAAGTTAGCCTTGCTTCAGCACAAAAGCCCGTCGACCGTTGCTAGATTCCATTACTTACCTAGCTACCTTAGCCGGGTTTGAAGCTTGCATCAAAGCCCGCCTTAAAGAGCACTCAGATACGCAAAACTCAGAGTCTTAAGCCTAGCATCTTTAAGCAAGCCCGTATCCGCTTCCTCCTGACCCTCACCATAGGCATCCTCCTCTCTTAGAGAGCGGCGATTCATCAGCACACGTTCCCCACCCAAGATTCAAAGTTAGCTCCACTGGCCCCCTATCAGACTACCTGACGGCCCCAGGGAGATCCCTAGCTGTAGAACCGCAACCTACATCTGATGCCACTGATTTTATTTTCTATCCAATTTGCCATTTTTTTCATAAAGAACTTGGGCTTTATCCTTTGAAGGTTGCTTCCATCGGAACCCTTTTGTCAAAAACAATGAAAAAAGTGAAATCCTAAAATGGCAAGAAATATATTTGAAAATAATCCCGAAGGAAGGCAAATCATACTAAGGATATAAATCCCGCCGGTTTCAGTCCTTTGTTCTTGGACTTTTCCCTTTCAAGGGAATAATATTAATGATAGATTCTATTTTTGAAATTCACACAAGTTCATATCATTCGAATGTTTACATAGAGATTAATATCTATATGTTGTTAGTAAGGTTATGTTTGTAAAATTGTTCGAGGAAATATCTTTTGATCCAAAGAAGCTGAGTCCGATCAAAATAATGCGAGGCCTATAAAGTTATTCATACAACGAGCACTATTTCCTCTGATTTTCTCACATCTCTTTTGATCGCGTTCCGGTAATTCTCCAGTTACCGGCATATTTGTTTGCAATCAGGTAGAGTTCTGGTTTCTTCGATGGTATGATATGTCTCTGTTATTCTCTATCATTAGAACAATTCATATGGAATCGAATTTAGAATTCGTCTGCTTGTAAATAAGATTTGTTTTCGCTGGTAATAGTTATTAAATTTTAGGTCGGAATAAAAAACATCGTGTGTTCTCCCAAATAGCTCAGGCTTTTTGTTTCTTCCGTCCCATTAATTATGTCTCTCCATTGATTTTCTCGGATTCGCTTCCTTTTGCTGTCTTAATGATCATTTAAATTATCAATCATTCATTTCCTATATCTTCCACAATGTTATTTGCTTTGATCTCTGCTGTCAGCGAATCATTTAATTTCATTTTCTAGTCCTTCATACACAGTGCTTTTTCGAATGCTCTTTCTGATCACTATGTTGAGCTCCGGTTTTTAAACAATTTTCCTCGGAATTCTGACATTTTTGGTGGAGTTCTTGCAGCCTGCTCATAATTGGCTGCTGCGATGTATCTATTTTTGATGGCCTCGTATAGGCATATTTTCTTCGAGTGGATCTGTTAATCCAATCCAAGCGCGGGATGAAATTCGTGTCAAGTTTTTAGACACATTAGTGATATCACTTTATTTCATTTTTGAGTTTTTGGCATACCGGTCGTTTTCGCTTTATGGTCATTCAAATCCACTTTGATATCTAACTGTAATAGAAGCTCTCAAATGTCCTTAGAAAGTTTTTACCGTTGAATTTAGCCACTGATTTTATTTTCTCTATCAGTTCCATTTATCATAGAAGAACTTGGGCTTTATCCTTGAAGGTTGCTTCCACGGAATCCAGTTTGGTCCAAAACAATTAATAATAGGGGATAATCCAGAAAGAATGGCAATTAAATATATGACAATAATAGCCCGAAGAAGGCAATCAAAACTAAGGATATAAATCCACCGGTTTTCAGCTCCTTTTCTGGACTTCTCAATGGATTAAGGTTTATATTTTTTTGAATTCAGCACAAGTTTCTTATCTTGTCTAATGTGTACAGGAGATATAAATTTAATTTTGGTTAGGACATGTTATTGTAGTAGAAATGTTCTAGAAATATCTTTTTTAATCATAGAAGGCTGATTTTCCGATCAAAATTATGCGGCCCTAGGAAAGTTATTCATACAACGAGCACAAGAGTCTCCTCTGATTTTCTCCATGATCTTTGATCGGCGGTCCGTTTTCTCCTGTACGGTATAAGTGTTTGCAGATCATGTTAGAGTTCGTGGTTTCTTCCTATTGGAAGTGAGGGTTGTCGCGTGGGAAACTGTTATCATTTAACAATTCTTATGAGATCAAATTTAGGAATTCGTCTGCTTGGTAAATAAATTTGTTTCGCGTTAATAGTTATTAAATGTTTGTCTGAAGTAAAAACATTTATTTTGTTCCCAAATAGCACAGCTTTTTTCTATCTTCAACCATTAATTTTTCTCTCCATTGATTCTCGAGGGCTGCTTCTTAGATGGTCTTTTTTTTCAGTTAAATATTCAAATGCATTTTTTCATTGTCTATTTCTTTCCGACAATTTTTGCTTTGTTATCGGCTGTCAGACTAAAGTCTTTTTAAATTTCATATTCCATTCCTTCACGTGTGCGCTTAGCTCGATCGTCTTCTCCCGATAGAAACGAATAAGCAATTACATTGCAACAATGTAAGAAAAGATCTATTTATAAATTCTTAGATTCAGATAGTGAGAGACGCAAATTTTCCCTATTCGTGGCTTCGCCAAATTTGGGAGAAGATGATGACGCGTTGAATCGTCGTGTCTGCGTTCAGTAATGGCTGAATGTCAGATCGGAAGATTAAAAGCCGCAGAAAGGAGATAGCCATGAAGTGATTCAGTCAGAGATAATGATTCAAGACATATTCTGATATTATGTTTATGGCGATGATTTCAACAGTGGTTATTTTCTACACCGGCCAGTCGTCCGAGGGATTATGCAGAAAACTCTAGCCATCGTACACGAAGTTTATGGCATTGAAATAAAAACTAAACCACTCTCAAGGGATAGACTATCAATCAGGAGAAGCACAAAAAACATTTTAGCAGCCCTAAATTTGAAACATGTAAATGATTGACAGGATATAATAAACACAACAGAGTCTTGCGTTGGCGAGAGCTTCCACGAGAGTGAATGTTCTCTACAGTAATCTTACCGAGGTGATCAAGCGTCATGTGAGAAATCAACATCACATTTTCATTGTCACTTGACGTTTAAAATCTTGGGAAAACAAGAGTCGCGTTGACGAACAGTCAGGTTAGGATTGCATGCTTATGAGGCTATTCAGAAAAAGAGACTGTCACATTGGACATATAGTGAATCACAACTCACATGCAGAGTAGTCTATATTGGGTAGTCTAAGGACTTCAATGTACCTTTCATTTAAATATCAGTATCTATTTCTCACATCATTTCATTTCATTCTGTAGTCATGGATGCCGGCATGATTTGAATGTTCATGTACTTGTACAAGTGTTTGAAAATTCACTGAAATTAAGATTGTGTCAAATTAATTATTTTATGCAGTTCATGTTGTCTGCTGCAGAAATATAGGAATCCACTTTGGAGCGAAGGCCTATGGTCTGGGAGCGATTTATTATTTTCGTTCAAAGACCAGATATGTTTCGACAGTGTTGTTTCATTCACATATTGATATTTGCGAAAGATTTTTTATGATTATTTAATTGTGACTTGAATTTATCTTCTGCTGGCCAATGTATGTTTCTGCGTCATTTTCACTTATGACCGTGGCGTGATAAACAATACACGTTTATAAACATTCTCCATTCATTAGGCAGGTAGTCTTGTTTCGGCAATTGCATTTTCTCAAACATTGATCCTCGTTTTCTTTTGAAGTCAGGAGTCTATTGTTGTGTTGTTTAATCAATTGTCCCATGTTCGGCATGCAACTGTAACTAACCTTGATTGTGTTACTATTAAATAATTTTCGGTACCGATGATATCTTGGAAAATGGTTATCGATAAATTGAAGGAATTTTCGTCCTATGTTTGTTTTGACGTTTTGGCTGCAAGGGGGATTGAACCATATTATTTTCCTTGTTCGTTTTCTTTTAACATTGTCATTTTGGTTATATCTCAATGTACTGCCATGACCACTTTTTTTCTGAGCATTTTGATTGTGTTGTTTCACTTTCTCGAATTCGGTTTTATCAGATGATAAGACTGTTAGCCGCTTTTCAATCATTTTTGGTTGATTATTTAGAATCATCGGTGGATGATTTGAGCTTTTGTTCACATACATTGTTGTATTATTAGGTTTTGCATAAGATTTGGATTTTCCTGTAGATAGATCGAAATGAATATCCAGAAATTCTGTTGTTTTGATATTGCATTTAACTGTGATTTTCAAGTTGTACTTCTTGAATATTTCGATTATATGATTCCCTGCTCGATCGCTTTCTGGACCTGATGTTTTCTTCATAATTGCTAGTCCATCGTCTCGGTGAAGTCCAATATTATTACTTCCAAATTTGCTCAGATAGGAGAAATAAACCAACCAACTTACACACTTCCGATCCATCAAAACTTCCTTGTGTCACATCGAATATTTCTGGGTTGTTTCTTTTCATCCAAATGTCAGTGTTGTCAAATAACAATGATTTTCTTGCATGCAAAATTGTATTTATCTCATGTTCGGTAATAGTGGTGAATTGCTTTGCAAATTCTGTACTTTTCATCAGGAGGTCTTCATCTACCGAATTTCATGAACTTGTAGTTGGGTTTATCATCGATTGACTTATGCCAATCTATAACTGAGGATGATTGTTTCCTTGAAGGACATTTGTTGTATTGCGTACAAGTATTGTGTTGTTATGCCTATCTGATATATTTTTGATGATCAAACCAATCTCAGACTTTGTAGGATTGATGAATCTACATTTTAATGTGTTAGGAAAATTATCTTTATGATCTTTGAAAGTCAAAAATGCTGGTCTCTGAGAATACTGCTCCATGCAATTGTCGATTCGATAAGTTTTGACAATTTCTTTGGCTTCTTTGCTGATCTCACGTCTTTGTAGGCAGTCACTTTTCTTGTAAGTTTGTGTAGTATTCTCATTTAATGTTTTGCAATAGACTTCTTTTGGAATTTCATAAACATTATTCGCTTCGTCCGCGAAAAAAATAATTTTTGTTTGATTGCTGAATGGTATTCTTGTTACAGTTCAATTCCGATAATAAATCGTTATTCCATTTTTTGAACTCTTCATTTTGAATAAGTTCGGTTCGTAGATTGATTGTTCGAATGCGTTTAAGTGTTCATCTGTTGGCGGGCATTTGTTAGCTTCAAGTGCAAATGTTTGTATGAGATTTTCACTCTCTTCAGACTGGTTCAAAAGTATACCTTCCATCTAATTCTTTTGATAAAATTTTCTGCTTTCGCGATTAAATTTCTAATATAGGATCCTTTTGATGGCATTGGGATATTCTTCATAGAATAATCAAAATGTTTTGTTGAAGATCCATTATGAGTTGGCAAACCACAGTGCTCAGCGCTTGAATAAAACGGGGCTTTAAATGTCAGAATTGAGGTTATTTCTAGAGTGCTCAATATCTTACGTATCTTAGCCTATTGATATAATTTTGATAAAAGACCATCTTTCGTAACTAGAAGCACTTTTAGTTTCACGGCGAACCGATCATCATAAGACTTAACAAAGGAAGGGATACAATTTTTTATATTTAAAGTTACTCTGGTAGAAGTCTCACTGCTGGAAATTCATAGAAGTTAAGTTATATAAAAAAAATTAAGTAGAAAATATCATATATATATATATATATATACTCATTGACAAAATTTTTGAAACATTTACTTCTTTAACTTCTTTCTTTTTGACTGGTATATATACATGTATGTATGATACCTTGATAATTTAGTCACAATCTCCACCAAGTCGCTAGCACAGAAAAACAACGCATGTAGCAGATTCAACTTTAATAGCGCGTGTGCCCCCCTCTAGCTCCAATACATTCAGTAATCCGAGATGGCATGGATTCACAAAGTTCCTGAATGAAGGATGTTTCAAGGAGAAGCCACTGCTCTGTCAGTCTTTCAGAGAGAATCTTCAGGGACACTGGTGGAAGTGAATAGCGGTCTCTCACTCGCCGCCCAAGCTCGTCCCAGACTTGCTCAATGGGTGACAAGTCAGGTGAGCGTGCAGGCCAGTCAAGGGTTTGAATGTTCAATCTCCTAACAGTGGCAATGACAGCCGAGGAGCGATGTGGTCTTGCGTTGTCGTCTTGGAAGACGAGATCCTCCACCCTGACCACTGGGGCAACAACAGGAAGCACAATTTCATTGAGATACATAAGATATATAGTATAAGTTAATGGCCATAGACTATGGCCATTAACTTATACTATATATCTTATGTCATCAATTTTTATGTCTATGTGCGTGTAATAGCTTAATGATGCTATTATTTTGATTTCAAAAATATATCATTAACCCTTTGAGAAGTCCCAAGAAGGGACGTAACTAGTCAGGGTACCTGCAGTCAAGATTGTTTTTCTTTTGGCTTTTTATTGGAATTATATATATATATATATGTAAAAAATTGAATATCACAGTATTTGGTGAAGCATATAGAGAAATGTTTCTGCCCGCAAAAAATCAAAACAACAATTTAGCACTAGCAAATTATTAAATACTAATTTTTTATTTAGTATATAAAATTACTGTTGAATGTAATATCAAATCAACCGACTTTTTGGACGTATCCTTCGATCTTCGAACTGGAAAACATAAACCGTATAACAAACCAAATCAAAACCCAATTTATATCAACGTTAAGTCAAATCACCCACCTACAATTATCAAAGAAATCCCAAACATGATCGATAGCAGAATATCGAATCTATCTTGCGATGAAGAATTCAACCTGACATTTTATCAATGAGCACTGACTAGAGGTTGTTTTTAAAAAGAACTTTGCTTCCAAGAAAACAAAACATCAAATAGAAGAAAAAGAAAGGTTATTTGGTTCAATCCCCCATGCTCCTTAGATGTGAAAACAAACGTCGGCAAACGTTTTTTGAATTTGATCAGTCAACACTTTCATCAACAACATAAGTATCAGATTTTTTAACAAGAATAGGCCTACTGCTAAAGTCAGCTATTGTTGCATGCCTAATATGGGCAACATCATTAAAAATCATAATTCAAGAATTCTGAACAATGTAAGAGATAATGAAAGCAACAATATCAACAATAAATGCAACTGCAAAAATAAACAATCGTGACCCATGGACGAAAGTTATCTTCAAAAATGTGTGGTTTACCAAGCAACAGTCAAAATCGCCCAAAAGTGAAAAAGTATCGGCCAATGCGAACATGAATTTAAAGAAAGGTACCACAATCACAAAAAGTCGTTTACAAATATTAGATACAAAAATGAAACAACTCTATCAAAACATACTTGGGATCTAAACGATAATGATAAAGATCATGAAATGAAATTGAAGATACTTCAACAATCAACACCCTACAAATGTGGAACGAGACATCGCTGTATATGGATATCAGAAAAATATCATATCAGCCTCCTGGGGAAGTGTTATCCTCTAAATCTGTGAAGGCAATATTCCATGATATGAAAAATGTCGCAGGGCAATATTTTTTGTTCTTTCCCTCCTGGGAGGGCAAGATAAATTTTCATAGAAATTTTGTTGAGTTGGGAAGAACCAAGTTTTTTTGATATTCAAAATATAATCTCTTTTTTATATATAATTTGCGATACATTTCGATCAACACCTGCTGATCATCTTCAGGCAAGTGAATCATTCAAAGTAACTAAAAAATTTTCAACCATAGTCATGTATAAACATAGAAAAGAAAGGTATAGGCGACAGATAGTACTGGGTATGGGTTATCTCGTACCAGTTGCTAGAGCAATTTGATAGCTTTGATCTGACTGACATAGAAGAATTGAAACAGGTAGTACTGGGTTACAATTTATCAGTAGTAGAGTGGAATAACTCTAACCTGACTAGAAACACACACAAATAAAAACTAAAATCAAATGAAAAGGAAATCACTAAACTGCTCAAGCTCACTCCTGTTGTTAATTTGAGGTTTTAATTGTTTGATGTAGTAAGCTTCACGAAGACGTAAATTTGTGTTGTCATTATCATGTACTGGTATTTTAGTTTGAAAGATGTTCGTGTGGCATGAGTTGAGATGTATGTTCATGGATGAGTCTTTCTTAGTTATGTGTTCCTTACATCTAACGTGTAGAGTGTGTATCGTGCTTCCTATGTACTTTTTCTGACACTTTTCCCATGTTAGTTGATAAATGACATTCTTCCTGTGGCAAATAGAATTGTTCTTTACAGGGTAATTTTGCAGTGAGCATGCTGGACTAGTTTGCACTTGTTTTAATTGTTGACGTAATGATTTTGCTTTTCTTACGATTCGGGCATTTATCTTTTCTTTCTTGAATACTGTCTTGATTTCTCGATCAATTTTTTCAGAAATGAATGGAAATCGGACGAAAAGGACATCTTATTTGTTTTGTTTTTTCTGGATTTTTTAAAGCGTTTTGACTTGGTGATGAAATCGTCCGGATATCCATTTAGTCTCAGCGTATGATCAAATTGCTTTCCATGATGTTGAAGAGTTTCAGGTTTGGAGCGTCTCTTAAGTATCCGGTTCCTTTCGTTCTGAATGTAACAAGATTTTTCATGTGGTGGAATGTTCGAGGCAGAATGCACGAAGATGTTCTTTTTCGATTCTTTCCTGTAAAAATCAAAGATTGTTTCGTTATTCGTAGTTATCATGACATTAAAATCCAGGAGGCTGATTGAGTTATCTTCTGCTGGGAATTCAATGCCGAAATGGATATTGTTGTTTTGAGAGTTCAGGATATTTAGTAGTGTTATTGCGTCTTGTGTGTTGTTGACCAGGGCAAAGCAATCGTCGACGTAACGTTTGAATAAAGGAACGTTGCTCATTAGTGCAATGCTTGCTGTTTTAATTGAATCAATAAAGATTATGGCGACTATACCTGACAGGGAAGAGCACATGGGTAGTCCTTTGGTTGAGTTGGGAAGAACCAATGGAAAAAATTGATCGAGAAATCAAGACAATATTCAAGAAAGAAAAGATAAATGCCCGAATCGTAAGAAAAGCAAAATCATTACGTCAACAATTAAAACAAGTGCAAACTAGTCCAGCATGCTCACTGCAAAATTACCCTGTAAAGAACAATTCTATTTGCCACAGGAAGAATGTCATTTATCAACTAACATGGGAAAAGTGTCAGAAAAAGTACATAGGAAGCACGATGCACACTCTACACGTTAGATGTAAGGAATACATAACTAAGAAAGACTCATCCATGAACATACATCTCAACTCATGCCACACGAACATCTTTCAAACTAAAATACCAGTACATGATAATGACAACACAAATTTACGTCTTCGTGAAGCTTATAGAGCGCAACATAGATCTATGGGATTGGATCTGGGATTGGACATAGGAATGCTTCATGGCTTATCGTGGGTTACATATCAGTAACCTAGCTGTCTACTCGGAGTTACACAGAAATCTCTCACCGTGTAACTCCTTGTAGACAGCAGGTTACTGTACATATCTACTTAAAATTCTCACTATATGACTACATTCGCTCCGGCCAAAAGACAGTAGATATGTCAAAGTAATAATGTTTTATAACATTGGAGTTAGTACTATGTCATCCGCATCACGCCTCTTGGATCTCATTGCTTAGAAAAATTGTTGCTTATTATGTCCATGGCATTGAAAATTTGCATTTGGTAGGAACTTTATGGTGCAACTACAATTGATCCATCATTCGAAGGGGAGCTGGAATCAAAACAGAATAATTAGAATCGGAGAAATTAGAATTGTTAAGAAATTTGTGGTATTTTGTAGTCAATGAAGTAAGGTCAAGAAATGTATTATTATATTTACCATCATAATCTGCTGCAATTAAGTGTCCTACAATTTGTATTTTGGAATGAATTAATAAGTATGATATATGATGTACGTAGCTATTAATTGTTATCATCTATTAGATTAATGTATTCCATTAATGTACATGCATTATGATGGAATACGGTCAGTTGCCAGTTCATACTATTTAAATGATTTGCACCATATACTTAATAGCTCAAGCTTTTGGTGTTGAATCAAAAATACTTATTGACTATTATAGAAACATAAATACAAAGAGGCAAATTTCTCTGTATGGTCAAAAGTCAAAAGTCAAAAATGTTTATTTCCAAGAACATTGGAAAACAGGAGCATGTGTGCTCACATACACAAAAAACATAGTTTGATGGCAGAAAACAGCGTGCGGTCGGTGTTGTTAAAATATATTCTGAACAGGAAGGAGAGGAGAATTGACGAAAATAAATTTCCAGATTTCATATTTATTGATTAGTGATTTCCTTAGTTATCGTTCGCAAGTTGTTTGCTTTTTTGAGAAACTTCGCGATGGATTTTACCAGTTTCGGAGTTAAAATATTCATCAATTTATTGAATTCTGTTGTATTGTTACAGTTGCATAACAAAGGCGCTGTTTCTTGTCGTAAATTTTGATATAGTGAGCATTCTATCATGAAATGATACAGAGTCTCCACTTTCGAATTATCACATAGCTCACATAAACGCTCTTCATATCGCAGTCGATTTCCGTAACTGCCAGTTACGAAATCTAATTTGTGATTTTTTGTTCGAAATTTACACGCACATTTTGTATATTTACATGACTGATTTCATTTTCGCTACTTGATATTCATACACTTTATGCATTATTGCTCGTTATCCAATGATTTCATTGAATCATAAATACACTTCAGCCATCATGCGGCTTTGCATGTGTTTTGTTATGTAGGCCTATCTATATAAATTTCTAAATGCCACAAAAAATGAACTATTTACAGGTTAAAAAATTATGCATTCTAGCATTAGTAGGTAATTAAATCAATACAAATGCAATTCATGTTCATTTTAACGCATTTAGTAGTTTAGAATTTAGATATTTCTATGCCAAGAATAAATATGATGAAAACTTACTTTGTGCTGTTGAAGTGGTCATCAATTCAAGGTGGAACCCTTCACTCATCGTCCATTCGTTTAGTTGAGATAACACTGCTACAGAAAACATAATTTCTATGTGGGAAGTGGATACAGATCGCCATTTTGTTTCTTGAGCTGTATGAAGAAGCAGTCCAACAGACAGTTCATCTCCATCATTTGATAGGTAATCCTCATTCAGCTCTCTTGATACCGTGCGTTCTCATGATATGCATGGAATCGCAAGGCCTTCATCATTAAGATAATTCAACACGTTGATTCAATTTCAATTACTGTTTTGTTCTCAAATGACTTATCGCCTCTAAATAATGTACGTTGTTTTCTTGGGCCGTTGATTACAGGGCGTCCTTCTTCCGAAAAGGAATGCATAATAAAATGCAGCCTTTCCAAGAGAATGAGCTACTTATATATCTAAAAAGACAGCCATCACTTTATTCAAACTCGTGATGCAGGCAGCCGGTAACATCCTGCCTTGTTGTTTGCATCTTGCACCTATGAATTCCTCTTTAATATGTTTAGATGTTGATTTACAAGTATTAACTTTGTGAAATGTGAAAGCCTTACTAACTTTTGTCCAATGGCAAGCGGATAGCTGATGTAATAAATTATCCTTAATACCGGTAGGCCTACTAATAGCGATTATTAGGTTATCACTGAAGAGATTAAGAGCTTGAGTTTAAAAATGCTGATAATAGAAAGTCAACTATCTTCAACAAGCTTCTTACAATGGCATAATCAGGTTTGTTGGTGGGACGGAATTTTCCGCCCCATTCCCACTGAAGAAGTAGGTTTACTAACAGTCAAAAGTTAGGAAAGTCAGGCGTCGGTCACAAAGAAGGAATTTCAGATGAGATTTGAAACTTTTATTGAGTTAAATTGGGTAAGGGAGGAGTGATGGAGGACATTAAGGACTTCGCAGATTAGAGAAAGAGGAGCACGCCGAGAGTGTTGTGAAGGGGGATTGGAAGAGTTGACACTGACATGGAGTGCGTAAAGTTTCTGCCTGAGGTTATAGGAAGAATTGCGAAGTACGGGCTTGTAGGGCTTGAAGGTTCGAGGGCGTTGACTATTCAATATTTTATAGGCTTCACAGGAGAGTGCACAGGTGCGTCGAAAATGCTAGGGTCTGTATGTTTGCACTGGCATATTCATTATTGGAGATATGAGTAAGGAGAGACAGGTGGAGGATACATCATAATGCTCTCCTTTGAAATGGATTGCAGTATGTCTGTCAATACTTTTCCGATACCAGAGTAGACGATCGAACCGTATTCCAGGTGTGAACGTATGTACACTTTGTACAATTGAATCAGGAGGTCTTTATGATAAGGGATATATGAGTTGAAGACACGAAGGGCGAATAATTCTTTTCACAGAAGAGAGGGCCAGGCATTGTAACGTTTCGAGAGAGGGAAGCCTAAAACGAACGACATCGATCGTTTTGGGCTTCCCTCTCTCGAAAAGAATAATTCTTTGTTAGCTCTTGAGTAGATGAATTTTGTATGGACGTTGTGTTTCAGGTTGTCCGTTATTACAATGCCAAGGTATATGTTCTTTGGAGAAAAGAATTCAAGTTTCATTAAAGATAATATCAGGAGGTAAGGGATGACGCTTGTCATAACGTGAAATGAACATTGAGACTGTTTTGGCTGCATTGAATTTCATACCCCAAACTCTTGACCAGTTCACTAATTCAACAAGGCTTTGGCTTAGGAAAGCTACAGCCATGATCGGATCAGAATGAGAGACGTAAATCAAGGAATCGTCAGCATACGCCATACATTCAATTTTTGCAAATTCATTATTGTGCAGTGAGTTGATAGAATGTAGAAGGTCATTAATGAAGAAAATGAATAAGGTTGGGCCAACACGCTACCTTGAGGTGCGCCTGTGGATTTTTTTCTAAATTTTCTAAACGTTCGGCTTTCAGCTGGAAAGTGAATTTTCAACACGGGTTCGCTGGAACCTGCTTCTCAGGTAGTCAGATATCCAACTATAGAGATTGCCACGGATACCAGCCGCGAGAAGTTTGTGCCTTAAGGCTTCATGAGGTACCTTTCCAAAAGCAGTGGATGGGTCCAAAAATGCCACAGCAGTGGATTTCTTTTCTTCGAGTGCCGACAGCCATTTCTGTTGAATAAGTGCGACTGGTTCAGGGACAGAGTGTCCTTTCAAGAAACCGAATGCACAAGAAGAAGGCGCCTTCTACAGAAATAAATGAATGTGCACGATTGTAGACATAATGCTTGTTGTAGGATTGGATAAATAGTTGTCAGTTTGACAGGAACTTCTATCACTTCATGAAATAATGCGTGAACGAGCAACTCTTCTGAGTAGCACTACTGTGTATAAATAGATCTTCATAGTTTGTATCTAAATGATAGTATGCAAGCTATAAAGAATTCAATTAAAATCCGCTATTGTGTGAGCGATTTCTAAAACTGCGAATAGCTCGGAGTAGCTGATAAGTGTTATGTATGATCCCAGAAGGAGCAAAAGACGGTTAGGTATTCGATGGATTTTGATTGCCAACCCAAAGGCCAACCACGCACGAGTATAAAGTTAGAATCTCTCAAATAAATCGACATGACGCTATTTGAGAGGGTTGAATTCTAGCTACTATTTAATCATGAAATGAAAGGACACATGATTAATAGAATTTACGACAAAACAAGCTTGAAACTGAGACCATTAAATGAAAATTTTTAAGAGGCACGAGTTGAATCAAACAGATTTACATACCCCAAGAAGAATCACTGAAGGCAGATAGCTTGAAAGCAGATACTCATGATAACTACGCCTGTAGACTTAAATTAAGATAAAACGCAATCAATCGGTGTGCAAATATTTTTCAATTTTGCGAATTTTCACTTTTCGATTAAGTTTCTCTAGGATTTTGTATAATGCACTCGCCTACAAACAATTTCAATGCATCAAATTTAAATAATTGAAATTCTGCTTAAATTGTGACTTTTTGTGCTTTTGGCTAGCAACGAATCGCATTCTTCATATTCTTCTCATATCTAATTGAATTTTAACATTCCATGAAGTCTATCATCTACACTTTGTTCCAGATCTAGATGGGTTCAAATTAAAAATAACAATTCTGATGAAATCGATGATTGAAATATTCTCTTGTCAATGAAAAATTGTCGTTCAAATGGAAAAATGTCAAAAGTAGTATAAAATGTAAAAAATATCTCAAAATGCAATTTGAAAATTTGGAAAGGAATCAAAGAAATGTTCTATCGATATGTATCACAGATAAAATGAAAATGTACAGTGCTCATATTTACAACAAGGATTCAATAACAATTCTCCTCTGGGTAATTGAAAAATAAATCTTCAGGAAAGAATATCTCAAAAGATTTGATCTCAGACGTAAAAACACGTTGTATCCACAGCATCATGCCTTACTGAAGGAATCATCGGGAGATGGGCTCAAATTCACCATGGCATTGTCAACAATCTGCACATAATCCCTGGGTGGGAGAGCTGGAGGTGTCGGTTCTTCCTCATCCGTTCTAAGATTCGTGAAATCTTCACCACCGCTGCTTGGAAGCGTTGCGTAGCCATCCTCCTCCTCTTCTACAGTTAACTCTTCGGGAGCGTCAACTTTTCCTATTGATGCATACTCGTCGCATGTGTCCGTGCATTGATCAGTCGATGTACTAAAAAATAAAATGAAATGTTGATTGTTTTGCAGTTGACGACACAAAGCGATGACCAAATCATCTATTAACAACAAATAATCATTATTGATTCTCAATCACACTGCCACAGAAAACTTCAGGGGGCAAGAACTAAGGGCACACCACTTCAAATTACACAATTATTATGCAGAAATATGGATATTTTATTAAATTTAGAGTAATTTATGCATCAGGATGTCCACGTGCGAAAAGCAAGTAAGTCTACATGATATGATTCCAGTAAATCGTCCGCATGAGCAAATTAAGTTGCTAGATCTACAAACTGAACCTCTACAAATCTTGAATTATCTACAAATTGAATCTCTTTGCTTGTGGTCATTGTCATTCACTGAACAAATTATTTACTATGTATACCACTCTTATTTCTATTTTGCTTTTAATGTTACTGATGTCATATTTCATTATCGCATGTGCATTACATCAAAAAATCTATAATATACCGGCATCACATTTAATTGTGCAAAATGAACGCCCGGGTGTTAACTAACACAATGTGTAATCAATAAGGTTCAAGATTTTACAATAAATTGGTTGTGGTAAAAGCTAACCAGCATGGAACGGTTATCAGATGTACAATATAATAGTTCATTTTCCTAGAGAAACACAAATCTTACAATCGGAAAAACACCTCATTACTAAACTGATGAAAATAATTCTTACTTCACCACGTTTAGCAGCAAGAAAAAATTAATATACATGTACCTCACTCAATCTGTCTACTTCTGCCTTTTCTGAAGACTACAATCCAACGAAGTCATGGCACGTCGAACACAGGAAAGCCATAACACCTGAATATATCGATCGTCCAACGTTGTCAAAATACTCACTCTCAAATGGGCTATGTTTCCTCCAAGCGCAGGCAAATCAGTTCACTTAATTGTCATTTCGTTCAAATTTGCTAATTCCTTCTATTATTTGATATTGTGATTTTTTTCTAATAGTTAGTTCTAAGATCTAACAATTTTCAAATACCAGTAGGTAACTGGCTTCCGCTTTCTTGCGTAATGACGATTCTTATTATGATAGATAAACTGACGAAAGCGCAGTTAATGTAGCCCTACCAAGATGTTGTAATTTATTTTAATCAGCATTTGTTATATTTATTTAAGGATTTTAAGCCAAGCTGCTAAAATCAAAAGTGGCAAAGTGATCTTTATTACAAATTTTCAACGTTAAGACGGCCTGCAGATTAATAGATACGCAGATACGATGTTGAGAAGGAAGACATCAAAATTCAAAAATCAGTAATTGATATTCTGTGCATTCCTCCCTGTTATTTAATGTAGGATTAATGTCTTTTGATTAGCACAGATTCTCGAAAGCGTAAGTCGATGGCATTGATATCTCTGTCAATCACTGTTTCATCAATATCTGATTTACACAATTGGAGGTGTTTGTAAACAGGGGAATGATGGTTAGTAAGATGTTCATTGACTCGCGTGTGCAGAAATCTGACTGGTGCTTCCTATGTAAAAATGTTTGCAATTTTTACAGTCAAGCACTTACTATCAGAAAGAAAATTTCCTATTTATAAATTATCTTTCAGCTTTACCAACAGAAATGAAACTGAACATTGTGAAAAATGAAAGAAAACGACGACTTGAGCGTTGCTCAGATAATCAACAAAAGAAACAATGTGAACGCGAATTTGAAAATATTTTACAACTGAATGATTATCCTCCTAATTTTATGAGTTGTAAAGTGCCTAAAGTCTCACACATGCGTTAAAAAGTACAACATAAGGACGAATTCTTCTACTTCCATATCTCATATATTTCATATAATGTTAATCTCAAAATCAAAACAATTTTTCAAAAATTAGAATTGCCTGTCGGACTTCATCATCGATCTAGTACTTGACAAATGATGTTACAAAAACCCAAAAAAGTGAAACAGTATACTTCCATCAATTGCAGAAATCCAAATAAGAACATATGCCTTAGTGAATTAGAAATAATATAAAACTGACTGTAAAAATTGCAAACATTTTTACATAGGAAGCACAGTCAGATTTCTGCACACGCGAGTCAATGAACATCTTACTAACCATCATTCCTCTGTTTACAAACACCTCCAATTGTGTAAATCAGATATTGATGAAACAGTGATTGACAGAGATATCAATGCCATCGACTTACGCTTTCGAGAATCTGTGCTAATCAAAAGACTATGCCCTACATTAAATAACAGGGAGGAATGCACAGAATATCAATTACTGATTTTTGAATTTTGATGTCTTCCTTCTCAACATCGTATCTGCGTATCTATTAATCTGCAGGCCGTCTTAACGTTGAAAATTTGTAATAAAGATCACTTTGCCACTTTTGATTTTAGCAGCTTGGCTTAAAACCCTTAAATAAATGTAGCCCTACCGTTGTAATTGTGTATTAATAATTATCAGTTTTAATTAGGTATTCATAAAACTGTATAGATCGCGCTGGTCTAATTACATTCATAATCGAAGTTCTATATGAAACCTGAACATCGATGCTTACTTTAAATTTTCGGGATTTCTTCGTTCATGAACCCTCAGTGCTTTATATTAACTAAATTTTGAAAAAGTTAGCTTGAAACATCACAATTTGAATAATTGCAATTCCCGCAAATTTTCGATGTAGGAGGTGCAGTTCAGTCTGTCAAATATCATTATCCTCCCTGTGAAGTGAATGATGAGTGGTCTAACGTCACTAGTCCCCCTTACTGGGGGCTTGGACGGTGCTGCCATACGCAGACTTTACTCTGGAGCGTTGTGATCTTTTAGTCTGGATGCCCTTCCTGCCGACGTCCAAAGACACATTCAGGGCTTGACCTCTGGACCAGAAGATCGTTGGGCTGAGCCCGTAACCACTGTGCCCAACACTTTGACTGTGCCACGGAGACCACCACTGTTTTTACTCATAAAGAGACTGATGCTTATATCATCACGATAATTATATCTCATTAATTAATAATCATAATAGCATCATCATGCATTGATTAGACAGCGCACATAGAGTCATTATCTTACAGATATTAATAATTGATAATAGTTATGTCATCATGAAAGGCTTCCACGCCACCATGCCAAGCGATTTATTGCCATTATTGTTTTTTCAATAACTTTCATCAAATATTAAGCATGATCAACTTGATGTAATGCACCTTTGAGTTTTGACTTACTCATTCACGAATGTTTTGTCATCTAATTGATAGGCGTCGTTTGTAATTCCTTTCGTAGTCAAGTCCTCTCTGAAAATCAAAAATCACACAAAATTTATCAACGCAAACCATGCTGATGTGAGTTGAGGCACTGACTATGCAATTTTCCCTTTGCGCTGAATTGTGCGCACTTGTATTATAACTATCTCTCTACTTTTTTCAGCACCATCTACTTCTGCACGAAAGTTAAATGAATCCCTTACTCAGCCTGCGTGTCTGTTCTTTCAGCCTATGAACGCTTAATAATATAAACGCTTACGCCCTGGAGTATTTCATATTCCGTCACCCTTCATCAGTTGGAATGTTATTTCAGATTCATCCTCCGTAAGTCTTACGTCTTAAATGACGTGTTTAAAACAATAGGATGACCATTATTAATTATAACGTTGAGGAGCTAGAACGCATCAGCATAACTAAAATCTTGATACTTGTGCGTGAATCGCAAAATTGTCTGAGAGCTGCTTTAAAGTAGATGGCGTATTTTGTAGATGTCTTTAAGTGCTGTATTATACAAGCTAGGTTGGAAGTATCAAATTACAGACAGAATGCGTTATCGCTGTGTCGTGAACCATTCTACCCCTCTTGCGAGCTTCGGATTGCGGAGGGAATTACGCGATTTTCATCATTGAGATCGACATGTATTTCAAATCGTGAGGTATGCATCCGATTTGCATGAATATTGTCATCTAGCAGTATGGGATTTTCTTCAGTGGCATCAACTTTGTGTGAACCTTTGAAAGTCAAGAAACTTTGAATTCAAAAGGTACGATAAATTACACAATTTCTCTTGTGGTATGATCAGAACTAAATAGACCCATGCATGTAGATCAGAGTGGAAGTGGGTCAACGAAGTCTGACCCATGACCCACCTGACCCACCGACTTTTCACGAAAACATGACCCACGACCCACCTGACCCACTTCACCCACCTGACACACATCCTGCAAGGGCGAATGATGTGAGTGCAATTTCCTTTTCTGGTATCATCTTTACTTTCTTTTTCATTAAAGATTGTATGTCTATCTAGGTAGAGGCCTGGTAGTATCAAAATTGTTGTTAAGATTTGTTATGAAGGTTCAATTGCATCAGACCACTTGTCACATGATAAATAGACATGTAACCTCATCAAAATTATCTTATAATCAAAGTTCATGCACCACAAATGCCTGAGGTTCTAAAAAAGTTTAAAAGATTCTGTTTCTTGTCATAATTCTTTACTATCCGTTTTAGTGCTACCTATTCAACTTGTAGAGAGATGATTAGTTAAGTTGAGGGCCCAACAGACTAAATTTCAAATTTTACATATCTTAATCAAATGAAGTTAAAAAATAAGACACTGCAGTAGGCCTAAATCCTTTATGAATGCATTTATTATGTTAGATACTACATGTGTGAAAATTATCTCAGAAAAATCGTCAAACTAATATTTTGTTGCTTCTGATGGCAATCGATTCCAATTTCATTTACTTCCGCTAATGTTAGATTTAAGTAGAAGGTTGTATATTTGATGTAAGAATGACATTCATTGAAAAGCACATGGAGTAAGCATGCGTAACGCGTGAATAGAAAATTGCACGATGACAAGATTATAATTCATTAATTAGCTTACAATGTACATATAGATGAACTGATATATTTGAGTGTCGCTACATGTGCGAGTACGTTGTGATAACAATCACTTAGCGACATCATGTAAATATTCCTATCTTTATTGATACTTAATCAAATATCAAAACGAAACTTTTTATTGATACGAAGTGTCAAGAAATATCTCCTCACAGAGCTCTGCCGTAATAAGTCTGTGTGAAAGGAATAAGTCTGTATCAATGACCGTCGCATGAATTAGCGTATTTCAGATTATCATACATCGAATGAGCAATGAGATGCGTGGAACATTTACGATGAGAAAGTAGATTGAGCGGCTAAATACTTTCGATATGAGGCATGTTTATTATCAAGATATTCTTATCAATTATATATTTCGAAAATATTTGGGCTCTGATCAATCTTTACCACAGAGTTACCATTCTAACCTCTACCAGAGGATATTTTCTACGAAAGACCAACAAAATCAAACGAAGCAAACAAAACGAAGGTCAGCTCGCATTGCAAGAAAATTTTCTAGATTAATAATACCTCTGAATACCTGACTTCTTCAGTAGCTGTATCTCTGAAATCATGTTCACACATCCAGAGCTGGAAAAATTCCACTGAAATTTTTAAATCCAATTCCAATTCCAGAGCAGAAATTTCAATTCCAATTCCAATTCCAGTCGAAACAGTTCAATTCAATTCCAATTCCAATTCCATAATGAGATTCAATTCCGATAATTGCATGACGCGTATATGTTAATGTATCTAAAGTTTCCTCGCTTCAATCTAACCCATGTGCCCGTATCCTATCCTCGTTATTCCTGTGTGCCGTTCCCTGCGTCGTTCCTATGTGCGTTCTCATGTTCATAGTTCATATTTCTTGTGTACATGTAATGTATATATATATGTAACCGGTCAGCCTACGCCATTTTCGTTTCATAAACGAGATATTCAACATCTTGTGAAAAAGAGAAAAGAAAATTAACGGTCAGAAAAGAATCAAACGCTGAGAGAGAGAGCATAGAAATTAACAGTACCATAGAAAGTCCTAGAATGGAAATTGCATGAAAATTATGGCACACGCCGGGGGAACTAAGTTGGGGCAAAACGCAAATTGTGCGAGCTGGTTTCCATGTTTTCTTATTTGTATTTATATTTATCAAGCCAAATTGTGATCTGGATTGCTGCTTCTTGTCCAAAGATCATACACAAAAGCAATAGTGAATGTACAAAATACTGCGGCGACAGGATGACAAAGAAATCCTTTAAAACGTTCTGTACGTTCATCATTTTGAAATATCGCTCCTATAATCTATCAAGAGTATTATCAGTCACATATGCAACTTGCAATGTCGATTTACAGAACATACATTGCTCCAGCTTGAAATCAGAGGTCAAGAAATCTCAGAGCATTCATTTTACTTGAAAGGGCTCCCCTGTTCACTATATTTGAACAATTTTCAAAATCTTTACATGCTTTCGAATATCAGCTTCCAAAATATCATCACACTATATCACATGTGTCATTTAATGATTAATTGAAAAGTTCCAGCGACTATTCACTTATCTGAGAAATTATTGTTGGTGAAGAAGCTTTCAATGTGTTTATTCGACAAAAGCGCTAGGTTTCTTAACCGTATAAAGGAGAAATCATCCTATAATTAGAATTTTTTCTATTGAATTCTTGAGATATTCTTACAACCAGTGCACCGCCCACTTTCAATTATGACTTTGTGGACCAACTTTTAATTCGAATTTTGAAAAATAGTTGTTAATGACTGCTGCAAATCGACACAATATACCAACCCAGGTAAAAGTAGGCTATACCACATGAAACAATGCCACCATCTCACTTAATATTATCTTCATAAAAATCCTGCATTAATTTGCTGCCAATAACTTTCACAACCAACTATGATACAATGTTTTAGATCGAATCTGATCTACAAACCATAGATTTTTCCATGTGCCATCATTGTACATAGGCAAGATATCAAACTTCCATTCTAGTGTACTATTATCTACTTCTATGAGAGAGAGAGAGAGATGCGAATAAATCTATTAATAAACTGACAGAAGAAAGAAATTCAATGTGCGAATAACGTGATTGTTGATGAAAGAAAAAACGACGATAAAAATGATATCATGAAAACTGATTAATGGTCCATGTTAAAAAAGGAGATTAAAAATTCCGTGATAAGAACGAAATGTGGTCGGGTCGAAAGCTAACGAGCAGAGATTAAAGGAAACTTTCGATTTTCAAAAGAAAGTAGATTTATCGTCAAGTGTCAAAAATTTGCATAAATTAGAGACGATGAGAAATTGAAACAACAACAGCTACCAATAACAACACACACGACATCTTCAGTAGCTGTTAGAACAGTGGTTCCCAACTTTTTTCTCGCCATTACCCAAATCAGTCTCTCGATGAAGAGCCATTACCCATCTGTCCTGAAATGGCACATGCATGTCCGACTGTATTTGGCATCTAGCCTACTAAAAACAGCCTCTGTGCCATTCGGAATTAGTCAACTTGTCAAAAACGCAACTAAATTGAATATTTCATTTTTATTCAATGAGCGAACAATGTTTCATCGCAATCACTGGGAAGGTTGGCTTTGCAATTTTTTCGCTAATGCCTGAATCCTTGGCGTAGTTTCCGAAAGCGCAAGGCGAACATCACTTGCAGCTTCCAGTCGGTTTCTCTTCTTCGTTTTTGTTCCCATCACAACGGAGAACCCTTGCTCACAGCGGTACGTCGTTGAAAATGAAACGAGGTTCCCAAGGGCACGTTTTGCCAAAATATGTGTATGCTGAAGTCTTTCTGTCCAGAACTCGTCAAGAGCCTCCTCCTTGAATGCATATTTCAGCGCCTCCTTACTTCTCAATTCGATCCATTCCTCTTTTGCGGGGATGTCATCATCGGATATTTCGTCCTCCTCACATTGCCAAGGATTCTGAAGCCACTGGAATCCTGAAACGTCCAGATCTGGGAAGTACTGTTCCAGCTTTTCCGACAAGGCATCCAAGTGGGCTCCAATTTCCACTTTCGCAGCATTCAAAAGCTCCTGGTCAATCTCGGAATCCTCATCCAGAAAGGCGTCCAGCAGTGGGAACTGGGCTACCATGCCCTTCGCAACTCTTCTGCTCCACAGCTTCAGCTTTGTCACGAATGCAGAAACGGTTGTTGGGGCATCAACGATCGTTACATTCTTCCCCTGAAGTGCCAGATTTCCAGAATTCAGTTCGTTGAAGATGTCGCCCAAATAACACAATCGCAACATCCATCCTGGATCAGAGAAGTGTTGCGCCAAGTTCGATCCTTTCTGCTCCAGAAATGTTTTCACGGATTGCAAAGCGCAATGCAGTTCAGGCTGCCGACTCGACTGCTGGCTGCGTGACGCGCGCGCGCCTGGGAAGCAATAGCGCCGCAATTGGATTTTTTATTGCGGTTTTTGCAGCGGAAAATGTGTAAAGCTGGAGAAGGAGGAAGTGAGCTGAGTGAAGAGTGGAAGGGAGCGAGTGGGTTGCGGTCGATTTGGTGGTAGGAGAAGCGGCGCTCGGTGGCGGGCGCCGGACACCGGCGCCGAGAAAAGTTTGTTGTTTAAAATAAAAAAATATTGAAAATAAAAGAAATAAAAAAATTTCTCGGACGGCATCCCGTTACCCAACTCAAATCCCCAAATTACCCAGTTTGGGTAATTTACCCATAGGTTGGGAACCACTGTGTTAGAAGAACTCCGTGCTCTCGCGGTGTAACTTGACTACAGAAGTAACAACTACAACTGCCTACCAGCGAACAACAACACAGTAGCGTATGCGGCAACACGTACATCAACGAGCGCGATTGAAGATTGACGGTATAAGTGACACTGATATTCATGATATTTATGATATTATTTTGGTATAAGTGAGTCCGATCGAATTGAAGTGAATTCAACATCAAGAAGTGAACTACAAGTTTAAAGTTTTTCTTTTATCGTTGAGTATCGTATTTGTATAATTATAGTCTTGAAAATTAATATTGTCAATTGTTGTGATTGGAAGTTGAATAATATTTCATGTCATTGCCATTTTAATTGAATCATTAATTATTAGAATAATTTGTTGACACTGTCTATATTGTGATTTGAACTGACAGGCTGCCCTTTAATGCAGGGTTAATTTTCCTCTTTCCGAACCGATTTTTTTCGTGTGTACAACAATTAAGTCAATCTCCAATTTTTGTGCTTATCCAATCAATAACTAAATTCAACAATCGTTTTATTTTGATTAATTATCTTACATGATAAATAAGTAAATAACAGATTGAACAAAGATGATTATCTTTTCATTGTTTGCTTAATTGCTGAATTAACATTGTCCGGGGGCTGTAGGCCCATCAAAGTCACAATTAGCACCCTTTATTCAACAATAGAAAAAAACTAGGTCTGTCGATCTATCTCTCTCTTATCTCTGCGTGCAGTTAACACAACGGCCGAATACTGTGATTTCAATTTTTGTACAAATAGATTTATTACAGGTCTATCGAAAAAGTAGAATTGAAGTTTATCAAGGTCAATTCCAATTCCAGTAGATTTAAATATCGTCAATTCCAATTCCAATTCCGACGAAAAATGGAATTAATTCCGGGTCGGAATTAATTCCAATTCCGACTTTTCCAACTCTGCACACATCATTGGGTATCGTCAGACATAGCGACAGAGAATCGAGCATACACAATTGTACTCAAACAACTTCTCTCCACCAACCAACATCTCTCAGTAGACAGCAGCAATTGTTTTCGAGCCATTAATTTGTGTGAATTCCGCCCCCTTTCGACACTGTATGAGGCTTGTGAAAGTCAGTGGTGTTGCATATTTTGACTGTGTGCATCCATCACTCCTTTCGGTGACACTGACCCAATCTTTCTCATGAATGATAAGAATACGAATAAATGAAGTTTACAGTATTTGAGATTGTCAAATCTATGGGTCAGGAATATGGTCAGGAAATGGGTCTACCTTGTCTAGAAGCACCAATGCTAATGACTGATTCAATTAATCAATGTGTGACTCAATTTACAGCACTCATCTTTCTACCGGTAATTCATGTCACAAGTCAGCATAAACTTCGTGGACATGCACTTACTCAATTTCAGTGCAAATTTCAAGCAATATGCTTTGATGTAACACATTCGCATATGTTACAAAATTCCGGCCAAATGCATATATGTAAACAGTTTGCTGTACTAAAGTAGGACGGCAAAATTGCAAACATAGAAAGTCTTCTAGTGTAGAGGAATTTCCAGTTTATAAAATCGACCGAACTCTGCCGGTTATAGCACGGAATTAGATTCATCTGCGCGTGTCTTCGGTTTCCTAGAAAGGAAGAATCATATCTAACCTTAATATCGAAATGGTGCATCACAGAATTAGACAACTTATTATTTATTCAAAGTACAATATTTGAGTGGCGTTTTATCAAGACAGACTACAAGGCCACTGAAAAAAAATTAATGAGAATAGAGAGAAAAAATACAAGTTATTGCGGGAAGGAACGTGAAAAAAGAAAAGTTTTGAGGGATCGTTTAAATGACTGGAGAGAGGTCTGGTTCGTCACGTGTGATGGGAGAGAATTCCATATACGTGATGCAGCGATGGGAAATGCACGCTCCCCAATTGAAGTTCGGGTAGATTGGACGAATAGTGCAGATCGGGACGCGGATCGCAGGTGGCTTCGGGATTCTATAGATGATAATGATTTAAGAGAATCGGCGAGGTAGGGAGGCGCTCCGCCGTTCACACACTTAAAGCCAAGCACAGCAAGGCGGAAGTCAATTTTTTCTGGAATGCGAAGCCAGTGGAGGTCCTTCAGGAGTGGTGAGACGTGTTGCCTATGTCCAGTGTTATTTACAAGTTTGGCCGCAGAATTTAGCACGGACTGTAGTCGGCGCTGTTGGATGGCAGGAAGGCCGGCGAGTACAGAGGTGCAGTAGTCCAGTCGGGAATGCACTAGGGATACTATGAGAGACATGAGGACGGGATGAGTGACGGATTGGCGAATTGATCTTATTTGCCTGAGGGCGGCAAAGCAACTCGACACTTTCCTTGAAATGAAACCCTTCATAGAGAGGCGAGAGTCAATTATCACTCCCAAACTACTTGCAGAGGTCACTGGCGTGATAGGAGTCGCATTGATGTAGATGGGATTAGAAGCGATCTGATTCTGACGGCGATTAGAGGCACACCACACAAATTCTGATTTCTCAGCATTCAACTGAAGTCTGTTGTTTTTCAACCATTGCTGAACTTCCGTAAGACAGCATTCCATTTGATGAGAAAGCTGTGAAGTATTATCAGGATGGCAGGAACCGTAGATGTTCACATCATCAGCATAGGCGTGAGCTTGAAGTCCGTGTTGATAGATTAAATGAAAAAGATCGGCGGTGTAGAGAACGAAGAAGAGGGGTCCGAGTACAGAACCTTGAGGTGCACCATGTGAAGTAGATGAGACAGGAGAGAGAGAATCCAGATGACGAACAAAGCGAGACCGTGACGACAAGAAAGACGAACACCATGAAATAACATAGCCTTGCAGGCCGAACGAAGATGTCAGACGCTGTAAAAGGATAGAATGGTCGACCGTATCGAAGGCGGATGATAAATCCAATAGAGCGAGGAGAGAGAGTTGACCATTGTCTATGGACGTGAGGAGGCTAGAGCACACGTGCAGGAGGGCGGTTTCAGTAGAGTGGTGCGGGCGGTAAGCAGATTGGAACGTAGGAAGAAGGTCGTATCTGGTGACGTGAGCGAGAAGCTGTTGTGCGACTACCCGTTCAAGTAGTTTTGACAGGACAGGGAGATTTGAGATCGGACGATAAGAGTCGGCTTTCGAAGCATCACGGACACCTTTCTTTAGTACAGGAGTAATTCTAGCTACCTTCCACTTGGATGGGAATAGTCCTGAGGATAGTGAGAGATTGAACAGGAAAGTAATGAAATCGGAGAGGATGTCAGCATTTTCTTTCAGCATCTTCGTGGGTAGAGGATCGCTGGAGCTTTGTTTGTTAGGAAGCTTCTGTAGCATCCCACTTACGATATGGGTCGACAGGATATCGAAGTCGTGGAAGTGGCATCCAGTGGGTGCAGTGGAAAACACTGGAAGGGGCGCATCAGAGAGTGTGTCATGAATGTCAGCAACCTTTTTGTCGAATGCTCTGTGGATTTCATCAGCACTGAGGAAGCTGCTCACAGGTGGACGTCCTCTGCCCATTAATGCATCAATGGAACGCCAAAGCTGAGCAGGAAGGTGGGATTCGGACTGTATTTTTTGGCATCAAAAGGATTCGCGCTTTTGTCGGAGAAGATCTCTGTAGGATTTTCTTTGGGTCTTCCAGGCAGTTACGATGTCGACAGACGGGGTACCAGCCTTCGCAGCTCTACGGTACTGACGCTCTAATTTGCGGACAACTCTCTTGGCAATGCGGCACTCCTCGTCAAACCACGGATCGGATGGTCGTCGCCGGCAGGTGATAGAACGAACAGGAATCAGACTGTCTAGAATCCTGATGATCTCTGTGCTGTACATGTCTGCAAGCTGATCAACGTCCAGCTCTCTCCAGGATTCAGGCTTGCAAAGCACCGATGAAACGAGCATGGCACGGAAGCGATTAGGATCGAGGCGATTCCAAGGACGGGCAGAGACAGTTCTGTAGATGGGAGTTGGTGACCGGAGTGTAGAGACCCAGCGTAACATACTGTGATCTGATAAGCCGACATCCAGGACATCGACGGATGGCAGACGAAGATCAGAGCGAGTGATGACTAGGTCCAGAGTGCCGCCGCAGTTATGGGTAGGTCCGTTTACAGCGCAGGTAAGGCCGTAGCTGTCGAGGATTTCTAAAAACTTCTGGGAAGATCGGTCGTCAGTTCGTTCAATATGAATATTCAAATCACCAGCGATTATGATTGGATCAACGAAGGATATGAACTCATCGAGGATATCAGACATCTCTGCGAAGAAGCGGTTTGATATGGGACCTGTTCGATAAATGAGGAGAATAATGCAGGACGAGGAATGAGAAGTGAGCCGAACAGTAAGAAGCTCGAACGTCGTAGGAACGTTAGCAACCTGCAGTTGAGCAAGAGAAGTTCCAGGGACGGAAATGGCTGCGATTCCACCGTGATTTGTCGCCATTGTATCAGAGCGAAACCTTGGGCGAGGGCGATCCACCACGTTGAAACCATTAGAACGAATGCGCGAGAGACTGACTGATTCGGTATCATGCCAGGTTTCCACTAAAAGCATGATGTCAATGTCATGGTCAGTTCGAAGATCTAGCAGGGAATCCACCTTGTTTTCTAGCGAGCGTATGTTGAGTAGACTGAAAGTAAGGGGTCGATCAGGGTGAGTGCGATGACGTTTTGCAGTCTCTGAAGGTCGAAGTTCCCTGTACCCGCGATCACTGATGTCATTGGTTGATAGGGAATTGCATCCCCTCTCGCTGTCTCCCGGGTGCACGATGCTGAGAGTCGGTAACGTCAAGGGAGAGAGAGGAAAAGAGGATTCTGGCACGCGAGCGCTGTAGGCAGTCTTGTTTGTGGCCTTATCACTGCTGCTGACAGGGAAGGTAGGATTATTAGTCACTTGGCTGGAATTACAATAGAGGTCGCAGCGGTCGCAGAGTTGAGACTGAGACGATGGACGTCGGATCCTGTGCAGCCATAGTGCGCGCTTGACACGGCGAGCAAGGGGAAAATTTGGCTGATGTAGGTTAAGGAGCTGATCACGAGAAAAGGTCAGACGTGCAGTTGACATACCACCAGGGAAGTTTTTGGGAAAAATGATGCAGCGAGCAGAAACCAAGATGAGAAACACTGCGCAAAAGTACTCAAATGGAGTTTTCTCCGTGAGTTCGAAAGAGCTTGATAAATTATGTACACCAAAGCGGAGCGTGGATAACAAGGATTCAGGCGGTACAAAAAAATGATGGTTTAGGCGAAAAAATTGAAATAAAACGTGAAAGGAGTTTCGCAGAGAACGCACAGCGCGAGGCGTCGACCGCCCTGACTGAACGCACAGGCGCGAATGTAACTAGGCGCGAATGAAAAACTTGCTCCTTCTCGAATGGATAATTTGTGTATCGCTAATGGAAATGGCAAACAATAAGCTGTCAGCAGAGGACACCAGAGCCAGTGAGAAATGCATGCGTGCTGTGATAACACTTCGCACACACCAAAACACACATCGTCCAGCAAACATTCGATTCAGTGTATGCACTATGCAGTAAGGAATGGTGAGAAGACGATGGTGAAATCATCAAGTTTTCATCATTTTCGTACGCCTGCTACTTTTTTTAATAATGATCGGAAGGGCCAACATTATGGAGAAAACTTGTGCGCAATGATCTGAATTCTTCGAATCTGAAGGAATTTTGGCAATCGAAGCACTTTGCTGGAACTCACATTAATCCGCAAGCGACGCACGACTTTTTTCCTATCTCTGTAAGGTATTAGGAATTCCTTTTTGCCCACTTAATAGGTTCCTCGATGTGCCGTCAATTTCGTATTAATCACACTTCTAGCAAACCGAAGTAGATAAACAAAATATTTAATTCTGTGGGTTATAGAGTGCAAATTGCATTTGACCGAGACAACGTGCTTATCATAATCATTCATAAAATCAAAATTGCAGAAAAACGAGTATTATGGTTTGAAAGTATAAAAAAGTAACGAGTATAAAAAGCATTCATGGTTTGCATGCCGCTTATGACATAGGACGTTGATAAATCACAGCGCATCAATCCGTTCAGTTGTGTTTGTCTATCTACACTAGAACAATGTGACCAGATGCTTTCGCGAAAAAAAGCCTCCATGCAAAGTAGTAACAAAGTAGTAAAATGGGTCTTAATGTATCTTTTTATCTACAGTAAGTAAGTAGGTGTTTATTTAGACGAAATGAAAATCAGACATGCACATGACATAGCTTAACACATAAAAGATAACAGATTTCTTCGAGTACATCATCTCAACTGATGTGTGCGGTCAAAACGAAGCAAAAAAGTTACAACCACTAAAGTCATTGAAAAAGTAAGCCAACATACTGAGTAATTACGATTTAGACATGAAACTTGTTGTACAGTTGAGCGCATCGAGGTATGAAAGACATTGCTCTCTTATGAGTTCTGCAGCGGGGCAGACGTAGATGACCTGAATAGCGCATTCTTTGAGGATACAAATAATGCAGGAGATTCGATTCTTTCATTATTACCTTAAATGTTTTCATTGACTGATGTTGCCGTCTTATAAAGATTGGGGTGAAATAATCACAATCACAGGAGGGACCACAAATAATCCTATGACATCTGCGGCGTATTTTCTCCATCTTTTCAGAATTCGTAGCATTTATTCCGACGAATAATGCCGAATTGTATTCAAGGATCCCTAGAATGAATGCAGTATATACCTGGACCATTTCTTTTCTCTGAAATCATTTGAATTGTTTGAGCTTTTTCAGTAAAAAGATTCGCTGACCAGCAACTTTGCATACGCGATTTGTATGTTCATCCCATCTCATATTATTCTGGTATGTTACTCCAAGAAAGTTAAAGATTGGTGCACTGTGAATTGTCAGGTACATGCCGATGTGACTTGTCAATTATCATGAGTTTGGATTTACTTTCATTGAGTACCAAGACATGAGAACTGCACCACTGTTGAACATTTTCAACTTCAGTGCGAACGGAGTTTGCAACTTCACTTATGTCTGTAGGCAACCTATATGGCATGATAACAACTACATCATCAGCACATTTGATTATTTTGCCTCTGGATGACCTCGATGATAATGTCCCCATATGCGCTGCGAATAGGTAAGGGGTACGTGCTGCTTTACAAGAAAATATAGTTGCTATAACACAAGCTGCAAATTGTAGAGCACCTTATTGGTCATTGCCCCGAGAAACATCTTCAAACCCCATTTCGTGGCAATCGTAGAATTTTTGATTTTAATATATTTGTTATTATCAGCTCAATGCTTTCGCCATTTTTATCATTCTTTCTCAATCTGTATTCCATTTCCTCCCTTTTACTTTCTCGGACACTTTCATATTCATCCACACATTATATTTATATATATGAGTTTTTTCAGAAATCAGTCTGTCATCGCCGGCCGGGTTTCGACCACAAAGAACGACCATCCCTTCTCGTCCTAGATCTTGTCGAAGTGAATAGCATCATCTCGTCGCTGGCCGACCTCGCGGGCGCTTGATGTCGAGCGGCACCCACTCGGTCACCAACCGCGTCCACCGATCGCTCGTCCGTCGAGCGAGATGTCCGGACCATCTACTCTTTCCTTTGTCGGTCAAGTCGACCAAAGTCTGCTTTCCCGGTCATGGTCCGCATGAATTATTTATGTATACACACATGCATTTTTCATTAGCCAGGTGACATGCAGGGTGCGGCATGAAAAACGTGACTAAATTTTAGAGTAGCATAACTTTCTAAATGTCCAACAGAAATTAACAAATAAGGTCTCATTTTGAGGCCAATACACATCTGCATTACCACAATCAACATTGCAGTGATTGTATTTGAGGATGAGAGTGTAATGTGCATGCAAAGCAGAAGAGCTCGAAATCCAAGAAACTAGATGAAATGAACAACAGCTGAATGGAAAATCACTTCCAAGTTTTCACTAAAACGAAAATCATTATAGTGTTTTGAATCATTAAGTCTTTCTGCTGCAGATGATCACGCAACATCAATTGGGTGATGACTGAATCAGCTTTCAGCAGAAACGCTTTGCAACCGAACGCCAGAAAAGTCGTATTTTCCTGTTTTATTTCTTCAAAAGTCTCCGGCCGCGTCTCTTCCAAGTTAAACCCCAAACATTTTCATTTACTACTTTCAATTCTTCACTTAAATGATAACCTTCATGGAGAAGTCTTTCACCATTGTTGAAAATGATATGACCAAACAGCTTTCATTTCAATCATGCAATGTTAAATATTTGTAGGTACATGAAGGGATCGATGTGTTGAATCAAATATCTTTAGGGAAGATATTGCTCATACAAAAATCAATACCCACTGCATCATGTGGCTTTTATTATAAAGCAATATAACTTGCATATCAATGAGCTATCTATAAAACGCCAATCTCAAATTTAGAATGAGAAGTAGTTACAAGGCCTATAGCTGTGAATTCTTGTTCAATTTCGTCACTGAATTTTGTTACAACTATTAGAGAGAAAAAGAGTTAACTAAGCGATGCGTAAAATGTCTACATCACTTGCATCCCCACTGGACCCCTTAAAAAATTGTTAAAAGAGTTAAAGAGATCACGCGATGAAGAGCTCCATGATAGATAATGAACACATTGAATGCAGTATAATGTTGAAAAGGAAGTGTGATGACATTCTTATAAATGACAAAAGTTGGGGGTTTAACTTGGAAGAGACGCGGCCGGAGACTTTTGAAGAAATAAAACAGGAAAATACGGCATTGCTATTGTTCGGTTGCAAAGCGTTTCTGCTGAAGGCTGATCCAGTCATCACCCAGACTTCGCCATAATGATTTTCGTTTTAGTGAAAACTTGGAAGTGATTTTCCATTCAGCTGTTGTTCATTTCATCTAGCTTTTTCACAGAATTAGACAGGTCGTCTCTTTTTCTGTTTGACTAGAAAGGCAGCATTGGAGCATGTAACACTAATGAAATGGCAAATCTGCTGACATAATACCGTAGCAACCGAACAATGAGCAGCCAGTTCAACATTAAACACGCCAAATTGTGTGAAGTTTCAGTGACTGCTATCAACCGAATCACACAGCAAAGAGACACAGTCGATGTCATGTTCAACAGAGAAGTTTGTGAACATTTTTTCGTGCGCCTGCTAACTTTTTTTAATGATGATCGGTGGGGCCAACATTATCGAGAGAGCTTTTGCGCAATGATCTGAATTCTTCGAATCTGAAGGAATCGTGGCGATCGGAGCTTTTTGAAGGAATTCAGAGCAATCCGGAAGCGACGCACGACAAATTTTCCTATCTCTGTAAGGTATTGAAAATTTCTTTTTGTCCACTTAGTAAGTTCCTGCATGTGCCATCGTTTTGAACCAGTTTGCACTTCTAGCGAAGTGATACGGATAAACAATCTAATTCTGTGAGTTTTTTGGATTTCGAGCTCTTCTGCTTTGCATGTACATTACACTCTTATCCTCAAATACAATCACTGCAATGTTGATTACGGTAATGAAGATGTGTATTGGCCTCAAAATGAGACCTTATTTATTAATTTCTGTTGGACATTTAGAAAATTATGCTACTTTAAAATTTAGTTTACGTTTTTTATGCCGCACCCTGCAGATGCTTGCTGCGAATTGTACTGCTATATGTCAAGCAGCTAGCCTATCAACATTGATAACTCTGCTTTGAATGTTTCCTTCTCTTCAAACATCTACATAACATCTGCTATAATCGTTCACAACTGTATTGCTACTTGATTGCAATGAAGTTATCACTGAATTCTGATGAACTTTATACCATAAAGCTTCTACTCTAGTAATGTCTTACCGATCAGCAGGTTGCAATTCTTCTGATCTCGAATAAATCTTATTGTCGTACTGTCCAGCACATGATGCATTTCTGAAATGAAAATTTTGGAATAATGAATACAAGTATTCAAGGCAACGAAAAATATAAACCAACCTTGAATTTGGGAATTCAATGATTACTTCTTCTGTCTCTGCACTCAGGTGGAACGACGATCGTGCACTATCAGGTCCCTTTCTAAAAAACAGAGAACTGAATTGGTATACATTTTTACTGGATATTCATTGCATGCTCTACTCAAAGGATTAACGTACCAGCCAGATTACCAGTATGATACTATCATGACTATTATGCATTGTTGTGCAGAGTTGGAAGTGGGTCAACGAAGTCTGACCCATGACCCACCAGACCCACGGCATATGTGACCGACGACCCACCTGACCCACCACATCTTTGACCCACTTCACCCACCTGACACACATCCTGCAAGGGTGAATGATGTGAGTGCAATTTCCTTTTCTGGTATCATCTTTACTTTCTTTTTCATTCAAGATTGTATGTCTATCTAGGTAGAGGCCTGGTAGTATCAAAATTGTTGTTAAGATTTGTTATGAAGGTTCAATTGCATCAGACCACTTGTCACATGATAAATAGACATGTAACCTCATCAAAATTATCTTATAATCAAAGTTCATGCACCACAAATGCCTGAGGTTCTAAAAAAGTTTAAAAGATTCTGTTTCTTGTCATAATTCTTTACTATCCGTTTTAGTGCTACCTATTCAACTTGTAGAGAGATGATTAGTTAAGTTGAGGGCCCAACAGACTAAATTTCAAATTTTACATATCTTAATCAAATGAAGTTAAAAAATAAGACACTGCAGTAGGCCTAAATCCTTTATGAATGCATTTATTATGTTAGATACTACATGTGTGAAAATTATCTCAGAAAAATCGTCAAACTAATATTTTGTTGCTTCTGATGGCAATCGATTCCAATTTCATTTACTTCCGCTAATGTTAGATTTAAGTAGAAGGTTGTATATTTGATGTAAGAATGACATTCATTGAAAAGCACATGGAGTAAGCATGCGTAACGCGTGAATAGAAAATTGCACGATGACAAGATTATAATTCATTAATTAGCTTACAATGTACATATAGATGAACTGATATATTTGAGTGTCGCTACATGTGCGAGTACGTTGTGATAACAATCACTTAGCGACATCATGTAAATATTCCTATCTTTATTGATACTTAATCAAATATCAAAACGAAACTTTTTATTGATACGAAGTGTCAAGAAATATCTCCTCACAGAGCTCTGCCGTAATAAGTCTGTGTGAAAGGAATAAGTCTGTATCAATGACCGTCGCATGAATTAGCGTATTTCAGATTATCATACTAGTGGAGCAGCTTATAGGTTAAATCGTGCAAATTATGATACAAGCATGAAACTTCGCATGGGTGTACTCAACACATATCTAAGCAATTCCACCCGATGAGCCACTTAAAATTCGACCTTATTTCAAAATGGCGGCCATTTTTCAAAATTGCCCTAGCAACGACCCCTAGGAGCCTGGTAACAGCATTATAGTGGTCATTTTCAGGCATTTTAAGAAATGTTAAGGGGCACAAATATATAGCATTAGTATTTGAATAACATTTGAGTAAGTTTCTGACCTAGCAACGGTTGCTAAGGACGCTAAAAAACAATAAAAGTGTGAATTTCTCTGATTTTCCTTAGCAACGGCCCACTTATCGTTAATTGATATGGATGAAATTTGATATATAGTGTAATCAACTATATTAAAGCATAAAAATGTTGTAATGATTAAGTATCACTTACGTACTGGTTGCTAGGGTCCTGATAAATGCATAGCAACAACCATTTGCAGGTAATTTCAACATTATTTTCAGCATTTTCTCTAACAACGACCAATCTATAAATTTTACAAGCCTTGTTTTGAGACGGTTGCTAGGGCCACAAGATGCAAGATGGCCATCCATTTTACTTTGATTGTAAATTATATTTTTAAATTTGCATTTATGACACCCATAAATGTTGATGTAATTATGGGTCCAAAAGTTGTCATAGCCGGGAGTGAGAGTGGGGATAAGCTCCCACTGTCTAAAAAATGCTCTCAGTGGCGTGCGACTCAAACAGCCTCTGACAACTGAAGTCCAGCTCGTGTAGCCTGCTCGAGTGACTTATAGACATAAGCCCGGCGGACCTGCTTCTACTAAAACGAGAAGGGGCGAAGGCGGGTCACTGGCGCCTTAAAACCAGTTGCTTCGGGTAGATGGGGCTCGTTAGCCTTGGAAGGCAGCTCATCTAGGGGAAGGAAAACCTTGATTTCAAACCTCCGCTGCCTTGCGGCATACCCATTTGTGGGAAAGGCTTCTGGTATCAATTGAGGAGACTTGCAAGTCCAACGGTGAAACAGACGGTAGAGGGACACAAATGACTGTGAAGACGAAAGAAGCAAGATGAGTGATTGTCAGGCACTACCAAGGCACATTGGTGACATCACTGCTGTGAAACCCAGCATGGGGTTCAGTGTCAGCTAGGTTAATTGTGTCAGCATCTTCATGCAACTGCAATAACGTAGTATCCCAAATGCTGCCTAATCAACCCCAGAAAAACTAGGCAGCCGCACCTGAATTGACAGGACATGCCAGCGCGGGACAGCCGAGCCAAGGATAATGGGGTTATAATTATCCGGATGGTGTACAGATCGCACGGGACTTATGAGACTGGATGAACGATCGGACTAAGTGTAGGGCTACAGCATGAACTTAGTTGAATCCCATACAAGATAGTGTCCAATACACAATTACGAGTATAATAAACATTCTAGGGTGGTAAAAGGATAGCCCCTCGGCCCTTAATGTTTCACTGAAAATGGATTCAAGCTCTCAGGTAATACACACCAACTGGGCTAAGTGTTGCCTCTGTCAAGTGGACAAAAAAGAAAAGCTCAGATGTCCCCAAACGAACCCTGCTAAATCCGAAACTAGTGGCTATACTACCTTGGCACGTAATATTCCCTTATTTCATTCACTTAATGCTCTTCCTCTGAAGCTCGACCCTCGAAGACTTGACACAGGTGAAGGTATTTTCAAGACTCTGGAAGAGAAAAATGCAAAGTATCATGACAGTTGCAATCGTCTATTCTGCAATACAAAACTGGAACGAGCTCAAAAGAGCGTAACTTCTGCTCAAGGGGCTACGAAGGACGAGGCTGTGAGAAACAAAGTATCTCGAAAAAATATAGCCCAAAGAAGCAAAGCGGAATGTTTTCTGTGTGAAACACAGGGAGGTGAGCTTAGGGAAGCCATGACAATGAAATTGAATAAAAGAATCAACCGATGTGCAAGAACACTCAATGACAGCAAACTTCTTGCTAAACTTAGTGGAGGTGATGCCATTGCCTTAGAACTGAAATATCATTCTTCCTGCTTGGCGGATCTGTACAATAGAGAGCGAGATTTCCATAACTCTCTCAAGAGAATGGAAGCACAGGATGACTGGCGAGAAGCTTTCCCGATAGCATTCTCGGAGCTTGTTACTTATATGAATGATCCTGCTCTTGCTGAACTACTCCGTACACACTATGAGCGTGGCAAACAGCAATTCCTCTCATTCGTTGATGGGCTACAGTATGAAGGTTCTTGTCCATTCTATGATCCAATAAAGAAGAATATAGTCTCCTTCTTCAAACAGATTTTGAAGCCGACTTGTGGTGCATCCAAGGAGAAGGTGCTAAAAGATGATTGTCAACTGTTCTCAAGACTCTTCATTTCATGCCAGAACAGACAGTGTGACTTGCAAGATTTCTTCAAGCATGAAAACCAGTCCTTCCCTGCTTCTCTTAGCAGCAATGGCAAACTTAATTCTTGCCAGAAATCACGGTTAGCTGACATTCTTCAGTCACAGGTGAGCCTACCAGACACAGAACCTACAGCCGATGCAATCATCATAGATGGATCAGCATTTATCCATGCCCTGCCTCCACGAACCTCAAAGACATTCGATGACTATGCAAATGACGACATAATCCCCAAAGTGGAAAGCTATGGTCACAAGTTTAGCAGAGTGGACATAGTATTTGATGTGTACAACAAGTCAAGTCTAAAAAATGAAGCCAGATCGAAGCGAGGGCAAGGAATGAGAAGGAGAGTATCAGGAATGAGTAAGACTCCAATTAACTGGAAAGGCTTTCTTCGAAATAACTCTAATAAGAATGAGCTGTTCAACTTTCTTGCCGATAAAATTTATGGAACTGAAACAGTTAACACCGTTATTGTTGTTACTAAAGGAGAAAATGCAGTTAGCAACTCACCTATACTCTTGGATGACATATCACCTTGTTATCATGAAGAAGCGGACAGCAGACTATTCGCTCATGCCAAACATGCAACAATGAATGGAAGCAAATCCCTCATTATTAAGGCCAATGACACAAATGTTCTTGTCATTGCAATATCTGTTCTGCCTTCCCTACTCGAAATTGGCCTTGAATCCATGTGGATTGCATTTGGACAAGGTACAGGTGTACGATGGATTCCAGTTCATGAGATTGTTCTTGCAATTGGACCACAGAGAGTCAAGGGATTATCGTTCTTCCATGCATTCACCGGCTGTGCCATCGTGTCTGCCTTTCGTGGCAAAGGGAAGAAATCGGCTTGGCATACATGGAACATTCATGACGAAGTCTCTGAAACCTTCGCTAATCTGAGTCAGATTCCAGCAACCATTAGTGATCGTGACATTCAAGAACTTGAAAAATTTGTCGTGCTCTTGTATGACAGATCATCGGCTGCAACTAGTGTGGATGAAGCAAGGTTGGAACTTTTTGCCGGCAAGCAGAAACAGTATAACTCGATCCCTCCGACAAAAGCTGCTTTACAAGAACATATTAAACGTGCAGCATATCAGGCTGGCATTATCTGGGGTCAGAGCACAATAGCTAGACCCAACATCAGCAGTCCCGCTGAGTGGGGATGGATCTGGGACGGGGAGATGTGGCAGGTATTCTGGACAAAATTGCCTCCAATCGCAGACAGCTGTAAAGAGCTTACCAAGTGCTCTTGCAAGAAAGGTTGCAACACGAGTAGATGCAAATGTCGTCGCTCAGGACTTCCATGCACAGCACTGTGTGGCTGCAACTGTGATGACTTTGTTTCACAATGATTCTTCGGTACCGTGATTGACATTTGAAAAGACTTTGTTTTACTTCGATACTGTGATTCATATTTACAGAAACGATTTGTTTACAGTATTTTCGATTCCGTGATTGACATTTGAAAAGACTTTGTTTTACTTCGATACTGTGATTCATATTTACAGAAACGATTTGTTTACAGTAATTTTTCTATTCCGTGATTGACATTTGAAAAGACTTTGTTTTACTTCGATACTGTTATTGATATGCACAAAATCCCTTTGTTTTACAGTAATTCTTCGATACTGTGATTGACATTTACAGAAACGATTTGTTTACAGTAATTTTTAGATACCGAGTTTGACATATATTTTACTTCGGATCCCACCAGATCCGGTGGGATTTTCGCGAAGTAAACGAGTGGCACATGCTGGCACACTCCATCTAAATCGATTCTGACCGTTGGTTTGACTGGCACATGCTTTTTTCAAGATGGCGGTGCTAACTTCACATCACCACCATGTCGAACTTTTGAAGATCGATTTCTCCTGAACTAGGGGGAATTCTTTCAAAATAATGGGTGGCACATGATGGCACACACCAAATGCATCGATCTGTTAGGTTTATTTGAGTGGCACATTCCATTTCAAGATGGCGGTGCTAACTTCACACACGTCTTCAGTAACTGTATCTCTGAGTTCAAGGTCACACATCATTGGGTATCGTCAGACATAGCGACAGAGAATCGAGCATACACAATTGTACTCAAACAACTTCTCTCCACCAACCAACATCTCTCAGTAGACACAGCAATTGTTTTCGAGCCATTAATTTGTGTGAATTCCGCCCCCTTTCGACACTGTATGAGGCTTGTGAAAGTCAGTGGTGTTGCATATTTTGACTGTGTGCATCCATCACTCCTTTCGGTGACACTGACCCAATCTTTCTCATGAATGATAAGAATACGAATAAATGAAGTTTACAGTATTTGAGATTGTCAAATCTATCATGGGTCAAACTGGTTGGAAGTGGGTCAACGAAGTCTGACCCACGACCCACCTGACCCACGCTGACTGTGACCCACCAACTTTTCGGAAAAACATGACCCACGTGACCCACGCGCTTTTGTGACCCACCTGACCCACCTGACCCATGACCCACGACCCACTTCCAACTCTGTTGTTGTGCACTTGCTAATCAAAATCTATGAAAGTTGATCAACTATACACAACTTTACAATTGATATTGTCTACGATACTTGACTATCATAGTTTGATTAAGAAGAACAAAGAAAGCTCCACATGCATAGCAGATTCACAAGAGAAATGCAAGTCACTAGAGCCTTCAATTATTCGCTCGCAACATCAGAGTGATGTAGACAATACCAGCCGACATCGGAGTTCACTGATTAAAAGCTTCACGCCCGAGAAAAGGCGCTCGGAAACGTGTATACACGATTTTATGAATGACCCTATATTAACATAAATAGATGAGCCGCTTAAATCACGGTGATAAAAATCAAAGGTTCACCATTAACATCAGTGTAACTCATTCTTATAATGCTACTGGGAAATATGCACATGATTACTGATGAATCTGCTTATCATTAGGAAACCAACAATGCTCCGCTTGAACATGTTGGTGCTTCTATAAATTCACAGTAAAACCTGAGGATGCAACTTTTGAATGATCGAATCATGTATGGCTTGCGATTCAAGACTAGGTTGAAAGACACAAGAATCGATTTTGACAAAATTTCAGTGAATCTTTAATGCAATACAGGAGAATTCAAAGCATAAATGACGGAAAGGATGATATCTTACTTAGCATTCACAATGAATTCCGGAATGTATGGACGAAGTCTTCGACGATAGAAGAAGACTAATAAGCCTAAACAAATTACAAGCACGACAAAAAGAAGTGGGGCCGTAATCATTGCTGCCTTGGCTGTATCCACCTTGTCAGATGCTACAGGGTCCTAAAAAACAAATTTGTCAGTTTCAGTTGGTTGCACATCTTGTCAGAAATCAACACGACATTTTAGTGGAATTTTTTTTATCAAAGTTAACTCAGTTACGCAAATAACAACAACTCACTTGTCAAATTATTAAAAGGGATTATTGAAAAGTCATATGTACACAGAGGACATGATAAATCAATGATAGAATGAAATACATTTGAGCTCTCTCCTCCTAACACATAAAAAAGTGATTTTGTCGGACTTTAATGAAAAAATTACAACTAACGCCTGCTGTGAATAGAGTTCTTATTCTGGTTACAATAATATTAACAATCTGAATCGGGTTTTAATTATGCAGCCCTACTGAGATGCTTTTTATTCCTATATTCATCATTTTCCACAAGTTCATTACATTTTGATCAATACTCACTTGAGTTGCTTTAATTTGAATCTCGCAGTTTGCGCCAGTAAAATCAATTTTGCACTCGCAATATGCACTTCCTACAGTATTGACACAAACTCCTTCATTTTTGCAATATTGAAGCATACGGCATTCATCGATCTGCAAATAGGAACTATGTTTCAGTAAAGGTAAGTATGTTGGTCACATTTGAAATAAATGAAAATTAATCATTTTGTGCATAATTTGCAGGTCTGTTATAAGAATATGAATATGATGCCAATTACTATACTTGCATGAACTATAGCGTGATAAAAAGTCAAACAATACTGTTGGGTTATGTAGACGACAAGGGCAATGAAAAAGGAGTTCAAACGTCCAAATCATTGAGAAGCCCATACAGAAGTGGTGTTTTCTTTCCGGGCTCTTCGAGACATAGTGACAGGAGGGAGAAGGAGTCATCACGTCTTTTAAGGAAGTTTATTGTTAGTCTGTGCTTCCTATCAGCAAGGATTCGGTGACTTTACATACGCACTTGCAGCCTATGAGCACGACTATCAAGAGTCGTCACTTTTTGATTTGTGAATGCTGTCAATTTCTCAAATAACTATGTTGCAAATTGTAAGAGTAGTATTTTTGTCATATAGAATCAAAGAAAAACACGTGTTAATCCAATGGATCGCAGATTGCAGATTTTGGCGAAAATGAAATTTTCCATGTTTGAAATACTAAGTCTAGAGCCATATTTTTGACATAGAATGTCTTCAGTTCATTTCCTATTTTGCGTAGGTGTTATTGTCATGTTTCTAATCGTCAATGTATGTGAGACCGCGGACAATGAATATCAAGCCTGATGGCTGGCTGTAATTCGCGTTGTTTAATTATGTGACTGCTTCATGTGTGCGTGCTGGTGAATAGTGCTCGAACCGACTTTGCTCGGCTATGCACCAGAAGTTGGGCCTATGTTAAGACTGACAGTTGAATAAAGTGCCTTCTGAACTTGGGAGAGTTTTGTTTGCAGTATGCAGGAATGTGGTTAAATGTACATCAGATTAATTAACTAATTCCTATCAATTATTTCCTATTGAATGAAATAGAGGGTCAAAAGCATCATTGACCCTCTATTTCATTCAATAGGAAATAACTTGAGGACATTCCATTTCAAAAATTAGGGGTTGTACTTTCTGGGGTTAGTACTTTTCGCTTAATCAGAGAAAACATAAAAAATTTCATTTTTGCCAAAATCTGCTATCTGCGTCCCATTGGATTACAATTGGTCTTCTTTGATCTTGTCTGACAAGAAGAGGAACCAGGCAGACCTCAGCAGACTCGCAGATTCGTAGTAGGAGGATATACATTATTCCGTGGAAGTCTCATTTTCGGCCTCGCACACTGCAGAAAGTCGCTCTGGCTGCCGGACTAATAGCCGCCCACGAATGATCTGCACGGAGACACCGAAAGCGAGCGGAGATAACACAGCGACAAAAATTACGAATGACGAAAAAACAGTGACACCGCAGCAACCAAACTTCAACGATGAAAGCGAATACTAAGGCGACAGTGGGCGAACGGAAACGAGCCCAATTATAACAAATGCTCCAACAAAAGACCACAAATCGAAGTATGACGACCAAAATCTACCAGTAACGCGAAACAAATTAAATGCGAAATTATAGTGCTGACGCTCCTAGACTGTTGTATTAAATATAAGTCGACGGTTAATCCTACAGTATTTCTACTAAATTAAAATCTGCAAAAGTGAAATTTGTTTTTATAGAATTATTGATGATGACTATTTATCAATTATTTTTCATTGTAATATTATTCTTACTTATCAATGAGGCTATGGTAAACAGAAAATTAACCATCATACACGAAGCAACATGTAGATCAACACAAAATGGAAACTACTCACAAAGGAAGGAAAAAGTAGCAAGCACAAAAGATATTTTGATATCTAATAAAAGATATAATAACGATAATAAGAATAATAAAGAGGATAGCTATGTCAAGAAGGCGTATGGCATGGACCTGCCGTGGCCAACGCCGACAGGCCGCCCTGAGACCTGGCGTAAACGGTGCTTGCTGATTGCAAGGAGTTTGACCTGAAGGAGAGTGATGCTGCCAACCGTGAATTGTGGAGAAAATCCATTGGGAAAACCGTCCTCCTCTACGAAGAATGGATAATGGACGCAAAACGAAAAAGTGAAGTAGAAAGTAGGGATGATGTTATAATATAGACCCAATTATAAGATTGTGAAGAGAATGCAGAGACAGTGACAATGAGGACGAAGGTGGCCTTGTTGACAGCATATCAAGTAAGCCTAATTCTACATATACAAATATGAATATACAGGTTGCACTTGTTTGACAACAAAAATGTGAGCCATCAGTTTGTTTGGCTCGTTTATTATTTCGGAATGTGCAAAATGTGTACAGGATATTGTACGAAGTTAACGACGTGAGATCAGGATCGTCCTCAGTAGGCCTATTCATGGTTTGAAGACAGACGTTAGACACACTATAACCACATTTGCACCACTATTTCCTTCCTCGAAGCTTCGCAGTTTCGCATTGCTTTCTACTCCTAGTTTAAATCTTTGAAGACAAGTTTGATCATTTTCGTCTCTTTTGAAGCAACGTAAGCATTATTCTAAAAGCTTGACGGTGCGTGCAAGGGTTATTTTCGATAATCCTTTTTTCATTTCAAGATGACAAAATATGGCTCCCATTGAAGTGAGCGATTATAGGCTACATGAAGAAGACGATTATCAACTCTGATAATGGAAAAATATTATTGAATGGGAGAGGCCGGACGTCAGAGGTTATCAGTGGCAATGCGCAGCGATAGCAGGCCTATAAACCATTGGATTGTACCCGTACCTAAACAGCTGGTCAACCTCGTCTCGGATAATCGCTTTAAACTTTTTGACTGTCGGATTCGATTATCGGATTCGTTAACAAAAAAATTCCGATTCGGAAGTGATGATCCAAATACTCGTATAATCGAAACTTTTAGTCCAATTACCCATAATTCTGGAATTAACTGATGTACAGCGTGTCCTAAAAGTCGCTAAAAACTTTAACCGTGAATGGTAGCTCTCCTGTAATACCGATTAGTCTGAAAGTTTCACAGTAGAAACTGCACATCATGTTGTTTTGTCAAATAGTAAGTTTGTCTTCACTCGACTTCTTAAAGGTATGTGAATTAATGAATTCATTAATGAATTCATCAATTAATTCAATATGTCTCATTGCTGCATCATTCGATAACTAGGAATAAGGGCAGCGGAAGATACAGTGACTGCGATGTGTTCAATGTAGCATCAATCAATAGCTAGGAACAAATACTGGAAGATGTAAATATTTCATACTCAAGTAAGTATTTGAATCCTGAAATATATATAAAATTGATTCAAAAAGTTAACATCTTTGACTTTATTGATAGGGTTTGACCAGGGACGAAGCAGTATAGACATACATATACTCGCGTCGCACTTGTTGGATATTGTTATTCTTCGAACAATGGTCCTTCTGCTACAACGTGAAAGTTTAACACCGAGCATGTCAGACGCCAGAATCCTTGCACTCCAGCAGCGTTATTAAATCTCATAAGAAAATTTAAGGAAACCGGGTCAGTCTTGGACAGACCAAGAAGTGGGCGCCCATCAGTCGGAGGCGATAGACGAAGCCGCCGTTGCAGAAGCTGTGGAGGAAATCGCAGCCAGTGACGATTGGGGAGTGTCATCTGTGAGGATGGTAGCAGAATCGACAAGCATTCCCAAGCCTAGTGTTCATCGAGTTATGCGAAAGAAGCTTCAATACCAAAAGTACCGAATATCGATCCGCCATCAGTTACAAACAGATGACTTCGAAAAACGAAGACAATTTGCTGAATGGTTTATTAATAATCAGCTTGACAATATGGAGAACATGGTTTGGACAGACGAAGCGCATTTTCACCTTGATGGAATGGTCTATAGGAGAAATGCCTACGTATGGAGTCCCAGCAATCCCCACTATCATGCAAAAAAGCCAATTCAATCTCCCAAATTGTGCGCTTGGATTCAGTGGTAAACTTATGATTCCTCCATATTTCTTTGAATCCGGTACAATTGACGGTGATGGATACCTACACATGCTGGTAACTCACGTGATTCCTATCTTGAAGGCTCACAGAAGATGTTCGACGACCACGTTCCAACATGACGGTGCTCCTCCCCACATCAAAAGCAACATAAAAAAGTTTCTAGAGACCACCTTCACCACAGATCGCGTGATCAGTCGCTTTTCCCCAACTTCTGGTCTTCGCGGTTCTCCAGACTTGACACCAGTTGACTTTTGGTATTGGGGAAATTTAAAGCGGTTGGTGTATGTCCCAAGACAACCGCTGACAATAGCCAACCTGAAAGCCAGGATCATTCGTGCGGCTGAGACCATCTCAACAGATGATGTACAGCAGACACTTGGGTCACTTATCGATCGCCTCCAAATGATCCAAGAATATCATGGTGAACACATTGAGTGACTGTGAGTGTAGCTTATCATTCATGAACTCTACTTTTGTGTAAAATTTCATATTCTAGGAAAAAATAATTAGTTTTCATTTTTATAATTGATTAAAAAAGCTCAAAACATATTGTAATGCATAACACTCTATAACATGCCTTTGAGAAGTCGCAGTAAAAGCTTACTATATAACAAAAACCCATGATGTGCAGTTTCTACTGTGAAACTTTCAGACCAATCAGTTATAGGAGAGCTACCATCCAGAATTAAAGTTTTCAGCGACTTTTAGGACACTCTGTAGTAGTCATGCACTTAATGTTCACAATTAATTGCTGACCTCCAATAATTTCCATTTTCTCTTGATGCGATTAAAATTGATTTATTGCTATGCCCAATCTAGTCACTATTAATATTTTATGACTCCTGCATTAATGATGTAATCCTCAACACGGGAGGATTCATATACTGCTCAATACAGTGTTAGTACAACTGGAAGTTGAAGATCAGTTTGACTCACATCTTCCTCACAATGCTGACCAGTGAAACCAGTTTCACATAGACAGTTGTAGCTTCCCATTTTATTGGCGCACGAGCCGTTGTTGCACAACGATCGATTGTACTTGCATTCGTCTACGTCCAGCTCACATCTGGGACCTTCGAAGGCTGTGGAACATTTGCAAACTACGCTTCCAATTTTATCGATGCACGTCCCTCCATTTTGACAGAATGCAACATTTCTACACTCATTTATCTGTAATGACAGAGGTGTTTAAGACTAATAGGAGCAGGGATCATTTTGGAACAGTGCAAGGAGTATATATTAGAGATTGAGTAGGGCTCTGGGACATCGTAAAAATACATGTAACTCACAAAGATATTTACGTCAAGATATTTATTCGACTATCTTACTACGATATTCACCCAAAATAAAAATTCAAATGTCACAAAAAATTCAAATGACTAAGAAACGTGAATGGAAACCCGTCGGAAACACACATTGGTAATTAGCATCTCGTGCGCTATGAAATCTTCATTTATCCACGTCTCAAGTTTTGTGTCGATTGTTTAAATTAAACGGTCTCCCAATTGGTTTTTATCAAACTTACCTGTCCTTTATCTTTCTGCTACATGTATGAATAATGCCTTTGCGTTTCAACTCGTGAGATTAACTATAATATGCATGCATATAGTATTTTTGCTTTCATACATAAATTAAGAATCCTTTTTTATAAGATGCCACTGATGCAAAATCAATGCACATTACAGTTCCATTTACACAATCATATTTTAAATGCTCGAAAATACAGGTCTTCAATTTGTGCATGTATTAGTGGCCAAAATATGTGGATGTGCCACTTTTTGCAATATTTTGAATCATGCTGAAACTCTATGTAAGCAGATTAATGAGCAGTTGCCAAAAGTTACTAGATTATGTGACAGTAAATATAGACCTATCAACATACCGGTATGTAGTTTTTAGTTTCAAAAAGCTTGCATGCGCATTATTTGTATCATGAATTCTTCACAGCTTTAACCTAGGATATGAAACGGATGTAATCACATGCAGACTGCAACACTATAAGCTGTTGAAAATGATGGTAAAGTTTGTGGGCCCGTCGGATTCCCATGATTCGATAATTGATTAATCTCGAGGGGTAAATAGGCTGGGCATGGGAATGAAAAGCTCGTCTATGAACATATAACGACTCTGTTTGAAGGCATCCACATTCACTTCTGTGGAGAGAAATCTACACAACCGCATTTCCATTTGCTGATTTTGTCACAGCTGCTTTTTGAACTTAAAAGTTGATTTGGAAAGTAGGTAAAGTGGTTCCCATTGCAGTGATGGGCAGTAACAGAAGCAATACAAGCAATTATCGTCCATTTGCAATCACTTCCATTATAAGCAAGGTGCTAGAATCTTTTGTCTGAAGGCTTGATTCCCAAGCTCCAAACTCATGGGTTGCTAAATGATCATCAATATGGTTTCAGAAAGGCTCGGTCCACACGTGAATCCTTTTGGATGTGACTTTTTTGATATCTCATCGCTTGACTAACTTACAGATTCCATAGCAATATCTTTTCACATATCAAAACTATCAACCTTCGATCTAGTTTAGCACCCGGTTCCAACTAGCTTCCTTCCCATGTGATCTGTTAGGAAGTTTTTAGGTGGATAGAAAACTTACCAGTTAATCGCTCTTTTGTTGTCTGTATTTGATGAAAATGTATTCTCTTCTGATTGTTCAATGCTTGGGGTCCCTCAGGGATGTATTCTTTCACTCTAGAGTTATAAGTTATTACATAGTTTCATACTTTTTAAATCCCCGCACGTCGACATTAGTGTTCATTATTCAATTTCTTCTCATTTGTCTTCTTTTCATTACATCTAATTCTAACCTCCGTAGCTCTACATTGATGAATCACACATTTTTTCTACTTTGCTACACAGAATTTCTCTAAATGTCAATTGAACTAAACTTACATTTGTCTCACAATGTCGACCGGCAAAGCCTGCTTTACACGAATATTTGTAGCCAACCAGCTCATTGATGCACGACCGTTGTTGCACAACGTCCGATCGAGGCTACATTCGTTTATGTCCGGTTCACAATTTGCACCCTCGAACCCTGAACTTGGACGACGAGCTTCCCCTACATCCTAGAATTTTGTATATAGTCAGTGCTTACTATAGCCCAGAGCAGCTGCTTGTGCCTTTGGGCCCGGGTTTGTCCCGCAATTGAATTCAGTTCACAGGCTCGGTCATCTGCAGAATGGCAACCGGGCCGTATTTTTCAGCCCGGAGCAGTTTTGAAACCTCGGCCAGACCCCGGCCTACAGCCGTTTTATTCAAAGTTATCATTCCACCTGTGCAGAACGTTCTGAACTTCAGATCTATGATGGAGTCATTATAAGGGAGGAGATTATGTGCTTGTCAGGGAAGATCACATTCTAGCCATGATTTCAGCATTCGTCCAATGATATTTGAGCTCGTCATGACATACATTATTGCGAACAAATTAAGTTCTACTCTGCATCAAAGTAGGATAAGAGAAATTTGAAGTTCAAGAGGACGTCATAGAAAATTATCTAGTAAAGCGTCGGCCCATTCCCAGCCTGGTTCTTTCGTATTTCTAAAAAACCAGGCATGCATCTGGTTCCCATTCTGGTCACGTGGATATCAGAGCAGCTTAGATTTATTTGATCTTATTCAGAGCAAAAAAGCTCGTCTGCTTGATGATGTCAGCATCGCTTCAAATATATAAACACTCGAACATCCTAGAGCGGTTTCTTGTCTCTCCTATTGCAGTCTTCGTTTAGATGGGCTTGCGTCTGCTATTCTACTTCCTCTTTTCTTTCCCACAAGCATGAGAGGAAGCAGCACAATAAGGATTTCATTAAGCTTTGCAAGGCATCTCTCACTGAGTAATTCGAAAGACCTTTCTTTCATGGAGCAGCAAGATTGTGCTAAAAGATGCTTTGAGCTTTTTCTATTAGTGTTGAATGAATTTGTAGATTTGTATACTTCAAAGAGGGATGTCTTATGCTTCCAATTGGCTTCAAGGATAGTTGAGAATGTGCCTATGGAGTCTTTCTTATATATAGGCCTACTTGTGAGACTTTGACTTTATCGTGTTTTTCAGTGTTTCAATTTAAACCTTACTAGTTCTAGAGCCATTCCACATCAGTCTTCATTATTCAACTTCTTCACCTTTTGTCTTCTTTTCAGCATCTACTTCTAACCTCCGTAGATATTCAGTCACGAGTTACACGCATTCTCTATATTTTAACTAATTGGGTTTTCTACTTTGCTACACACGATTTCTCTAAATTGTCAATTGAACTAAACTTACATTTGTCTCACAATGTCGACCGGTAAAGCCTGCTTCACACGAACATTTGTAGCCACCCAGCTCATTGATGCACGACCCGTTGATGCACAACATCCGATCGAGGTTGCATTCGTTTATGTCCAGTTCACAGTTTGCACCCTCGAATCCTGAAGAGCAGTTGCACTTAAAGCCTCCATGAATATTGATGCATGCTCCATGGCTGGAGCAGATTGAGGCATTGTGTTCACATTCGTCAACGTCTACTTCACACCTAGGTCCTTCAAATCCGGCAGCGCATTTACAGATGGCGCCTCCAACAATGTCAATGCATATAGCTCCATTTTGACAAAATGTGACATTTTTACATTCATCAATCTGCAATAAATATGGGATTTCTGAGAGCTGACTTCATTATGATGTGGTACGTGTGTGTGTGTGTGTGGACCATAGAGTAGAGATGAAGCTGCAGTTCAACTTCGAGAAAAAAGTGCATGTTGTTGAGACTTTGAGATGATTGAATTCGATTTGCAGAATTCCTTTCTGGTGTTCAAAAAATGCCTGAGTGACTAAAGGTTTACTTTATCTCAATATATTTAGCGATTATGCAAGCGCAACATCTCTGTGTTTTTCCACATAACGTTTGACATTTTCCTGAAAAGTGTATATATCGTACAAGTGTATATATTGTGCGTGTCGACATATACGCAAGTGACAGGATAGGGAAGCTCTTAGATGTCTTCAAGCGGATGACCCCTGCTTGAGCGAACCGATCAACTAGGAATAGCGCTAAATTTCGACTATACATGTCCATCGTGATGACTACAGCCGTCTATGCGAGACGTGGAAATGTTCGGCCACCGTATTCAACCAGCTAAATGTGCATCCGTACCATGCTAGGCATATATTGCTGAGACGATATAACAAACCAGGAAGTGATGAGATGGTCTTGCACAGAAGATTCGATTGACATAATGAAAAGAGGAAGGATAGGATCTGCTGGTCTCATCCTCCGTCTGCCTGAAGATCGGCCAGTCCAGGATTGCAATGGATTGGACCCCTCATATCGTTACAAGAAAAATAGGAAGACTGGTTGAGACATGGAGAAGAACTTTTCGTGAAGATCTCATGGCAGTAAATTTAACTTGGAGAGGTGCTACAAGAGCTTTCGGTGACAGAGGGAATTCGAGCCAACTCGTCAGTCGATGTTCCAACAGGAAATGGAGTAACTACAGCTATATTGTCTATATCTTTCGCTCTAGACCTATGCTCAAACGACTCAACGGAAGACAAGTTGTTTCTGAACATCTAAAGGGAATGATTAAGTCAATAAAAGATGCAAACACGCTTGATTCCCCGACCGCACTCGCCTGACCCAGGAATCGAATCGACGTTCGCGGTGGAGCCTTTGGTTCAATTCCTGGGTAGGGGAATCAAGAGTATCGATGTCTTTGGGTGTGTCTGGAATAAGAGCATGTGTCCGTCTGGACAATTGACAACAGTTTGAGATTAAGTGAAGGCAAGACTGCTCATCTTCTTATCAAAAAGCCAAGCCGAAGCGTCATCTCTGATGACGGTAAACATTCGAAAGACTGCATCAATGTATTAGAAATTCATTTTGATAATGCAATGAACTGGTCTACTCATATTGAAGAGTGGCTAAAGAAATCAAGCAGACTTCTGTTATCTTCAACGAACATTGAAAAGCTTCTTGACCAAGACAGCATTAATTCAAATATATGCTTCTATCGGCTTCTATAGTCTTCCCTACTATATATTATGGCTGTGAAATGTGTGTTGGAAGTATTATGAAACGATACAACCTCTTGATAGACAAATTTGTTCAGCTGTGTCATCGCATTATACAGTCCGTTTCATAAAAAGTGGATCATCCTAAAATTTTACTAAATAAAACATAAGTATGATACAGAAAGCATTTTTCAAGTTATTTCATGTCCCTAATATAATTAAATGTCCTTATATGATCTGATAAGCTATGATACAGTAACGGTTCTTAAGAAGCTAATATTTTGTGGTCCTACCCTTATTGTCAATGACATTACCAATTCGTCTAGGCATTGATTCGATGATATCGTTGATTTTTGACTGATCTAACTTTCTCCACTCTCTTCTTAACAGTGACGTAAGTTGTGATACGCCATCTGTAGGTAGCAGTGAACGACGAACATTACGTTTTAGAATACTCCATACATTTTCTATGGGATTCAGATCAGGAGAACGAGCTGGCCAAGATAATGTCCTAAGCCCTAACTGAGACTTGCATAAGTTGACTCTACTACTCCTGTGACACGTAGCATTATCATCCATAAATAACCAAGTCGGTGGATCACCAAGTTGATCTGTCATTTGGCCAATGTTCATTCGTAAAACATCCACATAGCGTTCAGAATTCATGGTTCCTTGCTGTATGTGAAGTTCAGAGCGGCCATTGGTCCAAATGCCAGCCCAAATCAATAGAGTCGCACCAACTTGTACCCGGGGACGATGTAAATGTCTCGGAATTTCCTGATCAGATTTTATACATAATCTCAATCGACCACCATTATCCTTCAGACGGACTGATGCTTCATCAGACCAGACAACCCGATCCCATTGATTTCGCCATTGCCCATCTGAGACGTCTTTTGAATGCTGATCTTGATAATTCGATCTGAGAGGGCTCTTACAGCTCTTGAAAATCCGACTCAATAAGTCTTTTACGAATAGGTGGAACTAGAATAGGCGAGTTTAGTGCAGCCATCTGAGTTAACGAGAGACTTGGATCAACTTTAACAAATATCAAAATAGGGATCTTTCTACGTTTGGATGTTTTGCGTGGACGCCAGAGCCCTCTTACGACAGAGTCGAAAATCATCATTATTGCCATCGATGCACATTTGTGTAAGGGACATTTAGTCGCTTGGCTTGTAGCTCGCAAAGAAAACACTAGTTCTAGCAAGTGCTTTGCTGAAACGCTGCATTTTGAGTGAATGCGATCTCGTTATTGTTCATTTGTGCTTTGTATTGTTTTCAACCGGTAAGAGATAGATTTCTAGCTGAAAGCAATCAGAGCTGCCACACACCACCCAACGAAGTCACAAAGTTGGAACATGAAGAATTCAGTAATCACATATAGCTGTTACATTATTGTTGATGAATAATGGTGCTATACTGGCTCTGATTGACCGATTTTCTTTATTTTTGTTTTGCTTGATAGCTTTTGGCTTGTTGAACAACATATTACATAACAAAGGAAACAAATGTAATTTTATAAGAGTGAGGTATGATTTTGTGTAACATTGCTAAATGAAGATCAAACTATCTGCTACTTTTTTATCTATAACAGGAAAACAACTCAATATTCATGCTTGAAATTTCCAACAATGATATTAGTAAGCACAACTGACATATGTTCCAAATTTCATAGAAATTCGTTCAGGTTTGGCGGAGTTAGACAAAGTTGAAGTTAAGGCGATGTTTAAGGGTGATCCATTTTTTATGAAACAATCTGTATATGTGGTATGTCCTGCAACCCGGCTTGCCTACACTGCAAATCGCTCAATACCAATCACACACGAAGGATGCATACCAAAATATTTTTTTGGTATATTTCTGTATGATCTTGGTATATATTTGTATGCTTTTCGCATGTTATTTCAAGTGTGGTATGCTTTACATACTAAAGCCATACCAGCACAATGTTAAAAGAAAGCATCAATCATGTCCAAAGTATGTTGATTTAAGGACTTTTGTCAATAAAGATCACATTAATGTTACTACTGTTCTGTAAGTAGTTAGATAATGACATTCAAGAGTGATACCTTAAATGCTGAATTCGATTTTAATACACGTAAGTCTAAGGCATTTCATGAATAATCAATAAGTATTCAACCATCAACAATTATGTATCATGTAATTTTGAAATAAGTCATATTATCAATCCGAAGTAAAAACACATTATAATTCATTAAATGCAAAAATAGTTATGTTTGAGATATATAAGTCAACATGGTTGCTGAAAAGTTATCGTTATATTGAAATGATGTTTATCAATTAAGTTCAAGGAAATGAGCTAATTATGAGTCTTGTGAATGCTATAAGACAAGTTGCAAAGATGACATGCGGCTTTAATTCCACAATAAATCTAATCTAGTTAAATACCACACTTTCACAAAGAAATATTCACGGCTGGTATTACTGGAAAAAAGTTACTTGTAAGTAGTATGTAGTATAACATATTTTTTGCCATATGACATAAAGCTATTCATACGAAACACATACGAAACACATACCAATTTGCATCGGGTCTCGTATATAAAACATACCAAGAATTCGTATTTCAACGTAAAACAGCCAATCACAGTTAGCATAGTTCGTATCGTTTACATACCAATCACATACGAAAGTAAATGGCCATTCGTATGAAAAACATACCAGATTTCTTTATATATACCAGAATCTCGTATCAAATGTTGGTTTCAAATTGTATGTAAACTTGGTATGTGTTTGTAAGTAATTTTCGTATCCAGCGATTTACAGTGTACCTGTCTTCTTCGAAAGTCAGGAGATTTTCCGACGTGCCAAAAATCACGATCGACATCCCTTTCTTCACCTTATTCCTGATTGTTAACACAGCGGCCGCATGAGACTGTCGAATTGTTATAAAGTTTGTAGACAAAAATCATTCGTGCCACACATGTCTTAAGTTTCTAACTTGTATCGACAATGACAACATTTTTTTGAGTAGATCTGAATTTGTGACTTTTCGTGCTACTGACCGTAAATGATTGATTTACAACTTTTAATTTACATTTTGATGAATACTTCAATCATTATAATTATTTTATTGACTTAATAGTTGTTATTCTCTTTAGATTTTCAATATACTACGACAGACCCTTGGTGTCAAGATTGTTTCTGTGATAAACCAAGCACTGCAACCGTATGTAAAATGCAGTCTAAATGCTTGTAATCAGAAGTTGAGTTGGTCTGTTAAAACTTACGTTTGTCTCACAATGTCGACCGGTAAAGCCTGCTTCACACGAACATTTGTAGCCACCCAGCTCATTGATGCACGACCCGTTGTTGCACAACATCCGATCGAGGTTGCATTCGTTTATGTCCAGTTCACAGTTTGCACCCTCGAATCCTGAAGAGCAGTTGCACTTAAAGCCTCCATGAATATTGATGCATGCTCCATGGCTGGAGCAGATTGAGGCATTGTGTTCACATTCGTCAACGTCTACTTCACACCTAGGTCCTTCAAATCCTTCACTGCAATTACATGTGGCACTTCCAAATGTATTTGTGCACAGTCCTCCATTTTCACAAAAGGTTGTTCCATTGATTGCCTCTCCATTGCATTCATTCACCTATAGAAGCAAAGCAACAATTATTATGTTCACGATTCATGTTTCAGCTAGAATTCCAGATGTGATAGGTTTGCTAATGTGTTATTTTATGCGGCTACAGGAACATCATATTTTACGATATCCTTAGAATTTGTTTTGGCCATTCCCGGATCATGCGATTAAAAGAAAGGAAAATGCCACTGGCTAGAGCATGGTGCTTTGCCACAGGAGTGCATACCATGGCGAATAGGCCCTAATATGCGAAGAGCGGAATAAAGCCGTGAGACGTTCTCGTGAAGCCCTCTATATCAAAGAAAATGGATTCTTCCTGATGAATGAGTGTGTGGGTGAAATGCTAGAACCATTTTTAAAAGCATTATGACGTTTGTTGACTTTTTTGTATTGGACTTATATTTGATGTTCATTCTCCGTATGTGTAATAATCATTTATGTATGTCTGATAGGTAATCATTCTTGTCGTTTCCGTGAATGTGAATTTCATCCCTAGAGAGACGAAATATCGGCGGTGTTAAGAATACTAAATTCCAGAGCCTAGAAAGTGGGATTTTCCTTTCTTTTATTGCGACACCCTCTTGATGAAGTTATTCATTGAAGGGCAAATGAAAGTCTGAGTTTGTCGCACAAATAAAGCAAACCTTGATTTTCATGAGCTAGCTGCCTATTGCGGTCTGAATCGCATCTTTGTTGCTCATTGGCTAAGTTTATGCCTATGTTTACTCATGCTGCCAAAAAATAAATGTACTCTTATTTGTTGAAGTTTTTGTATGAGTGTAGTGTTAAATCTTCAAGCGACATATATAAATGCATTTTCATGAATTTAATTCAGCTGAATTGCAATGTCGACTCTGATATTAGTTCTCAAAACATGTAGCGCTCACAATTTATTACTATAATCAATCGTTTTATGCTTACATCGTCAGTGCAATGATTGCCATGAAACCAATTTTACAGGAACACTCGAAACCTCCCCAGACGTTGATGCAGGTGCCATTGTTGCTGCATAATGATTGGTTCCGACTGCATTCGTCGATGTCAACTTTACATAACTCTCCATCGAAACCTGACGTGCAGTTACAGGAGAAGCCTCCGAGTGTGTTGATGCATGTGCCGTTATGAGCGCATATAGTAGGATTACGCACACATTCGTTGATGTCAGCCTCACATCTTGTGCCCTCGAATCCAGTGCGACACGAGCAAGTGGCACCTCCAAAAGTGTTGGTGCATGATCCTCTGTTGTGGCAGAAGCTAGGATCCTCACATTCATTTTCCTGTTGTAAAATGAAAACACAAAGCCGCTTAAGTTAGATATCACTTTCGCAACTACTGTTTTAAATATTCTTTCAGGAACACAAGCATATGCTGTAAAAAATCACCGGGAGTTTGCATGCTTGCGGGCATTATTCATGCCGCAAAATTACAAAATGGAAGATAAAACCAAAACGTTAGCTTATGGTCATGGTGAAAAATTCACTTTCTCTCCTTTATATTTATTGACTGATGGTAAGTTAAAATAAGTATAAGCAGTAAAATGCCAACGCTTCGTGCCACTGACACCTCGATGGGCCGACTTCTGTACAACAGTATTTGATGACCCACATTAAATATGGAAGCAAAGAAACAGAGTTCAAGTACTGCGTAGTTAGAAATTTGGGAGCTCGAATTTGCGGTTAATGGCTGGTGCAAGAGATTTAATCAATCGAGCTTCGGTCAGTCTGCAGTTCACTACACTATGACTTTTGTCCATAATATCGATGTCGAAGTGAGAGATAGAAATATCACTGAACTGGTACACTTTCATACCGTGTTCGTAAAGGGCATTTCTTTTGTTCCTATTGATTAAATCTCTTTTATGCTCATTATAGCGTTTGGTAAATGGGCGGTTAGTTTGACCGATATAAAAATCATCACATAAATAACATTTCAGCTTATAAACTAAAAACCGGTCACCACAAGAATAGTTTTGTGGTAAAGAGAGCAGAGATGACAAGAATTGTGTTTCTTATTATTACGATTTCTTTTATTAATAACTGTCTCTAAAGTGGGACCAGGTTTGCTGATGATTTTGATAGGGAGATCACATTGTTTAGCAAGTTTATTTAATTTTCTGTTACAGCTATCACTAGCAAAGTTTATAGTGCAAGGAACAAATGTTTCTCTAATTTTTTTAATACTTTTATATTTGGTTTTTTTATTTATGTCACGATTCGAAAAGGCATTTTGTCTAAATCGGTTGTTAAGGCTCGTCATGGCTTCATGCTTTTCATTTTGGTCCGAACATCTACTAGTAACATTAGTTTGGCTATTCTTGATGTAGTTCGATTTTACATGATGTGGGACCCAGCTGTGTTTATTAAGAGAGATCCCAGAGTGCATTTCTTTGGTGTACCATTTATATTCTATCTCATTGTTATTTACTAGAATACTAATATCTAAAAAGTTTAGATATTCTGCCTTGGGAACTTCTGTGGTGAATTTTATGTCTTCCGAGATAGAGTTAAAAACTTCAGTTATGGTATTGATGCCATAACTATCATTTTTGTGAAACGGGCCAATGATGATATCATCAATGTATCGAGCATAAAGTTGAGGGATTATTTTAAAGTTCGATTTCAAGATCTCGAGGGCCTTTTGTTCGATGTAGCATATATAAATAATAGCAAAGGGAGGGGAGAATCGAGCCCCCATCGGACAGCCTTTGATTTGACGATAAATAATATCGTTATACTGTATGTAATAATTGTAGCATACAAACTTTAAGCAGTTATGCACGTTATCAAAGTTCAGGGAGAAAGTGTCAATTTTATTCCAATGTAGTTTTAGGAAATCTGATACTACTTCTATGCCATGTTCTGTCTGAATGCTCGGGTACAGATTAATGACATCTAAAGAGATGAACGTAGGAGTACTCGTAATTTGGTTATTGATTTTTAATGTTTTTAGCTTATCAATTAACGTAGTAGAGTTTTTTATGTTAGTATGGACAAATTGCACCAAATGGCTTAGTATTTTTGTAATTGGTCAATCAATTTTACTGGTGGGGGTGTCAGTGCTCGAGTCAATAGGTCTTAAGGGATAATAGTTTTCTTCGCTTTTATCTTTATGATCTTTTATTTTTACGTGGAAGTTAGCTGGCTAGCTACCGGTGGCTAACAGTCTCTCAAAATTCGATTTTTGAAAGATGTGGCTACAACTATTGCGAATAATAGTATTGGCTTGATTTTCAATCTTTGTTATATTGTTTAAGTTTAACTTACAATAATTATTAGTATCCATCAGGATATTTTCAGTACGTTGCCGTAAAGAGGTCGAGTCAGCAACCACAAATCTATTTGTTTTGTCAGACGAACATGCTTCGGCAGCATTATCCTTCAGAAAAGTTTTAGTTTTATGAATCATAGTGGTATCTTGTTTGAATTGTTTACTGTTTTTAAGCTGTTTTGATTCTTTTTTTATTATCTCTAAGGCCTTATCCTTAAAGAACTGTAAACGATTTTCTTTTTCGTTACTCATTTTAGGTGGAAGGGAAACACTATTTCTAGAGAAAGGAATGGTTAGTGGAACTTCAGTCTCAATAGTACTAGTTTTTATCTTATCATTCCATCGCAGATTATATTTTAGTCTATCCAGCTGTTTTTCAACTTTTGTGAAAAACTTTGTTTAATAAGTTCGGTGGAGCTCTGTAGTTAGGTCCTTTAGACAAACATGTCTGGACCTCTAACGATAGCGTCAACTCTGCTTCATTACTAACCAAATTCAACGAGGCATCAAGAACGAACTCGTGGTCACCCGTATCTGTGGACGGAACCCGTACAGCGAATAGAAAGTCATCAACTAGATGAGAAGGAAAAGAAGGTTTACACTCTTTCTCCAGGTAATTACTGACTTCATCTGGATAAGTACCATGTGTGAGGGTCTTCCACTTCTTCGTGTGTCGTTCGTAGATTTACATCGTACTATCTACACCTTTTCCATGTTAAGTTCAGAACTCTGAATTTATATTTGCGACTTCATCACTTCTTTATGCCAATATGTCATTTTAATTTCAGATTTATTCAGAACAGTTTACTAATTGATCACTTATTTTTAATCACTTAAGAATTGGTCACTTTAATTTCAGCGTTCATCACATATATTTGATCTTTCAATTCTTATATTTAAGACAATAGAAAACATTTCAGAATAAATCACTTATTTTCAAGAATTCAGCATTTATATATCATCATTGAGAATTAGTCATTTATAATTCAGATATCATCATTTATATTTCAATTACCCAATTTATATTTAAGAAAAGGTTACTTAATTTTTTTGATTAGATCATTTATATTTCAGATTAGAATTGAAGTTGCGACTCCATCATTTATATTTCAGAAATCAGCATTTCTATTTCAGAAAACACGAATTAAATTCCATTCTGTCAGTTTTATATTGAGAAGAAATCATTTTTATTCCATCAATATATTTTAAAATTAAAAACATTTCACTCAAAAACAAAAGTTGCCGTTATTCACCTGCTCTTAAGTCTTGTAGAGCTATCACATCGCCGTAAAAACTTGCAGCATGCTGTGCAGCCCGAAAACAGACCTGATCATTGGGACTGTTAAGTCCATGCCGTACTTTGTATTCCAAATGTTTAATCCTGTGTTCTCCAACGCCGACCCCTGCTGCTGGAGGTGGTGGTATGCGCAATGATCGCTTGACCGCCGACTTCAGTTGGGACCAGACCGTTTCAATTGGGTTCAAAGGTGGCGAATATGGCCCCAATCTCAGCAGCTGTGCTCCAGTAGCTACCTTCTAATTCATTTTCAATTCGTGAATGACACGGGGCGTTATCACATACGATGACCAGGCTGCCAATATTGTTCCCTTTGTTCGTCCATGTAGTCAAAACTTGTCTGATCCATTCATTACAAGCTTCATTCCGAAAAGCACCTCTTCGCATGGTCATCAGTACGATTCCTTCACACGATATTGCTCCAATGACGTGGATATTTGGTCCACGCGACGATGGTCTGTCCTGAACGGCTCGTGTTCCTTTTCTGCTCCATCCATGCGCTCGTCTTGTGAATAAGTTGAAATTAGTTTCATCAATCCATACAATTTCTTTCCCATCTTGAATGTAACCATTAAGTGCTTCCACATACGCCTTCCTAGCTTGTTTGTTAGTTGGGGTGTTCATTGTGATCGGGCGATGATGAAATTTCTTGATCGTGTATAATGAGATTCAAGATAATTTCCAACAGTTGAAATTGCAATATTCAAATGAAATTGATCAAGTATGAACGCTTTCAATTGTTTCAACGTTACTTCAGGATCTTCTTCCACTTTGTTGAGAACCACAGCCATCTGCTCATCGCTCAGGATTTTTTGCTTATATCCACCTCGAGCTTCTCCACTTGTCTCGCCACTTCGAACCCATCCGTAGGCAGTCTTCATATTTACATTGAGTGATTTTGCCAGGCCACGCCAGTCTCCACCTTTGTCTGCACATTCGACTATTCGTTCTCTGTCCTTTGGTAGATATTTCTTATAATTTCGATGTTCGACCACTTCAGAATCTTCTATGTCTTCACGGCAAATGGGGCACCTCGGATTATTATCTTCTACTATTTGAGTAGAACATTGTTGATGCAGGTAATGAAAACAAGGCAGTAAACGACATAAGCTGTCCTTCAACATTGTCCGAAGACAGATAGCACAGTTATCTGACATCTCCATTGTTGCAGACCTTCAGTATGAAATCATTGACTTTGATTACAAAGGCCACTTATAAATGATCTCGGATAACTGTTGTGTCATGAATTTCGCTCTCGAATTAAAGTGATTTCTTCTCAATATAAAACTGACAGAATGGAATTTAATTCGTGTTTTCTGAAATAGAAATGCTGATTTCTGAAATATAAATGATGGAGTCGCAACTTCAATTCTAATCTGAAATATAAATGATCTAATCAAAAAAATTAAGTAACCTTTTCTTAAATATAAATTGGGTAATTGAAATATAAATGATGATATCTGAATTATAAATGACTAATTCTCAATGATGATATATAAATGCTGAATTCTTGAAAATAAGTGATTTATTCTGAAATGTTTTCTATTGTCTTAAATATAAGAATTGAAAGATCAAATATATGTGATGAACGCTGAAATTAAAGTGACCAATTCTTAAGTGATTAAAAATAAGTGATCAATTAGTAAACTGTTCTGAATAAATATGAAATTAAAATGACATATTCGCATAAAGAAATGATGAAGTCGCAAATATAAATTCAGAGTTCTGAACTTAACATGGAAAAGGTGTAGTACACTGTACTTTCGTAGTATTAGTAACAGCCTCCTGTTCCTGACCATCAATTGGAAAACGTTAGCTGCCAAAAAATAGTTGCGAAAATCTTGACGCCGAATTTCAATCTTTTCAATGCTACTTCAGCGTGCGACTCTAATAATGCAAATGCATCTTAATTGATTATGTTTAAAACCTTAAATCCAGTTGCTCTGTTGGACCCTACTCTATTGGACCTTTGAAAAAATCTCGTCATTCTAGCATTTGAAAACCAGATGAACAAGCTTTTTTATTTGCTTGCTTTTCTGTCTTCTGTTTTTACTGTGTTTTTAATTCCATCAACTACATCTTTTTTAAATTGAACAATCTATGAAATTGACTATTAACTTGTGAAATGAAACATATATGCAACTACTGCCTGCTGGTATAAATCGTGTGACAGAAACAATCGCGCGTTTCCTAAATGACCAGGAATCACGCGAATTTTTTGCAACTTTGCTTGATGAGGATTCACTCTCAGAAGACAGAAGACAGAAAAATTCATTGTATAAATGACTGTTTCACTACGCACTCTCTCCACGAGTTCTGATCAAATCAATTGAGTCTCTATATATTCGGCCTGCTCATCGAAATCTGTCGAAAAGTCGTCAAATACTTCGAAAGTTTATAAAATAAAGCTGACTGCTAGGTTTCTGACAACCCGATTCAATTTTACGAACACATTCCTATTGATTTTGATAAATGATGTTGTCATTTTCCTCCAAGATAACTGGTAATACTATTCCATATTATCATTGTGACGCATCTGTCAAATGGCAGTCATTTATGCCTTGTATTTTATGAGCTGCCTTCAAGGACGGTAACAACTAAAGTAAAAAATGTTTTCCTCTTTTAATTTTCAAAAAAATCTAAAAAAAAATTTAATCAAAAGAAATCTTTTTAAAAGTTGTCTTCGCTAGCGTTAAGTGTGCTTTTGATAGTGTTTAGATGGGTTTGATGGTCATTTATTGCTCATTTATTGATCAATTCTTATTATGTGATTATATCAATTGACTTAAAATACAATTACAGTATGCTGAATTTTTCTAAATATTTTTCTAAAACAATGTTTCTAATGTCAATTTAATGGCTGTGTTGTCAAAGGGACAAAATGAATAGTTTTAAAACAACGCTTTAAAACCTGGTCTCATAAGAGTGCAATGTGCATTTTTTCAAAGATGATAGTAGTTAGATTTTTCCCACTTGAGGCGTACCCGGTTCGGATTTCGGCCTTCTGCTCGATTTGAGGCGCAGCGGTTCAGATTTCGGCCCTATTTGAGGCGCAGCGGTTCGGATTTCGGCCCTATTTGAAGCGCAGTGGTTCGGATTTTGGCCCTTTTGAGGCGAAGTGGTTCGGATTTCGGCCATATTTGAGGCGCATCGGTTCGGATTTTGGCCCTTTTGAGGCGCAGTGGTTCGGATTTCGGCCCTATTTGAGGCGCAGCGGTTCGGATTTCGGCCCTTTTGAGTCGCGGAAGATCGTATGTGTCCTGTTTAAGTCCACTAGGATCGTGTTTTGGCCTCTTTAGGTGTAGTAGGATAGGGATTTGGCTGGAAGGTTGTGGATGGAAGGTCGGAAAGGATGTCGGGAGGTGGCCGAGTATGTGATGGTAAGCAGACCAAAGGAGAGACCGGTGCAGGGCGGAAAGTTGGAGAGAAGGCGGTCGGAGAGAGTGGAGTTGGAAAGACAGTTCGGTGCAGGTAGGAGAGAGAAGCTGACAAGCAGAGTTTATCCAAAGTGGGTCATGTTTTGAGGCATGTCGTGCAGAAGTGGACGTGTTTGTCCACGGTGTGCCCAACTTTTGACTGCAAGAGGAAGGAAGGAGGAGTTCTCCTGTGAGGCAAGGGTAGGAATCTCTGAAAACCGCCAGAGTTAGAAAAGGGTGGGTTTTGGATGTTTTGGGATGAGAAAGGTCGTTTTTCGGCATGAAGGAGGCCTCGGATGGGAAAACGGAGGCCAGATTCGGACTCTACGTGAAATGTTGGGTTAGGAAGGTTGTTTTCAGCTCAATCGGAGAGAAAAAATTTTGAGGACGTCCCCCCCCCTCATGTCAAACTTCCAACTTTGGTGTTAGAAATCGTAGAAAGTCGTGTGATAGCTCATTTGAAAGCTAAAAGTGAGAAAAATGCAGTGGAAAGCTCAGTTTGGACCACTTTTCCTGGGTTTAGGGAGGAAAATGGCAGGAAAACGTCAGAGTTGAAAAAGGCAGGTTTTGGATGTTTTGGGATGAGAAAGTCCATTTTTCGACATGAAGGAGGCCTCAGATGCGAAAACGGAGTGCAAATTCGGACGTTTTGGTCAATGTTGGGTCTAGGAACTTCTTTCCAGCGACATCGGAGAGAAAAAGTTTTGAGGACGTCCCCCCCCCCTACGGCAACGATCTTCTTTCCAGCGACATCGGAGAGAAAAAGTTTTGAGGACGTCGTCCCCCCCCCCCTGCGGCAACGATCTTCCAACTTTGGTTGTAGACATCGTAGAAAGTCGTGCAATAGCTCGTTTGAAAGCTGGGAACAGAACGACAGAAAGGGGAAAAAACGACAGAGTTAGAATGTTTATGAAAATCGCTCTAGCGGATGAAGCAAGCCTCGGACGGAAAATCAGAGACCAGATTTGGAATCAGCGTCAAATTCTGCTTCGGCATGGTAAATTTGAAAGCCATCGGAGAGAAAAAATTTTTCATCCTTTTTCCGAAAAACGACAGAATTTTTGCGATGGCTGTGGGCTGTAGAGCCAAACCGAAGCATCGGATGGGAAAATGGAGGGCAGATTCGGATTCAGCATCAAATTCTACACTGAAATGGTGAATTTCCAGCTCCATCGGAGCATTAGAACCGGAGATAGACGGGTTTTAAGTTTCTGGATGATGGGTATTACGTCATCAGCTGATCGCCACACACTATATAAGTGGAAACTCTGCTTGTGGAAATCAGTTCTCCTCCCGACTGGGTTGGGGTAGGTGAACTCCGGAGCTTCGATGATAGCATTGGAAATCTGAAGAACCGGGTTTCTGTAAGAAACCGACTTAGAAAATTTCATTGCTGAACTAAGGCGTCAGACTTAGAGGTTCGCCAGGAGATGGCCTTCGTCTCCAGGCCATAAAAGACTCCAAAACTTTAAAGGCTTGTAACTTTGCTTCTACAAGTCCGTTTGACTTGATTCAAAAAAGGTTCGGTTGCTATTGACCTGCCCTAAGTGATAGACTACTTATAAAATTTCATAAGTAGTGCTAAAAAGTTGAAAAATTTAAATTCACTAGTTTTGCAGGTTCTCTGGCGTTTTCGACCCTGCTGAAGTCAATGAAAGGATTTTTAATGATGTCTGAGACAGTTTTCTCATGATATAAGCGGCTTTTCACAGAAAGCGAGCAAGACACGGAGAGTTTTGCTGTAATATTCTACTGACAGGGTGTTCCTTCGGGACGGCGGACGATGCCGTAGTGATAAGTGTGGCAAGGGAGTGTATCATATTTTAGACCGAAACCGCTGCGGCAACTCATGTCTCATGTTGGGCATTTGACACAGTTCTCAACGTAGCACTTTGAACGCCAATCGGTTGAGTCTTAGCTATCTTGTCATGGGTGGCCTCTAAACATCTCCATTGCAAAACGCTGGTGAATCAAGCTCTCTACGGCTTGCTATCAAGCTGATCAAAGCAACGACTTACCAACCTCCTGTAAATAATTCCACCGCTTTTCATGTCTGGCGATCAAGTCATGGACGGTGCAAGTCACGGAGATTTTCGGTGTCATACTTCCTGTGGGTAGGCGTTCTTTCGAGACAGCGGTGAAGTCCGTAGCGATGAGTACTGCACGGGACGTGGGCAATGGTAATCCTTGTGAAACCTCTCTGCGTCATGTTTGCAAGTGGTTGCCTTTCGTCTCAACGTTGTACTCTGACCGCCAGGGTGACATTTAGCTATCTGCCACAGGTTACCTCATAAAATCTCCATTGCACTTGTCTCCCGACAGTTGGCCAACCATGCGAGAATGAACCATCAGTTCTTCTTGTCTCTATCACGGAGACGAAATGATGAAGGGATGAAACGGGAGGACATTCATGCGCCACACGCAACACATCACAGACTTCTCTCTTCACTAGTGAACAAGCTCTTGTCAGTGTCGTCAGAAACTTTATCATGTTGTACTAAAGTTTTATTGCAACACAGGTTGATGTATAGTTAGAAAGTTTGATCATTGCAGTTTTGTTCGTGAGTGTCGTCAGAAAGTGTATCATGGTTTGCAAAAGCAAAGTTTAGTGTAGTCAAATAGTTATACTGTGACTCATGTTTGTGAAAGTAAAGTTTGATCATTGCAGTTTTATTCGTGAGTGTCGTCAGAAAGTGTATCATGCTTTGTAAAAGTTTTACTGCTACACAGGTCGATGTATAGTTAGAAAGTTTGATAATTGAAGTTTTCCGAAACACAAATGCCATAAAATGTAAGCGTTAGTGTAGTCAAATAGTTTTTACCGCAACACACGTTTGTGAAAGTAAAGTTTGATCATTGAAGCTTTACGAAACACAAGTGTTATGAAATGCAAGCGTTAGTGTAGTCAAATAGTTAACTAATAGCAATGACAATATGGTTTATTTTATTCAGAAGCAAATGATCGCCGTAACCATGAAAGTTGTCCATCCGAGAAATAATCTTCTGGAGATGTCGTGTATAAAATTCAGAAGCATCAGTAACATATTCTTGTCCATAGGAACGAAATTGTATGTCAACACTTTCCGTTGCTTCACCTTGTGGAAAATGAGTGTAATTGACATGTGCAATTAAGTGAGCCTTGATGATACTGCGCTACTGGCAGTCACAATGAATTTTATGTTGGTGAAACTTTCATGTAGATTATGATAGTGCTAGCTCAGTATTCCAGAAAAATGTATCGAAATAACAGAATCAAATGTGTAAGCTGAAGCGTCGCATTCTAAACTAAGCGTGCTTTGGAAATCAATACCTGTATAGTATCGAAATGACAGCATCAAATGTGTAAATTGAAACGTGCATGGGGTTAGTTGTTTCATTCTAAACTAAATGTGCATTGATAGAATCAACATTGAAGCATGTATCATTTCAAACTGTGTTACTGGAAGTCAACGTTAAGTGAATGTAGACGATAAATTCGATTGTTGTACACTGCAGCCCTATGACTTCAGTCGGTTACTAAACCGATGCGGTTACTTCTAAACCAAATGTCTCCCTGATAAAAAATCAACTCCATTACTATAGGATTACTGAATGCTTCAGTGTTCAACACATTTGTACTCATGAATGCAGTGAGAGAACTCAGAATGGTTTGGTCGCTTATATTCATGTCAGGTTGGATGTCATAGGTCTTGAAGAAAGTAGCAAGCGCTGATGTGAGTTTCAGGCAATGATAGAGTGAGGTAGTGTGGAAACATGTCTTATGCAGTTGAGTTTGACAATGAGTTCTGCTCCTTGCGCTTTCATCGACAAAGTCTTCGAGGTAAAATGCGCGACTACATCATTTCTTTTCACAATGAGTGTGCCGACTTTGGACTTGCAATTGGAAAGGGATACTTAGTGTTTCAGCAGCTGATGGAAAACATGAAAGACAAGTATGTGAAGGGACGTCTCGTAGCAGAAATCGAATTTGAGAAAACGAAAGGTGAATACATTGGTGAACGTGAGTGTTTTCACTTTGCATCATATTCTGCGGAGTGTATATATGATCCGGATGATTTCTATCAGCGGCACATAGCAAAGGTTGCCTCGCGTTTGGAAACATTTCATGAACATGGTTCAAACTTGCTACTATGTCGCATGAAACATATACATATTCAACTGAATGTGCTTGATTGAGTTATTGAACTGCATAACTCTATCACAAATCATGAAGTCAGGATATAAGCCATGCTCTGTTTTTGGTTTCATTAACTAATCGTGCCTATAACTAAACGCTGGTTGTCATTCTTCAGAGGTACACGTTCGGACATGATACTGCGGATACATGTGAGACACGAATTCTCTACATTTTATACCTTCATTCATCATGCTGGATTGGTAGTGTATCTTGAGACAGACACATGCATTATGACCACACTAAGCTGAAATGATCTTTGACATGACTGCATGTCTCGTAGAAGACATCTCATTTGCTGAACACCATTGCATTTTGTATGAGGAAGTTACCTACGGCGTAAAATATCATCCGAAGTGCATTGTAGCCTCCATGTAGTACATGGACCCTTTCCTTTTTAATCGTCAACAGGGAATTTGTGAATGTTGCGCTGCTAGACAATTCAATAGCTGTTCATTGTAACATTAGTTTCGAAAGATGCCGTTTGTATTGAAGCACTTTATGTTCAATGCAAACGGGCATTCAGACTCTCCTATGTTGAATACAATTTAAGTAGAACATGCTTGTTTTCTCTATCTGAATTTATAGTGAAACTTAACAGCGATGGCCAATGTGGATGATTTAGATAATGTCAAATCCGGCTTTCAACAACCATGTATTGACAAATTAACAATAACTGCGCATTGGCTCGTGATATACAAACCTTCAGCGGATTGTTTATGGATTAAGTTTTGTGATGCTTTACGATCAACAGTTGTATGTAAGTAATTCCTTAGAGTTACAATCGCTGCAATGTAAAATCTAAGGTATATAGAATGTAGGCAATAAATACTTAAGTAACAGCCATTCACTCTAGATCAATGTTTAGATCGCTTTCATGATTAAACCATGTCTTAACCAACGAAGTGTTATAAGGGATGGATCATGGCTTATGGAATGGTTATAATTACATCAGTAAATGTTTTATTCAACTATGAATCGAAAGTGTGTCAACCAAATATATATATATATATATCAATTGGGTCTAGAAGTGCGTTTTACTGTTTCGTAACAACACAATCTCACCCAAAACAAGATAGGTCATCATCCCTTGTTGGAGGCATCAAATATCAGTTGAGGCGCATGAAGCCCATTTATGTTAAATGAAAAAAGACACATTCTTCAAATCGATGTTATTGAATCGCAGTTACATTAATATACACGTTTTCACGAGGAAGATTATATGCAGGAAAAAAAGTTCACACAAATCACTACACAAGTTTTCAAGAGGAGCATGTACACTCAGACGCAATGTCACCAAAGTGCGGGAGATGCGCGGTTGTATCACTGTAGAATTGACGTACACTTAGAAAATATTGTCACCACAATGCTGGATTTGAGAACACGAATGCACAACAAAGCAATGGTACTGTACATGCAGATCGAGACGCAATGCGATGCAGTGATGATAAACGTGTCACACCAATCACAATTTAAATCGGCAATAGGAATGTGTCTTGTAAAATAGTTCAAAAAGCACAAACGTCAACAAATAGCGTGAACGGTTCATATATCATCGCAAGATGGAGGAAGAGAAAGTTTTCGTTTTTTAGGTGGTGGAAGATATGTGTCCGGATGTCCATGAGGAAGTGAGTGGTTGGGACTCAACCAACAACGTTTGTTCTCCCCCGCGCTGAGAGCACGCTTTCTAAATGTGCACGTTTGAATTTGATGGTTGGTTGATTTTATTATTGTCATATCGACGTAGCTATCCATTTTATCTTGGTATGCTATGCGGTAATTTTCATGGTTAAAATTTTTTGCAAGGGAACGTGAAATACCTTTGGCACGTTTGATGGAGTCAGAGGTGTCCCTATATTTCATCGAATATATTTTAGGCCTTAGCAATATCATTTCTTCAAGAGGACTCCCAACACATTCATCTTTAAAGCATTCAAGTTTTGCCTTGTTCTTAATTGAGTAAAGTGGATGTGCTGATGGATAATTGGAACTATCAAATTTATTTTCAAAATGTTTAAGGATGTCATTTTCTGGAATTTGCTGTTTCACTGTGACGGCTAGGAAAAAGCTATCGGTATCACCACCAACTAGCTCAACGCGATGGAAAATTGGACAAGGTCTCAGTGTTTTATAAAATAACTTAAACATTCCAATTTAGAGTGGTCAAGAACGGCTTGTCCGATGAAGATGGGCTTACACAGCACCACACTCGACTTAAATGATTTGAAGCCTGTGACATCCTCACTTATGAGGTCATGCATCAAGTAAAGTGGTGACTTGATAATTTTGTCTACTTTTTCTGGATCCGACACTAGCTTATAATCCATACGTTTGCGAACGTCTTCCATGGTCTTGCCAAATAATGAATTATTCTTAAATTTGAAATAATCTTTTTCAAATGGGTTTTTTGAGGCAGCACGCTTCTTACTATTAAAATCGATGTAGGGTTTCAGAAAGCACTTTTGTGTGAATTGTATGGCTCGATGAACTTTAGCTAGTTGCATGCCCATGTCAAGATAGAATTTTAGAATGCTGTAATGAACAATGTAGTTGCTCTTGTCATACTGTGTTAGCAAAAGTTTGCGACATGGTTTATATTTTCGGCTGCATTGCTGTTCTATTTTCCTATTGTATTCTTCCATATACGGAGAAAACATATCTTCGGTTACATAACCCGATTCGGGTGCTAGTGGTAGGTCAGATGTTTCATCTTTTATATCATCTGGGTAGATGAGATCAACTTCAAATAAGTAACCTACGTCTCCCTCATCATCCAGTTCCAAAATGTGTTGTGGGATTGAAAAATGTTTTATTTCGTCTTCACTAATCCATTTGAAATTTGAATGTTGAAGCGGCTTTGATAGCGCACTTCCATATAAATTGTTCTGGTCAATGTACTTCAGATATGTACTATGAATGCCATCCGAAGCATAGTTGACTTTATGTTTATTGACAAAAGTCAGACCACCTCTTATTCCACGTTCAAATAGGTTGTACATTTCGGCATCTTGCAAGAGGTGGATCGTTTCACCGGTCCTTTTGAATGCTGACATATAGGACATGGCTGGTAAACTTATAAAATGCACCGGATCTAAAGCATCTTGTGTCATTGTCATTTGACCGAAGGCTTCAAACACGTCAGCTAGAAGGTATACATCCAACTTTAAATAAGCTATCATAAAGTCATTGAATGTGTGACAATCAAACTTTTGCCATGCCAATTTGGCATGTTCATAATCCTCGATGCTACATGCTTCACCCGTTAAATCATTAGTGAATTTATCAATTGATGGAAGGCAGTTTCCTTTAAAGTGTCCATCGAAGTGAAATAACTATATGGAAATACTCCTTTCCGACGAATGAGGGTGTCGCTGATGTTTGGATAGTCTTTTATCATATTCTGTGTGAGTGGAAGTTGGTCTAAATTATTGGCCAAGACTGCCAGAGAAGTCGACATGAATTGATAACTGTCCATAAACTTAATTTCAAAGAAAACCGGCTTCCCCTCAGCCGTTTTATCAACATGAGCTTTAGCCGACATTGACATAAACTTCTCCCGACTTTGTGCAATGACATTCACTGTCCACGATTTTATTTTACCTATCCCATTCCGAATGAGAATATGTGCATCATAAGACTTAAAATTGTGAAAAATGACGGCGAGCGATCTTCTTTTGAGTCTCATACCGATGTTACATTTATTACACAGTGCTGATCTGAACTTGCCGCTAAGGTGGCAGTGGTCTCTGACTTTCCTATGTTGTTCATCATCGAAGTTAGTCTTGCATTTGGAACATGTCATGCACTGATCAAATTTAAGCCTATCTTGCTCAGTGAAGCACATGGACTTCTTCGTGAGATCAATTTCATAACGTTGGTGGAAACGTGCTTTTCCATCTAAATATTTTAGGAATTCTAATGTACAGTCTTTACCTTGCCATACATGCATCTTATTTAGATTTTTGTAGAAGGGATGCCAAACTTCATAGCATGCAATGGCGGCAGCCTCGTGGTTTTTGGCATCAGGATCAATATAGCACTCTATGTCTGCGTAAATTACGCAAATAGGACTCAATTCGCTTCCACAAGGTTTGTACATAAAATTTTTATCTTTTGGCATCACTTCCATTTGGAGTTTGCCACGTGAGCACCACTCATAATGTTGGTCAAATAATGACTTTGATGTAAAGTGTCGTATGCAGCGATCGCAATAAATAATTTTGTCGCTCTTGTATGATTGCAGATGTGAGTACAATCTCTTTATACTTGGAATTCCACAATAATGCCACTGTGGTTGATTTTCATTATACACAAGGAGCACATTGACAACTTTCTCATAGGTGCTGGCACGATCATTGTATCGCACTCCTTTCAATCCACTATGCCAGAGATGAACTATGATCTTAATTTTATTCAATTTTTCAAATTGGGCGATGCCTTTGAAATCTATAGTGTTGACATCTAACCCGTCAAACTTAAGCTCATCCTCCCATTCGATGTATTTGCTGACTCTTTGATGGTCCCTATGAATCTCATCATAATGGAGAATAGAGAGGACGGCATACTTAAAACATTGACTGCTACATTGGACATTTATGACTGCTTTCTTTTCAGCCAGTGACTTTGGAAGGGTAAACGCACCCTGACCATTTGAATTTTCACTAAGAGTGACTTTGAAATCGACTGTTTCTACACCATCAAAATTCAAGCCACTATCTCTTTCATTTTGTTTCTCAAGCTTAGTATTTATGTGTTGGATATGAGACTTAAGCCACTGGTGAATATCCGTGACAGTGTCAGCTTGAGCAGAAGGAATGTACAACCTAATGACATCGCACACTTCACCAGTGCTATAATCTATTTTATTGTAACGTACTGTAACATATACGAGAGCCTTCACTAGAAATTGATGGAGGGTTGCAAACATTTGCTGAATTAATGACAAATTCTCACTAAGAAATGATCCTATGTCTGATACTGCCTCAGTTGACTCCATCCTATAATCGCGCACAAGGCTTTCGAGGGAGAACTTGCGCAGCTGGAGAGTAACAACGTTCTGTTGATAGTGCTCCATGGAATGTGTGTGTAAAAGTGTGTGTGAAGAGAGAATAAAATGAATTGGGAAAGTTTTGTGACAGGAAGAGCAGCTGAAGCCGATGAGCTGTGAGCGATTCTCTCTACTTGTCGACGTCGGTGATTTCCTCACCATTCCACAAGAGCCGCAATCCGTATGCCGCTGCAAGTTGTAGATGGTGTGAAACGTTTTCCCACATGCTTCACACTTAGGTTTCTGAACAGCTTGCGGTTCGATTCTGTCATAATTACTTGTTGACCCAATTGCCTGTTGTTGTTCATATTGCTTGTTGGGCGCACTTCCACAGGTCATCAACGGCGACTTCTCCTCTTCCCTGCATGCGTCACGTCGTTGATGTCGCTTTAGACTTGAAGGCGTAGCAAAACGATTGTAACATGTTGGACATGTGGAGTCAAAAGTCCTTGCTGCCTTCTTCGCTGCCTCGCACACAGCATTTCTAAGATGCCTTCTGAGTGTGGCCTCATCGAAGAACGCCTTCCTACAGCGGCTGCAGGTTGACTTTTTCACCTCACTCTGATTCTCCTGGCTGTAGTTCTGTCGCTGAGTCAGTATGTCTTCACTTGAATCAGCTCCTTCACTCTGTATTCCATCGTTTTCCTCCTCAGCATTTAGCAATTCTTCCACTTCCTTAGCCGAGATGAGAGGAAGATCGCGTGGTGATGTTGGTGGAATGATAGGGAGGTCAGTTTCCGGCAGTATGTTTGTCATATCTGCAAAAAAGATAAATGAATTAGTCATATGAAATTCATTTTACTTAGCTTAGCAACCCCGCTTCCCACAAACGTGTACTCACCCTCTAATAAATTCAACTCTGGTTCGGTGGAGGGATGCGATGGCGGTAGGAGAGAAACATCGACGGAGAGTGAAAGGGTTCGCAGCTTTGGCATTGGAGGGATGAGTTGACGAGGAGCAGGTGTAGGAGCATGCAATGACGGACGATGTTGGGCGATTATTATTCCCGAAGTGCATGGGTGAGAGGGCAGGCCGGATAATCTTCCTCATCTTTCCGCCTCACAGCTTCTTCCAAATTCGCCTTCTTGCTCAAATCTGTAGAGAAATTGATAGAGATACGTCGCATGAACTACTGTTATTGAATTCTAGTAAGAATCATCATTTACACAAACTTACACATTCCAAGTCGCACATATGCTCGACCGAGTACCCCTTCAGGGACAGACTCCTTGTTCATAATGCGCTGCTTCACTGAAAAGGAATGGAACCGCCACATTGAAATTTACGAAAATGAGTTCGGTTAAAAAATGGATAAACTATGGAGACACTAGGGTCTTGATTCACAAGGACAGAACTCCTGTGGTGTTAAGTTATGAGCCATACTTCCTACATTCAACACACATTCTAGCCTAATGACGTTAGTCATAAAGTTAGTCAACTTACATTGCTGAATGAACCTTTCCTCCAACTTGGCAGAGACGCGGTAACGTTCGATTTCTCCATAAAATTCCACGTCGGACAGTTAGTAGGTAATGAATTGTAAGATTTCAATCACTGAAAAGGAAAGATGAGGATCGTTTCATCTACCCAGTCAACGTTTATCATGGGAACAATCATTGAAGTGACATCTAATGAGTTACATTTCACTCTACTCCATATTATAAAGACTAACCTTTGTCGAATGGCTGAAGTACTCTGACCTGGCGAGAGAAAGCGTCACGTTGAGTATGAATTCGAACGCCCAACATGAGCAACGGCTCAGAGGTTTCTGTCTAACAAACGACGAACAACCCGTGCAACGCAATCCCTCTACGGCAGTACCCGCCGTCCCGAAGGAACGCTCGAGCAAAGGAGGTATTACAGCGATGATATGTTTTATGAGCAGAAGATATGATAGCAAGAGACTATTCAACTTGATAGCAAGTCAAAACAACCTGATAGCAGGAGCTCACCGACACTCACCTTGTGAAAGATAAATGTGAAGAGCAGAGCTGGTGCACTGCCTTTTATAAGATTTTCCTAAGCGGTGAATGGATGAGACCTCTCGTCCAATCACAGACGAGCTAGAGTTCCCGATGTGCGCACGCACGTTTGTGACGCGTTATTGAAATCGTCCTAGGCAAACATGATGTTTAGCAATAGACTCAACCATGGCGCCCGAAGTCAATACATTGAAACATGATGATTGCACGATTCGTTTTCATAAGAGAGTTTCGGAGGCTTAATACAAGATTACATCCTTGAGTTTCAAAGGAAGGAGACAGAATTGGAAGCATGTTTAGACTATACACGAGAAATATTTACGGAGTTGATATCTTATTTCAAAGACAGTCTCATCAAGGCTCACATAATTGCACATGTCAATTACACTCATTTTCCAGAAGGTGAAGTAGCGGAAAGTGTTGACATACAATTTCGTTCCTACGGACAAGAATATGTTACTGATGCTTCTGAGTTTTATACACGTCATCTGCGGAAGATTATTTCTCGGATGGACAACTTTCATGGTTACGGCGATCATTTGCTTCTGAATAAAATAAACCATATTGTCATTGCTATTAGTAAAGTGGGTTTCAATGATGTTAAATCAAAGACCAAATCAAGTATTTTTTCATGACACTTGTGTTGTGCTAAACTTTCTAATGCTGTGGTAAACACTGTTTTCATATAACATTCTAAACTCGCAGTCTCACTGCAGTAGAAAACTGCTTTTAGTAAACCTGATGAAGCTAATCTAACAGTCATGAAGTTTGAATTTTCTAATAAGGGAGCATTTGCCAACTGTCTCCAATAAAACTTTCTACCACTGTGAAAGTAAGTTACAAGACAATCTACACTGTGCAGTAGAACCTTCTAAAACTTTCTAGTGCTGAGATGAGTTCGGTCAGTCATACAACTTCAATGATCAAACTTTATTTTCACAAACGTGCGTCGCGGTAAAGAACTAGTTGACTACACTAACTTTGCAAACCATGATACACTTTCTGACTAGACTTACGAATACAACTTCAATGATCAAACTTTTCTAACTATACATCAACCTGTGTTGCAGTAAAACCTTTGTACAACATGATAAAGTTTCTGACTAGACTTACTAATACAACTTCAATGATCAAACTTTACTTTCACAAACGTGCGTCGTAGTAAAAATATTTGACTACACCAACGCTTGCATTTCATGACACTTGTGTTTCGTAAACGACGATGATCAAACTTTACTTTTACAAACGTGTGTCGTAGTAAAATTATTTGACTACACTAGCGCTTACTTTTTATGACATGTGTGTTTCATAAAACATCATGATCAAAATTTTCTAACTATACATCAACCTGTGCTGCAGTAAAACCTTTGTACAACATGATAAAGTTTCTGACGACACTCACGAATAAACGTCATGATCAAACTTTCTAACTATACATCATCCTGTGTAGCAGTAAAACTTTTACAAAGCATGATACACTTTCTGACGACACTCACGAATAAAACTGCAATGATCAAACTTTACTTTCACAAACATGAGTCACAGTATAACTATTTGACTACACTAAACTTTGCTTTTGCAAACCATGATACACTTTCTGACGACACTCACGAACAAAACTGCAATGATCAAACTTTCTAACTATACATCAACCTGTGTTGCAATAAAACTTTAGTACAACATGATGAAGTTTCTGCGACACTGACAAGAGCTTGTTCACTAGCGAAGAGAGAAGTCTGTGATGTGTTGCGTGTGGCGCATGAATGTCCTCCCGTTTCATCCCTTCATCATTTCGTCTCCGTGATAGAGACAAGAAGAACTGATGGTTCATTCTCGCATGGTTGGCCAACTGTCGGGAGACAAGTGCAATGGAGATTTTATGAGGTAACCTGTGGCAGATAGCTAAATGTCACCCTGGCGGTCAGAGTACAACGTTGAGACGAAAGGCAACCACTTGCAAACATGACGCAGAGAGGTTTCACAAGGATTACCATTGCCCACGTCCCGTGCAGTACTCATCGCTACGGACTTCACCGCTGTCTCGAAAGAACGCCTACCCACAGGAAGTATGACACCGAAAATCTCCGTGACTTGCACCGTCCATGACTTGATCGCCAGACATGAAAAGCGGTGGAATTATTTACAGGAGGTTGGTAAGTCGTTGCTTTGATCAGCTTGATAGCAAGCCGTAGAGAGCTTGATTCACCAGCGTTTTGCAATGGAGATGTTTAGAGGCCACCCATGACAAGATAGCTAAGACTCAACCGATTGGCGTTCGAAGTGCTATGTTGAGAACTGTGTCAAATGCCCAACATGAGACATGAGTTGCCGCAGCGGTTTCGGTCTAAAATATGACACACTCCCTTGCCACACTTATCACTACGGCATCGTCCGCCGTCCCGAAGGAACACCCTGTCAGTAGAATATTACAGCAAAACTCTCCGTGTCTTGCTCGCTTTCAGTGAAAAGCCACTTGTATCATGAGAAGACTGTCTCAGACATCATTAAAAATCCTTTCATTGACTTCAGCAGGGTCGAAAACGCCAGAGAACCTGCAAAACTAGTGAATTAAAATTTTTCAACTTCTTAGCACTACTTATGAAATTTTGTAAGTAGTCTATCACTTAGGGCAGGTCAATAGCAACCGAACCTTTTTTGAATCAAGTCAAACGGACTTGTAGAAGCAAAGTTACAAGCCTTTAAAGTTTTGGAGTCTTTTATGGCCTGGAGACGAAGGCCATCTCCTGGCGAACCTCTAAGTCTGACGCCTTAGTTCAGCAATGAAATTTTCTAAGTCGGTTTCTTACAGAAACCCGGTTCTTCAGATTTCCAATGCTATCATCGAAGCTCCGGAGTTCACCTACCCCAACCCAGTCGGGAGGAGAACTGATTTCCACAAGCAGAGTTTCCACTTATATAGTGTGTGGCGATCAGCTGATGACGTAATACCCATCATCCAGAAACTTAAAACCCGTCTATCTCCGGTTCTAATGCTCCGATGGAGCTGGAAATTCACCATTTCAGTGTAGAATTTGATGCTGAATCCGAATCTGCCCTCCATTTTCCCATCCGATGCTTCGGTTTGGCTCTACAGCCCACAGCCATCGCAAAAATTCTGTCGTTTTTCGGAAAAAGGATGAAAAATTTTTTCTCTCCGATGGCTTTCAAATTTACCATGCCGAAGCAGAATTTGACGCTGATTCCAAATCTGGTCTCTGATTTCCCGTCCGAGGCTTGCTTCATCCGCTAGAGCGATTTTCATAAACATTCTAACTCTTGTCGTTTTTTCGTCAATGTCCAAAATTTCAATAAAGTCTCACCTCTAAACGAAGGCAGATACGAACAAGCCATGTTTTCCACTGAATTTGTCTCACTCCCAGCTTTCAAACGAGCTATTGCACGACTTTCTACAATGTCTACAACCAAAGTTGGAAGATCGTTGCCGTAGGGGGGGGGGAGGGGGGGACGTCCTCAAAACTTTTTCTCTCCGATGTCGCTGGAAAGAAGTTCCTAGACCCAACATTGACCAAAACGTCCGAATTTGCACTCCGTTTTCGCATCTGAGGCCTCCTTCATGTCGAAAAATGGACTTTCTCATCCCAAAACATCCAAAACCTTCCTTTTTCAACTCTGACGTTTTCCTGCCATTTTCCTCCCTAAACCCAGGAAAAGTGGTCCAAACTGAGCTTTCCACTGCATTTTTCTCACTTTTAGCTTTCAAATGAGCTATCACACGACTTTCTACGATTTCTAACACCAAAGTTGGAAGTTTGGCAGGAGGGGGGGGGGACGTCCTCAAAATTTTTTCTCTCCGATTGAGCTGAAAACAACCTTCCTAACCCAACATTTCACGTAGAGTCCGAATCTGGCCTCCGTTTTCCCATCCGAGGCCTCCTTCATGCCGAAAAACGACCTTTCTCATCCCAAAACATCCAAAACCCACCCTTTTCTAACTCTGGCGGTTTTCAGAGATTCCTACCCTTGCCTCACAGGAGAACTCCTCCTTCCTTCCTCTTGCAGTCAAAAGTTGGGCACACCGTGGACAAACACGTCCACTTCTGCACGACATGCCTCAAAACATGACCCACTTTGGATAAACTCTGCTTGTCAGCTTCTCTCTCCTACCTGCACCGAACTGTCTTTCCAACTCCACTCTCTCCGACCGCCTTCTCTCCAACTTTCCGCCCTGCACCGGTCTCTCCTTTGGTCTGCTTACCATAACATACTCGGCCACCTCCCGACATCCTTTCCGACCTTCCATCCACAACCTTCCAGCCAAATCCCTATCCTACTACACCTAAAGAGGCCAAAACACGATCTTAGTGGACTTAAACAGGACACATACGATCTTCCGCGACTCAAAAGGGCCAAAATCCGAACCGCTGCGCCTCAAATAGGGCCGAAATCCGAACCACTGCGCCTCAAAAGGGCCGAAATCCGAAACGATGCGCCTCAAATAGGGCCGAAATCCGAACCACTTCGCCTCAAAAGGGCCAAAATCCGAACCACTGCGCCTCAAATAGGGCCGAAATCCGAACCGCTGCGCCTCAAATAGGGCCAAAATCCGAACCGCTGCGCTTCAAATCGAGCAGAGGGCCGAAATCCGAACCGGGTGCGCCTCAAGTGGGAAAAATCTAACTACTATCATCTTTGAAAAAATGCACATTGCACTCTTATGAGACCAGGTTTTAAAGCGTTGTTTTAAAACTATTCATTTTGTCCCTTTGACAACACAGCCATTAAATTGACATTAGAAACATTGTTTTAGAAAAATATTTAGAAAAATTCAGCATACTGTAATTGTATTTTAAGTCAATTGATATAATCACATAATAAGAATTGATCAATAAATGAGCAATAAATGACCATCAAACCCATCTAAACACTATCAAAAGCACACTTAACGCTAGCGAAGACAACTTTTAAAAAGATTTCTTTTGATTAATTTTTTTTTAGATTTTTTTGAAAATTAAAAAAGGAAAACATTTTTTACTTTAGTTGTTACCGTCCTTGAAGGCAGTTCATACAATACAAGGCATAAATGACTGCCATTTGACAGATGCGTCACATTGATAATATGGAATAGTATTACCAGTTATCTTGGAGGAAAATGACAACATCATTTATCAAAATCAATAGGAATGTGTTCGTAAAATTGAATCGGGTTGTCAGAAACCTAGCAGTCAGCTTTTTTTATAAACTTTCGAAGTATTTGACGACTTTTCGACAGATTTCGATGAGCAGGCCGAATATATAGAGACTCAATTGATTTGATCAGAACTCGTGGAGAGAGTGCGTAGTGAAACAGTCATTTATACAATGAATTTTTCTGTCTTCTTCGACATTTTTGGTTTTACATGCATATGAAAGCATGCTTTCATGCAGAAACAAACAACTATATACGTTATATAATATTGATAAATTAATCAAATTTGATATATTGAAGCCTTACGTCTCTCTCACAGTTTCTTCCAGTGAATCCAACTTTGCAGGCACAGCTGTAACTTCCGATTGCATTGATGCAAGTTCCGTTATTCTTGCATATGTTGGAATTGAGGCATTCATTGAGATCTAATTCACACATTCCTCCTTGAAATCCGCTGCTGCAGTTGCATTCGTAACTTCCAACAGTGTTTGTGCATGTTCCATTATTCTTACAGGGAGCAGCAGTGAGACACTCGTTCAAGTCCAATTCACAATGTGTTCCCGTGTAACCTGTGATACAATTACACTTGTAAGAGCCGTGCAAATCTTCGCATCTGCCTCCGTTTTGGCATAGAGACGAAAGTGTCCGCTGAAAGAAAAAGTTATAAATCACTCAGACTTTCTGAAAATGATTTCTATAACAAATGCTGTCCGTTCTTTTTGACAATAATTGGCAATTGTTGAATACGATAAAAATAATAAATTAATAACAAGCGAATTGCCTTTCAGATGGAGCGAATGCTCGAGACGGCGGACCATGCTTTGTTGTTTTAATTATTCATTCATCTCCGATCACAGTCAAAAAGGAGAACAGCTTTTGCTGCTTTGAGATAAATCAAGCCCCTGTTGGGGGGCCCCATACTCCAACAAATTGTTCAGTTGTCCTACCAGTCGCAAATCTTTTGCATGGCAATTTGATCTCATTTCATTCTTGCTGTTAATAAAAAAATGTAGTGGCCAAAAGATAGCAATTATGAGCAACAGCAGTTGCTGGACGCTTCGGGAATTCTGCCATCCTCAGCGGGAGATGCGAGTAATATACCTAACAACTGTGTTGTAATTAATGGGGTTGAGATACCAAATCAGAGTGGGAATCAGCATTCTAAACTCATACTTTCTATTTATCTTTGCTCCCTACGACTTTATGCAGCGGTCTTCACCATGACATCTTTAAGGTCCATTCACATCGGACGCGCCCCCAACAAAAATGCCGGCTCTCACCAAGCCGCGAGGCGAGGGGCGGGAGAGGGGAATGTCACATAATAACGAAATATGCAACTACATATGCCATATTACTATGGACACTTCCTATTGCTAAATAATTAACATATTCACATTCCTTGTGTTACATGCATTCGAATGAGCCCAAACAAGACACCATTATATGATATTTTCCCGAGATAATGACGTAAGGTACTCAGTTTTCAGAAGTTTCATGAAATCAGGTGGCATTTCAAGCATTATGAGAAGACTCGAAATTGATATCAGTCTAAACGACACATTTTCGAGGAAATACAAATACACTTTGCATTAGATTTTCGAGCGTGAATAATGTGTTATGTAATTAGGTTCCTATATCTGCAAGCTTCATCCGACGTGAATAATTGAAGTGTTGCTAGGGGCAATCTATTTTAAAGCAATATCCGAACATTTGTTTGATGAGTTTTGGTCGACCATTGGGGGTCAATAGGGTCAATCTGAAAAGAGTACTAAGGTCAGTATGATATAATGATAAAAATCATGTTAATTTTCGTGAAGTAAATCCGAATATACAGAAATTGTTCTCTTTAGTATCAAAATCTGCAATTTGTGGTTGTCGTATGATTGAGGGAACATCGGATCAAATGATCACTGCAATCATTTATCAAACTGCCAATACAATTGTAAACTAATCGGCCGTTGTCACGCACTGAGCGATACAAACGGGCATTTTTGAGGATAATATATTATTACTGGTTGCGTAATAGACACCAACATCATCTTCTTCGTGACATTTTCTTTTTGAATGAAGTGTGTTTCAAGTAATTTAGTTAAGAATTCTACAATTAGCATCCAATAAACGATATGTAGCGTTTTAATGATTTCATCATAACGCTTGAAGGAGTGGCGAACTTTTAAAGACAGATGAAAGTTAACATTGCTAAAGTAATTTTTTCCGATTGCAAATAAAGTACGGCACACTTTTGTGTGATGGAAATTGTAAATTAATCGTTAGGATATGGGAATTGCCATAAACTACATAATTTTGCAAAAACTAATCATTCGATATTTCATATTTGTAAAGAATAGGGTTTTAACAGACACAAATATCATTTACACATTTTCATCCATAGGATGACAACAAGGCACAGGTGACAGATCCTGAAATATAATTAGCCTGGAATTGACGCACGGATCGACTTTGTCATAACTAAGTTCACAAAACGACCTTTATTTACTTACGTCGTCTATTCCATAATCGGGAGTGTCACTCTGTTGAAGATTATTAGATAAGTTGAGAACAATGACCCATTTCACATCTTCGTTTCCGATACTCGTTTTGCAGTAAATAAAATACCATTTATCTCCAAATGCATTCATGAAATCGATTTCACGGTTGACAAAGTATAAAAGTGCACTGATAAGAGATTTTGATGTTCATTTGGTCAAATTGTCCTCACAGAAGGTCAGAACTGTCGGATAGGTATGTCAAACGTCAATCATTCCTCTACACGAACATCTGGCAACTTGTGGTGTCAGGTTGTAGTGCGGGGAAGAGTATTGGCGCGGATTGGATTTTCTTATCTCGCAAGTAAACCGTGTGCCATTTCACAAATTTTTTCTGAAATTACTTGTACGCGTGGTCCCGCGCGTCTCTGTGGGAACAGTCCCGTAGTTAAGGTTCTGAACGAAAATTCTGGACGCGTGAGACGCGCTGCGTCCGGTGTGATTGGACCTTTGAATGTTGACTTTATTCGCGCATATCACAGCTTTTTCATATCATTTTGATATTCAAATTTTATGAGAATGATATATAAATAGTTTAATCAGCACAAGTTAATTTCCCTGAAGGTGGGTGATGCTGTAATGTTTGCATCTGGTCAGCCTTTTATTTATTATTATCTATTAATTATTATCACCACACGGTGATCCTAAAATAGCCGATTAACAAAAAAATTACAACAGACATAAATGATACACCATTCGAAAGTTTATCGATAGTGAAAACTCATGAGGGCAAAATAAAAAAAAATCTGTCGATATCTTTATGAGTAGTATCACAAAACGTATTTTTTGTATTTCTATGGCAATAAATCATCGTTTTAGCTGATTCTACAACTGAAATTCTGATCGAAATAGGGATCAATGAAGCAATGCGTCATTATTATGGAAAAACAGACTGATCGAAACCTTTCAAACACTCTTAAGAAGTACCATATTTCATAAGTAGTGAGTTTAAGATATTGAAATAAATTTACCAAAAAGAATATAATTATATCATAATGTCACCCAAAATTCAACTTAAATTGCTTTCGTTGTAAATTTAGTAGCATTTAAGCAAGCAAGCCAAGAGATAATTATGATCAGAAATCATAAATAATTACCTATTCCCTATTTTTATTATCGACTTCTTCAATTTGCGATAAGCTTTCTTGCGCTATTACATAAGTCAAATGCATTTCTGTACATAGCATACGATGTGTATGTATATTGGCAACTGTTGCTTGAAATCAACAAAGTAATGTGCGGAAATCGATAGATGTCTATGGTAATTTCGACTTCTGAATGACATTCCAGTATAGACTTCTCGTTTTGACAAGTACGTGTTGAACACGAATATAACTGCAGTATGCATGTAGCTTCACTGATCGATAAATTCAAATTTCTAATTTGATTTTATTCTTATACATATAGCTGGTTCTCTTCAATTATTATCACACGTTGTGTTCAACAACATGCCCACGCATGCTAGATCACACAATGACTGCAGAGCATGTGTATGTTTATTATGTTTTTCAAAGACAAACCCGGTGAAAAAAAACTGTCGGGATCTGTCGGGCCGACAATTTACTGACAATTGACCGACAGATCCCGACAGTTTTTTTTCATCGGGAAAGTTATGAGAAATATTTCTTTTGCCATACGAGAAATTATTCAACGCTCCATTATCAATATTGACTTCGACGACGATCGCTATCCAACGGCACTGTGCAGTAATTGTTACACTATCGTTTGCGAGTACAGAAGAGGCGACTTCCCTCACAAGATCAAATTGTTCGATTTTTCAAAGCTGAAACGAATAATGACAAGAACTACTGACAAATGCACTTGCTTACTGTGTGATATTGCGAGAGCATCGACAAGTAAGAACTTTGGATTGTCCAACTCTACTGTTGAAAAGAAGAAGCCTGGACCATTGCCTACTAACTCTTGTGACTCTAGTCCATCATCGATTACTTTATGAACCATCTGCCTCTCAGAATTCTCCAGGGGTAAGCCCCACCATTGTACCCAGAGCCAGTGGCAAAAGAATCTGCTATCTTTTGCGCCTAGTACAGGTCCCAACAACGGCGATTTATCTTCCGGAGAAAAGTTAGCTTCAACAATTATTCGAGGCAAGATTCAAAAGTGCGAAGTGAATGATGATTCCCGAAACCCTGTCGGCTGAAAGAGGAAGACCATTATCCATTTCCGTCTCCGATATCAGAAGACTCCCAAAGAAAATATGACAGCAGAGGACTTCCACAAAATTCAGAGTGACTTGCATTTGTCAACAAATCAAACAAAGACTCTTGGAAAGCATATTCGATCTGCATTTGGGACGCGAAAAGTGACAGAACCATTCATTAGAGAAACTCTCCAGCTGAAGGCTCATGAACTTGACAGTTACTTTCCTTATGAGATTCGTGATTTTGACGTCGTTTCCTCAACCAAATGGCCAACAGCATCCGTTGTTCCGGTTATTTATTGTTGTGATGTGAGCACACTGACAGATCGCATTGCGTCGCATCGAAATTTTCCGGAGAATAATTTTGAATCGATCATTGGGATCGATTCCGGTGGTGGATTTCTTAAGATTTGGTTGACTGTCCGTTTGTCATCATCGTCCTCCGATCACCGTGATTCCATGACGCCGACCAGAAGTAAACTCTCCGAAGGTTCTCCGAATTGCTTGTTAATACTAGCAATTGTTCCTGAGGCACTGGAATCTTTCCGAAATGTCCTCATATTGTGGAATTTACTGAAATTCACGACGCCCGAGATTTTACCTCCTTACACATTCTGTATGGATCTCAAGTTGGCAAATATTGTTGTTGGACTTATGTCCCACTCATGCCTTCATCCCTGTACTTGGTGTGATTCACGAAAGGATAATTTATTTTGTCAAGGCAATCTTCGTACTTTGGGGTCTATTCGTGCCCAGTACTGGCAATTCGTCGAATCGGAGAGAGGATCTGCCAAGGCGAAAGATTATGGAAATTGTGTGCACGCGCCGATGTTCAAGTATTCAGATAACACACGCGTTTTGGATATATTGCCACCTCCAGAACTGCACCTCATGCTTGGAACAGTTAACTTTCTCTATTCGAACTTGGAGAAGAAATGGCCTGAGGTGATTGAGTGGCCATCAAGTCTAAATATCGAAAAGGAGGCCATGCATGGTGGAACATTCGCCGGAAATGGGTGCCGAAAGCTGCTATCCCACATCGATAAACTTGAACGAATTGTTCCAAATGAACACAAGGACTTCGTGGCAGCTTTCCGGTCATTTAATGACGTTGTCGTCGGCTGTTTCGGCCAGTGTCTTCGTGATGACTACAAAGACAGGATCTCTACCTTCCGTGAAAATTTTGAAGTTCTTCGTCTGCGACCGACTCCCAAAATTCACTCGATTTTTTTCATGTCAGTGAGTTTTGTGATTTGAAGCAATCGGGATTTGGGACTTGGTCGGAACAGGCCTTTGAATCAGTTCATTCTGATTTCGATAAGCACTAGCAAAGATATAAAGTACCACAATCGCATGAAAAATTCAATGATCGTCTACTCCGAACTGTACAAGAATACAACTCATCTCATTTATAAGTTTACAATATTGCATGTATGTTATGCTAAAGCTTTCGTTTTGGTAAATTTCTTGTTATAATATAACGTGTAGTTTTTAATCAATTCGACTGTTTTGCAAAATGAAAGTTGAATGAAACGGAAAAATAAGGGAAAAGGGAATATGGCCTATAAAAAATCAACCCATGAATGATGTCATTTTCTGAGATAGTGATAAAAAACCAATTTTGTGTAGTTAGTATATTGTATAGTTATTATATCGTATAGATAGTTTTGTATAGTGTGATTTGTGTACTTAGTATATTGTATAGTTATTATATCGTATAGATAGTTTTGTATAGTGTGATTTGTGTAGTTGGTATATTGTATAGTTATTATATCGTATAGATAGTTTTGCATAGTTAAAAATGATTGTAGACTGCAACGAAACTATAGATATGGTAAAAATTATTCTTTTTTGGTAAAAATTATTATATGTCCTAAACTCACTACTTATGAAATATAGTACTACATAAGAATGGTTGAAGGGTTTTAATAGCTCTGTTTTTCTATAATAAAAATAAAACGGCCTATATTGCTTCATTGATCCCTATTTCGATCAGAATTTCAGTTGTAGAATCAGCTAAAACGATGATTTATTACTATAGAAATACAAAAAATACGTTTTGTGATACTACTCATAAAGATATCGACAGATTTTTTTTATTTTGCCCTCATGAGTTTTCACTATCGATAAACTTTCGAATGGTGTATCATTTATGTCTGTTGTAATTTTTTTGTTAATCGGCTATTTTAGGACCACCGTGACCATGCTTCTCAATAGTTGTATTTAAGTTTTCTAATCAAAAAGTGAAATTGAGAACAAGAGGGAAATATTTTGAATCGTCGAATATTGATTTCGATTTACTTATACAAGTATGACACATTTATCTATTTATAAGAATTCTCGTGTATTTATTCTATTTACGGCAAAATAGGTTACGTTAATGAAAGTGCCAAATTAATCAATGTGAAAAATAATCATAATTAGATTCAGCGATTCAACGCACTATTATGATGAAATAATTACATGTAAATAATTGATTCGCAAGCAAGATAATGAATAATGATAATAGTGGAAATTGTTATTATGAAATTTTGCTTTCATTACTGGATTTTCAATCCATCATTTTATGGACATCGATCGTTATTGTGCATAGCACAAAAGAAATTAAGTTTCCAAATCATTTAATGGCATTCACAACATGATATTACAGCAACTATATATACACTGTAAACAGTAAATATCCGCTAAATGTAACGGATAAAATAAGTGTCATTGTTTTCTACAGTCTCAACTGAAAATATCTACAAAAATATACTCTGTTTATCTGATATTTACTAATTTTAACTGCTTTGTCATCAATCACCAAATGGTGACGTCATTATCTTTAATGGGTGCTTACCTACATTTTCTGTGAAGCTTTTCTGTTAAGTTTAACGGATATTTTAGCTTTTTTGAAAGTTCAGTTTATATAGCAGTGTATGAATGAAGATAATCATAGAATCTGAGACATTTTTGCTGCCTTTCAAAATGTTGAGACCATCATGCCTGAGACAGTCACGCTTTAATGACCTATCACGTACATGACCAAACCTTATCATAAAACTAATTATGCATTCTAGTTACATAACATCATTACTTCTCTAATACTATGGAATAGGAGTGAAGCGACCCAATTCATCAAATGGGACGACCGATTTAAATGTTTGTTTGTCCAGAATTTGCAGTCGCGAAAATATCATTCTTGAGATCATCACATTTATGGAATCAGTCATGATGCAAAAAAGCATTTTGTTCTATTTTTTCCGAACTCCTAGACTATACAAAAATCTTTATTAATGCGTGTGTAATTAATGAATCTCCAAATTCAAAAGAAATTTCCAAAAAATTTGGAAAGAATTGATTTTCCAAGAATGTATACTCACTGTGCATTCATTAATGTTCTTGGTACAATTTATACCTTCGAAACCTGATGTGCATTGGCAGGTGTAGCTGCCGTCCGTATTGGTGCATGTTGCCCCATGCATGCATGGACGATGAACTAAACATTCATTGATATCGGTTTCGCAAGACGTTCCCATCCAGCCAGGCTTGCACGCGCATCTCGCAGCTGTCAGCCCAACATTGATGCACGTAGCACCGTTCTGACAATGATTACCCATCTCACAGGGAGTGCGTCGAGTCTCACAATGCGTACCATGATATTCAGGAGTGCAATGGCATTTCGCAGCACTTGCTGTCTGTTCACATCGCCCTCCATTTTGACAAGTAAATCCGTAACAATGGTCTATGTCTCGGCAATTATTGCCCATGTTCCTCCAGCCTGATAAAAGTAAGATTAAGTGAAGCATATCAAAATAGGTTAATCATTTTATCATGACAGGATGCATTAAAATGTATGACGAATTCCCTATATAATTAGCGGACTTGAAATATTAGAAAACGGATAGTGTTATCGAAATAAGTTCTGTTTATCCTAATGCAAGTAGACAGGAACTCTTGAAAGCCTCAAAGCCAATGTCATGTGCGTACAGAGTTCGTGACCATGAACGGTGATCGGACCTGACCAAACCTCATTTAGAAAAATTATGAATTAAACTATTCTGACCAGACTGATCAAAACATTTAGCTTCCACTAATTTACCTGAGCGACCAACACGAATATGTCCACTAGCCTATCACTTTCTATGATATTACAAATAAAGGGGACAAAATGAAGTAAGGGAAAATGAAAAAGATTACAGAAATTACTAACATAACGTTAATACAATATTATGCATCGACTGCGGTGATTGCCGTTTAGTGTGCTTTAGTTTAGCAGCCGCTAAGTGTGATGGTTCGATTCCGTCGAAAGGCAAGTTTCTCTATTGTTTATATGTATTTTCGCAGCATACATGCATATTATTCTCTTGTTATATATAGCCTATTCTCATAATATTCAATTGTGACAAATACAATCTGATCTGCCAATCACCTCATTCAACGTAGCAATTCGCCTTACATCATGAAATGCTATGGAATCAATTTGCCTTCTGTTCTGCATGTATTATATAGCTCATGGCTTGCTGCCATGGTTTTTGACAAAACCCGCCTATTATCATGAATTTCGGGAAGGAAGAAAACTCTATTTCCTCAAGATGCATGACAAACCTGATGCTTCGTAGGACCTGACAATTGCTTCAGAGGTAAATTGATATCACACAATGTTGATTTTTAGTGGATCAATGAGACTGAGAAGTTCATAACATACACTTTTTTATAGTTTTACTACCTTGTTTAAATTTGTTGCAATTACATTTTTGTTTTCAAAAAAATTGGCAAAGTTATTTGCACACCGACACGTAGCTATTACTGAACGCCGAGTAACCGCAATGAACATTAATCACATCAAATTAAGTTCTTGTATTTACCATAATGGCATGTTCGGCGAATATCATGAATTATGACCCATTTATTATCACGTCTTTCTGAATTCTTGCTGTGGAGATATTGAGCGGCTCGGCTTGCATTCTGAATTAATAGCTTGCAATGTACGAGTATAATGTGTAAGACAACATGATACCCATTTAATTGACATGGCACCGATCAGCAACTGGACAGACACGAATAGTCACTGCTCAATACAAAATGATATATTTTTAAATACAAAAACATATCAACACAAATTCATGTTCAGTCTTAAATGATGCAAATGATATATTTAAAAATCATTTTCCTGTCATTCTTGATTACTGACTGAGGAATTATTGGTTAGCTTTCCCTAGCTAATTTGACGATATTATCTAATATATTATATTAGAGATTCGCCTTCTTGACGTTAGACTAGCCAGTGCCTGCTCATATTTGGCTATGAGGATGCGAAGCAAGTGTTTTGAAGGGATTTGAGATATAAGTATTTTGCGTTGCAATGCGATGGAAAAGTTAGTCAATATTTAGTGAAAATTTACAATAGAAATCAAAAGCTTATTCTTTATTAATGAACTTATAATGAGCCTTCACGAACCTCATCAAGTCAAGTCAATGCGCTTTCGTGAACGTCAATTTCTAATTTTCTAACTTTCACGAATGGAATTTTACCGGTTACAGATTTCTCTTGATGTTCTCTCTGACCTGTTTCCTATTCATCAACTATTCAGTTGAAGAAATGAATCTTAAATGAATCTCAAAAATTAATAAATTGCACCACATTACATGCACTGCCACTATGATCTCAATAATCACTCAGTAATGAGATAAAACATTGAGGAAGCATGAGTATGTGTTACCGATTGCCCAAAGGTGGACAATTTTAGAGTTTTGGGAAGAACTGCTGACTTTTCAACGCTCTCACATGCGTGAAATCCGGTTATGCCTGTCCTTTATTATATTTTAAGACATTCGACAGTTATAATTTGAAAGTTGATGAGGATTTTCCCTCAAAATCGAACAAAAAATACTGACCCAAAGTCGGATTGTAAAAATTCTGCAAGCAAATTTAGTGATTTCATTTGATTAATTGAATGTAAAATGCGGTTTTTGTCTTACCATAATGCGCATCAACGTACATGTACATGTACATTGACACTTTTTTATTAATTTCATATTAAATTTGATCATGAATGTCTATTAATTTTTGTTTAAAACCATCGGTGCTAGATATCGCATCATTCATTCATGCTACAATTCACTTTACATTAATCAACCACATTAGCGATTTATTGTTTGCTGCCATTACTTACCACGAGAAAATGAACTATGCTATGCAGATATATTTGTCTTATTCTGTAGTTCTGCTGATCTATGAATATGATCTTACTTAACAGCGACGCATTCATGTTTTGGTAGATTGCATCAGCATAATTTGTAGTTCAAATTAAAGACAAATGGATATCATTCTGACTGATGAGTTGGAGGGTATGATCAGCATTGTCTGAAAAACAGTGATGCGCAGTGAGGACTTAACGCGCTCCGAAAGCATGATTAGCCCTGTCTGAAATGTCAGGATATGTACTGTATACATTCTGTCTGAATAATTGAAAAGCTACTTCAATTATATGTGCTTGCGAAAATATTTGATCAGTAATTCATTATTCCTTTTGTGCAAGAGTTATTTGTGGGATAATTAGGACAAATTCATTGTTCATAAATAAAGTCGCACTATATTCATTTCACAACATTATGTTACTTGTGATTAGTGTTGCTTTCGTTGACGAAAGCGAAAACGAAAACCGTTTCCTTTTTAGCATTTTTTAGCTTTCGTTAGCGCAAGTAACGCAAGTGCACTTGAAACATTTTAACCCTTTGAGGTTTATAAGGTAACTAACCTAAGAAGCATAAATAAATCAATGTTATCTTGCTTAAATATGGTAAATTAGTGAATATATTAGAAAATATCTAATATAAAGCGTTGACATATTGATTTTTTGATGTGGTACAAAAATGTACCACAAAACGGATTACACTTTGAAATAAGACTTATTGAATTTAGACATGAAATTGAGTAAAACATCCGCTATTCCGAATGACTTTATTCACGATAAACAGAGCTCATCGTTCACATGGAGAAGCATAAAATTGAGTTACGAAAGATCTCCTTAGATTTGTAACGTCATGAATGATAGTCCCGAAAGCAATTTCGAGAACTATTCAGACAGAGCGCAACATCACAATCTGTGCACTGAATGTTACTCCTGTTGTCCACCAATCGGGAGCTGCAATGTTTGCAACGTTTTCTGTCCGCGGCAACTCTTGGGAGATGTAGAGGTGTATTTGAACTTCGAACACGTAATCTCTTGGCAGGAGGTGCACATCTTGGCTCTCTTTCTCTACTTGAGAATCCACGAATCATGCTGTTTGCCACTGATCGTCGAAATTCGTACGATGACATCTTTCCCAGTTTCCTAGAGCAGTAGACAACATATGCATTGTTGATAGCCATGTCCAAAAGATCGAAGAATAGACGAAGGTAGTACTTCTTTGGGGATCTGTGGCCGATCTCGTACGAAACTTTCTTTTGATCGCACAAATCAACACCCTGCATCGCTGAATTGTATTGCACGACAACAGATGGGATGGTCTTCGGCTGTTTTCCAGGTTGCCCTCGTCTCCTTCTTTCAACAACTGTTGTCTGTGAGGGATCAACGAAGTTAGACGCGATTAGGACTGGTCGCTTGTCCATCCATAGGCACACGGAAACCTTTTCATTCTGCGAGACAAAAGAGTGAGTTTCTCCTTCTTTCATCTTCTTTACTTCTTTTGCTTTTGGAGGCAGGCCCTTCCGATGAGAACGAATTGTTCCAATAGCTTTGATTCCTTTTGCATGGAGGTCTTCAAGAAGATTGATGGAAGTGAAAAAGTTATCCATTCCAATCACACATCCAGTTCCTTCCACACACTGGCTCAGCTTCGTAACGACCTGTTCTCCCAAGCCAAGATTGGAGTTTCCTGTATCCTTTCCAGTATACAGATGTATCTGATAAGCATAACCAGATTTAGCTGCCGCCAGAATCCACTCTTTGAAACCCCATGGAGTCGGTTTTCCTCTCATGTATTGTTTGTTGGAATTGTTTCCCTTGAATTTCACCATATGCTCATCTATCGAAAGCTCTTCTTCGTATTCATAAGCATCTTGAAAAACCATGTTGGCATGATCCAGGACTGGCTGAATTTTCCAGGACCTTCCAGAATGTTCTGCTTCATTGTCATTGAAGTGCAAATGAGCTCTCAGGATCTCAAATCTTCTGCTGGTCATGGTTTGGGAAACTTTGCTGACATGAAGATCGTCATCTTGCTTCCAATAGTCTCTCAACTCAGGCAATTTATTATATCCCATCAGTATATGGAGGCCAAGTAGCGCCTTCATTTCTTCAGTATTGGTATTCAGGTCAACTCCTTTTCTGTTGGCATATAAAACGGACTGGGGTAGGATTACTTCTTCTATCAATTTTTGAACCTGAAACGTTTTCTCAAACACTTCGTAAGGTGTTGCAGCTTCACTTAGCTCAGAATCGATTTTTACGCTGCCGAAAGAAATAGGATTCGTTACTTCAACTGATTTCATCTTATATATTTGAGTCCAATTCAAGCTTGTGGTGTTCGTTGTTTCGCCTTCTAGTTCATCTTCGTCTTCACTTTCTTCATTGCCAATAATTGTTTCATCAGCCTCGACTGTCTGGTCATCAGTGATGAAAGATTCGTCTTCATCGTCTAATGGTTCAATTTCCTCGTCACTATTGTCAGCATATAGCAGGGCAATTGCAGCTTGAGCAGCTCCCCTCCTTGAATGAACGACTCTCACATTCGCCCTTGACATTCCTGAAAAAAAGCATAATGTTTATTCTCTAATATGCATTGTATGCAGGCTACACATGCACGCTTATAGCACTGTATGCGAGTATGTTTAGAAACAGTAACTATAAAAAATCAGTAGGTCTGACCAAACAATACATGGATCTTCATGAAATGTAAATTTTGTACTAAATCCGATTTTATGTAAAATTCCTACTACTTGAGACACTGATAAGTAACTGATAAGCCGTAATATAAACCGCGTGCTCAATCAGTTACATGCGTGTTCCAGTGGTGTAGTGGATAACACCGACACAGCACAAGTAAAATTAGCGGGTTCGAATCCCGCTGCTGAACTCTCTATTTTTGCAGACTTCAAAATGATTTTAGTTCCATTATTCAGAAATTTAATATTTTTACTCGATGCAGAATCTGTTTGATATTGATAATATTGTTCTTTATTACTCTGTAGGTTTTACAGTTAGTAAACCTGTGTCTTATCCCTGACTATTAGCAAGATATGAATTTTACTTTATTGCAATGTAAAATTCTCTTTCCGTTTTGTGGTGTATTTTTGTACCACCTGTTTTTTTCATTCAATTACGCTAAATCAGTTGATCATATACGATTGCTGATATATGTATTTAGAAAGTACTGTAATATACTCGGATAATACGTAGAAAGAGTAATGTTGAATCACTTACTTGTCCGAAAATATCACTCTGAATCAACAGGTGTCGAAATTGAAATTGATTTCGAAAGATCATCATCTATTACGAAGACAAACAAACATTAAATATATCATTTGGAATGAAATATCACTTTAAATATATTTTTTAGATTGTGTTTGTACGATATATAGATAGATTTTGTTAAATGTTATCATTACAATTACATAAAGATGGGTTTACTTATGTGGTGCATATTTATACCACAAAACCCCAAAGGGTTAATCTTACCTGGAAGACAGACCTTGTTTCCGTTCACATCGCACGTATAGTGACCATTAGTGTTATCATCTCTTGGGCGGCAATATATGTGACAGGTGGATGTATAGTAATAGGCAGAGCAGGCTACTTTCAGAGTAAATTGAAAACTGAAAATAAATAGTGATCAGCAATATGATAACAATCGATAAGAGAGCCCGAGGAATTTGCAGTATCCTACAAGTGATCTAATCTTCATGTACGAGTAAAATGCAGCTCGAAGTTGAACTGCACAACATGTTACGTAACTTCTATAATAAACACAAAAGATCGGAATTTGTTCCCTTGTAAAATGATTTTCTGGTTACGACTTGAGATTTGAAGTATTTTGGATCTTGACTTCAAAGATCGCTCCGCTTGTGACTCGGTGCTTCGCTTGTAACTCAGCCTGATTATCTTTGTCACGGTGACAGCGATATTTCATGGAACGAATGCAGCAAGATTAGTATTCTGAGCTGCAACTTCAAATGAAAGCACCATTAAGCACACATTGATGTACATATTTCATCCTTCAGGAATGATTTACATGTCAGAAATCGCAACATACTGAACATAGGACATAGACCTATATTTGCAGACAAATGCATTTCCAAATAACCATTTATAAAAAACCGAAGCATCACGAATTTCAGTTATAATGTGGTCAATTGCGACATGCTTTTCTAACACACCAAACCCAACGGCAAACCTGGAAAACTTAAGAGAAATGAGTGTCTTCATAATTCCACATATGAATCCACATTTTTAATTGAACTTTGGTATTTTTTGCTTGGCATTTCAATTATGACATGAATCTGAAGTATCTATGATTCAAAATTAATCCTCTCATCACTTGAAATTTTATGTGTGGCGACCTCAACCTCGATCATATTATAATTGAAGTCACGGTCAGGTAAAAGTATCGAGGTCGAGTAGGGATAGTGTTGAAACTCAGATCGCAGTACATGTAAATAAAATTGAAGCAATTAACTAATAACCTTTAAGAAAAGAAAACAACTCCGATCTTAAATTCATCGTACCCACTTGAGGTCTGGGAATGGCTACATTCCACAAAACCATTGAGAGAAGTTGGATATCTCCATCAGTCATCTCCCTGCGTTCTCAACGGATGCTTCAGGTGCTTGTGATCGTATCACAGTGTTGCAAAGCTCCCAGTGTTTTATAAGGCTGCGTTTATTAGAGGCCCCTGTGATTACTATCCCTGACTTATGCAAGCAGAAAGATTGCGTCTTGACTTTGATTTTACCGTGGTAACTTTTATTATCTTTCCGAACTCTGTCTTCGATTTTGTTATTTGTAGTCATGTTTCATTTTCATTATAAATCCGGTAACATTCATATTCTCATAAATTGATTCTTTGATGTATTCAAATCATTGCGATGGGTTCGCTAGACGAGAATCGGACACGAAAAGCCCCGCAAATATATGTCGTCTACCAAAATATTTGGATATTTCCCATTTGTAACTTAGATATCCATTCACAGTTCCATAAATAGCCATAGCCTTTGAAACAAATTTAGTTTAAATTTTCTTAATCCTTCCCGAACGTTGGCAACCTCGGTGATAGCCGCTAACACTAACTAATTCCACTAACTGATTCCACTAACTAAGTGTAATAACACTTAGGCTATTACACAGTTAAGGATTTTAATTTTCATGTATGCTATAATGCAATGCTTGTTCGTGAAATATTTTGTTGTTTCTGATAAATGCAGCTTGAGGTGTAACACGCATTTTGCTCTGTGCTATCCCACTGTTCTGACTGCAGTGCATTGTTGCTTATTCATTTCGTGCGCCAACATGATCTGATACAAAGATGATAATACGAAATCGAAGTCCTATCAAGCCACGTGCCCGGCCAACCAGTCTGACCATTTTTATACGCATGCCACTTCTGAAGACCACCATAGACGTGTCAGCATGTAACAAAAATAATACTTCCTTTGCAAAAAAATGGGTTCAAAAGTTCAAATGACCGGGCTATGAAGCTAGCCCAATCAAAAATACCTAACTCCGTTGATACTCACCGTTCGTCAGCAAAATAGTGCACACATCAAAATAACTCCAAAATGGAAGAACCAGCAACGTATGCCACAAAAATCGTAAAGATCTACAAATAACCCGTTTAAACAGGTCAAATGACTGGGTTGACTGCAGAGATGGAAACGGGTCTGTAGTCAGATCCGCGTGACCCGTGCGGGTCTAGTGCGGATCAGTCATTTTTAGGCGAATCATTACATCTGTCGTCCTTAGCTAGTGGAAACATATATTTATTAAACATTAAAGGCTAGTTTTGGAAACAATATAATAATGTTTATAATATAATGAATATGACCTACGATATGGGTTATATTTTCACTGATCACTTTTCTCAAACATGATCTAAAAGCTGCTAAAAGCTGTTCTATTCAGTCAGGCGCTAAAATGCATATAAGTTACTATGTATATGCGTGTATTTTTTATTCAAATACGCCTTTGCCCTTGTAGATATATATACTGTAAACCTTATAAAAAATCATTAGAAATATAAATCATTCAGAAGTTAATGATACGGACGTTATGGGTCGCGGCGGTCACACATTTATGTATAGATCCTTAAGATTACTCTGCAAACGATTTAATCAAATTTTGGATGATTATTTGCATATCATGTATGATTATATATATATTTATATTTATATGATTATATGCATTGCCGCCAGATTGTGCTCCGAAAAATAATAATTATTTTACTGCATGCACTATCACTTTCAATATTACGTGAATTACGGTAGGCCCTAACATGCATAGCAGAGCATTTATGCCGGACAATTTCACAATACTTCCATTCTTGAAGAACTAATTTTCTATAAACCCCGACTTTGTCAACTTACTTATTTTATTGAATAAAACATAACTAAATGAAAACTATAAGGTCAATTTAGTCACATGCCAGAGGAGAAAATTTACAGTCGAAATATATTGATTTGATTATTATATCTCATTAACTTGATCCCCATTTCATTTTGACTATCAATATGCATTAATCCTTATAAAACAGAATGTTATAAAATATTTTTGTTAACTTTTTAAACTTGGAGGAGACAGTGATAGGCCCATAAACTAGCAGAAACGTGTTTGGGCGTTTGTTATTTCGAAATATAGCTTGTACTATCAATACGAATATCAAATTATTACTGGTAGGCTATTTGCTACGTGAGCATGCATTCACATCAGTAATCTTTAAACAAGGTCTCTGTATATCGCTATCCGATAGATGAAATAAAAGTAAAAGATCAGATACTTTTTTTGAACAATTGCGGGTCACGGGTCTGAGCCTTTTGTTGCTGACCCGAGACAGCCCCGCGGGTCTGCGGGTCACGGGTCAAACGGGTCGCGGGTGTGGGAATTTGAAACTATGTGGGTCACGGGTCATACTACCTGACCCATTTCCATCTCTGGTAGGCTGGTTTTGAATTGTCCCGGCCATATTCTAAAACAGGTGTGCCAGCCCAGATTTCCACGAAGAGGTCGAAGAACTGGTGGCATAAAAGAAAACTGGCAGCCAATGTAGAATAAATGCTGGTTGTGAAATACTGGTAGACAAAAAAGAGAGGAGATCAATGCGATTCTAATGGCAACACTCCTATCCTTGAACGATGCTTAGATCTCCCGCAAATTGCACTTGGAAAAATTTAAAACAAAAACTTAAATGTTGAAGATAACGCAATGTTGAAGATCAAGCAGGCATAGTTATTATCGTTAAAAGTTAAATGAATTAAAATTGCCACCAATTCAGTCATAAGAGCTACGCATTTATGACATAACGGAGCCTAAAATTGGTGCATGTAGGCATAAAGTGACTTCCGGACCACCTCTACAATATAATCATATTTTCACTCTTCTGTGAAAGAAATAAAATAATAATAATTTGCCTCTTGTCCACCGCCATATTTGAGCCACTTTCATGTCCTATGGGTGGTCCACTTATAGAGATTTCATTGTGCTATGTGTATCGCCAAATACAAGAAGTCCGTTTCAGCGGGTCTCACATACTTCAAATACGGGCTTTCATGTGCGGGCTTTCACGTACAACAGAAAATAAATTCTTTGTAAGCGCTATCTTTATTATATATTTGAAAATCAAAAACACTGTTTGCTGGTTCATGGCCTCGCTTGTTCTCTGAAGTGAACTACAATAAGATGAAATGCTGGCGCAAGTACACATTGCCGCAAAGTAATAACGAAGTTCGACTTTGTTCGACGAAGTTTCGAAAATCGAAAGTTCAGGTTGACTAGCTCACTTGAACAGCGTTTAGTCATACTCAGAATTCATGATAATATTTGTTGAAATTTACACATGATGTTGATTCGTGAAGAACTCAGTCAATGAGGCAGCGCTTTTCACAAACTGAATGGATAATTTTGCAAGACATAGACTGTCGAACACTTATAGCTTTTGAAATAGATATCACGCTATAGAAGCAGAAATTCATAGTTATCGAAATACAAATCGCGCTAAATAAATGAAAATTTTAATTTTCGATGTACGAGTAGTAATGGCACTATAGCAATGTTCAGTGTACCCGTAGGTTCAGTTTTGGAAATAGAAATCGCAACAAAAATAAATTCTTGCCTGGCGCCACCCCTAGAAAATGCTGTCTTTACTAACATGGCCCCAAAGTTTTTCTCAGTGAACGCATAGCGTCATCATAATAACAATGTATGCAATTATTGATATAGCTTACTATACTTGTTAATTCCAGACTGAAACACATGTTGCACGCTGAAAAAAACATCAAATGCGTATTAATTCATTTTGGCCTATTTTTGAAATTGATTTCAAGACTGATGACGCTTGATAAATATATTCTCAAAATATCGAACAAAAAACTAAAATAAAAGAATCTGAATTCCGAATACGAATTTTTTAACATGATTTTGTAATTGAAATCACTAAAAAGTTTGATACATAAAAAACACTTCGGTTGTGTTCTCGAAATCGAATTCGAATTGCTAAACACTTTCACGTTAGTAGAGTGAGACAAGTACATGTAGATGATAGAGGAATGCTTTCATTGACAAACTAGTTACAACGACAGCATTTCGCGTGCTTTTTACACATCCGATTATTGAAGACTTGCTTTACTTGCCTAGAACCATGTTGTAAAAAACTATGACATGATTCTAAACACAAGTGAAAAAATCTTTATCAAATGCTGCCTTTTAGCGAACATAGTATCCGTTCCTGTCCATCATGATCATTACTTGAAACATTGATAGCAGTGGAGACCGTTACTCCCTATATAATTTGTGGGCCTTTCTCGTATAGCCCCTTGTTTATCTGATACCGGTATACTATTTTGATCTAGCATACTTCAGGCATAATTGCATTTATGGTCAAATAGTACCTTTCAAAATATCTGATGTTGGGCAAGATCTAGTATGTTCATCTTGCATGTTCATTTGTGCTGAAACATGCATGGATGCGTGATATCAAAGGCCTAAAATAGCCACCACAATCCATTCAAATATATGCCCAACAATATATTTAGAGTGATCATTCCTATGTTTGAACACAATAGGTTCCAGAAAAGTTATTTCAGGAATCGGATACCTTAACAAATGACAAAACTCCTAAATCACACGCTTTAAATTCTTGCCAATACTTACTAAGTGCCCTGATTATGCCAAGTTCCGCGCGCAACGTGCCATCTTGTTATTCCATCAGGATTGACATAAATATTTTTGTGGATGTAATCAACATCGTCATGTGATGAGAAAGAGTCATGATCATAGACATAAAGCACTAATGAAAGTTTTCCCTGCAAATAATAAGAATAAACAGTTATTATTTGAAGAAGGTTTCCTGAATATCGAAGGACTTACCGCCCAATAAGTAAATTGTCGAGTAATAGGATTGGTATTCGTTCCTCCTAAAATATGATCGAAATCAACTGAGTCTTGGTTATGGTAAATCTTAGTCTCAATCGTTCCCCAATTTGTGCCTGCTCCACTGAAAGAAAACACAACATGAAATGCATAGTTTGGTCTAGATATCAGTATTTCTAGATCTCTAGATGTCTAGTCTAGAGTGGACTTTCGCTGTGACCAGTTGTTGATGTAAGATGTTGCAGTATATATAATATATATTTTACAGATTCAAACAACCTAAACTGCAACGATAAGTATTAAGTTGATCAGCAAATTTTCAAAACTTTAGCTTCATGCTTGAGTCGGTCCTTTAAAAGTTCGCAATTTAAGGGGTGGACTAGGCATGTAGGCATTTCTGATGCTTGCAAGCCCACTCATCTTGAGATCCAGGAATAAGCTGGGCGCTGAGTCTAGAAATTGGCGGATAATTCAAACATCGAGTGTTGGTACTGGCAGCAATGAATCGTGAACGGGTGAATGAATTTGAAAATTGTACTTGCGAATGCATTGTACGGAGTAATGTGGAAAATCAGTACGGAGCGATTAATCAATGGATAAGTTAAGCGCGGATCTAGGATGCAACCAAATGCAGTAGGCGAAGTCAAACTTTCGATTAGTTTCAATGAGTCGGTTTTGTCTAAATGAATCGGTCTTGCTACTTTAACCTGAAGTTTTCATAGAATCCAATTTAGGCGTAATTTCGATTTAACAAAATGTGATAAATTTAAGCGGTTTGAAGCTAGTATCAAGCAGGGATGCGGAGTCGGAGACCCGGAGTCCTATCATTTTTGCTGGAGTCGAAGTCCTATCAAATGATAGGACTCCGGACTCCGGCCTTTAACCAGACTCAAACTGTAATACAAGCAAATTAATCATCCCAGTGCATAAAGTTGTCACTGTTTTGATGTCAACTTTCTCCGTCAAGTAAAAATACAGAGACAGCAGTGCATGCATAGTTGAGGGAATGAACCGTGATAGTGAAAAAGGATTGTCGTTTCACTCGGTGATTTAGTAGAGAAGACAAGCCTTCTTAGCCTAGATCACACGTGCGCACCAAAGAGCACATCATCAGAGACAAAAATGAAATACTAGTTTGTTTGAGAACACTGCCTCTTAAACTAGCGTCAATCGTGTGTGATGTTTCCTCCAAAGCGCATATTAAAATCGAAGGTGTACTCATATTTTTTGGAGAAGGATGGGGATTTTCCTACCTGGTAGAGACTGGAGAAAAACCGTGTGAAGCACACACCAACAAGTGATGTGCAAAGTTAGCAAACTTTCACAGAAAATGATTGATTTGATACAGCAATGATCACCAAAATGAGGCTCAGGCAAGCCTCCAGTGATCTATGATGTAGGTTACCAGAACTAAAGCCACCCTGACACTTTCACGAACTTGCTGCACGCATTGCCACGAATTGAGTCGCGGCAAAGTGCAAACTTGGCGTGAACCAGCCGTGAGCTGTTCGTGAACGCATCGTAAGTGCGTGGCAGGTCGTGACGGAAGTTTTGAAATGTTCAAAACTCTGGCGAACGTGAGCGATGCGTAAACTGTGCGTGAACGTGTCGGGAACAATGCGGGATAGTGAGGAAGGATGCGTGTCAGTGCGCCGTATCGAAGCCATGGGAAACTCATCAGAATGGGTCACATGACATCTACGCGAGTGATTACTCGATCAATGACGCCGACGATCACTGATATAGTGCTGCAAGACCACTCCTTCCCCATTATCACCCGAGTGATCATGGAGAGGAGCGGATCTTCCGAATCAAGCGATGAGTCCTACGCCAGGCCACCGGAAAGAAGAAGAGAACGGAGAGGGTGTCCAAGAAGATACCGGACTATGACTGGACGGTAGAGGACGAGCGGAAGCTGGCGGACCTGGTCAAGGAGCTTCCGCAGCTGTATGATAAGCATCATAAAGACTGGCTCCTCTCTGCCGTGAAGGAGAGACTGTGGGGCGGGCTGATTTGGGCGCACAGTTTGACCCCTGCGCCAGTGGTCTTCAATGCAAGAAGTTGTATGAGAACATGCGAACCAGGCTCGGGAAGATCTTAAAGAAGAAGAGGGGGGCCAGTCAGCCAATAAGGAGTGCGCGAGACAGGGAGATCGAGGGAACATGGACCTTCCTGACGCAGCATATCGCCCGAGGCAAGACGGTGCCCAAGGAACAGTTTGGGGCTCCACCTCCAGCTGTCACCCCCGGGGCTACCTCCACCGCCTCAACCTCGGAGATCGCCAACGCCAAGACGGAGCTCAGTGAAGCCGTGAAGCAGATGAGAATCTCGACACATGCATCACGATATACACGTAGTATGCACAATATATTATTATTATTATTATAGTGTACAATGTAAGCTTACATTTACAAGTACATATATAAAATATTGCAATGTTACGTAAACGTTTTATTATGGAGCAGTGTTTACATGTACGTACATATATATCGACATATCATATATCATTAGATGAACAATGCCCTGCTCTGAGCTCTGAGCTTTGCTTCTTACCAATTAACGGTAACTACTTTCCTATAAATAAAATGCTGCACTGAATTCACATAACGTTATGTAGCCTACATGTACATTCACAATCTAAAAATGTATTTGCATGTCTCAGATCCTCTTAAAAGCCGACTCGTTGGGCGGCTGTCACTCCTTCACCGGCCAAGAGAAGATCGTCCATGATTTCGCGTGCCTGTTGGAGGGTCACATGAAGGGCATCCTGGAGGAACACTGGCACGAGTTCCAGATCGACTGCCTCAACCTGGTCCACCGTTACAAGCAGCGGCGCCTTCTCTTCCAGCAGCCCCAACAGCAGGAATCCACGACTTGGCAAGCCCGGCTACATCAGCACCCCTGGCAAGGACTTCAGGGGCACAACCCCTGGCACGGACCTCAACCAGCCACTAACTGGCACGGACCGCCGCAGCACTCCCCGAGTCAGTTACCACACTCGCCTTAGTTGCTGTTCCAGTCACCAAAAGCCTTCCAGGGACAGACACGAACCCATTCTTGGTGGGATACAGGCCTACGGACCCTATCTTCTAATCCTATCCGGGCGCCTTCACCGAACCCGTTATTGTAGCCTTCTATCTTTTTATCATGACAATAGATTCTCCTTCTCTTGGAAAGTTTTGTTTTCTGAACGCGCATAAATACATGTAACATCATTTTGCAGTATACATACATGTATTTTATACCTACTATAGTACTCGTGGGCCTAATGAATCATAATGCAACGTATTTCTTTTTAATTGCGTAGGCTTTACACTGTCCATCTACTGTATGCTATTATGACATCATACTTCATGAACTAGCAAGTGAATTAACTAATGTACATGTACAAGTACGCTACCGTAACGTATTTCTCCGAATAATGGCCGCACCTTTGCTATAGCAGTTTGTTGTAGTAACTAGCCACGCATAGGGTTTACTTGTATAAGCAAGTCCGTGTATTATAAAGTTCTGTGCACTATTAGGCATATATGCGGTATCTGATGATAATAGGAGGTATAAACTTAATATTACCAGTGAAGCTAATTCCCGCATAAACGAAAGTATTTTTTAAAACACACTGAATACAATATTGAATGATAAAATGTTTCTATTTCAATTACTGTATACAAAGGTGTGCAAGGTAGGCCTAAAGGTAAGGTGATATACAATGTAGCCTAAAGGTCTCATGGGGCTACCAGTCTTTCTTGCCAAGAGACAGCTCCAGCAGGGGACACGTAGTAATGGGACAGGTAGTCTCTTTGATCCTTTGCCTCTCCCTGGGAATGGTGTCCATGTAGAAGCTTCAGTCCATGCACTTGCACGGTCAAGCTTCCATCGACCGTGGATCAGATCATGCGAGTTCGGATCCTCTCCATCCACTTCCGGAATCACATGTGGGTATCGGGTGAGGATGAGATTGTGTAGCACACAGGCGCACATGGTGATCTGGATGATGTTGTCGGGATGCTGCTGCAGTGTAGTCAGGAAACATCGGAACCTGTGACATAATATTCCAAAGGCATTCTCCACAACACGACGGGCGCGGAATAGCCTGTAGCTGTAGATGCGTTCTCGGCGGACTTGTGATCGATGGAAGAAGGGTTTCATCATGCAGATGCGAAGTGCGAAGGCGTCATCACCTACAAAGTGATAGGGCACAGGCTTGTTGTCACCAGGTAGAGGTTCAGGTTGAGGCACTCCAGCTCTGTGATCCTCCATAGCTTTGTGCAGCGAGCAGTTACTCCATGTTCCTCCATCAGACGCACTGCCTTCTGCCCCGACATCCACGTACAAGAACTTGTAGCTTGCATCTGCCACTGCCATGAGAACGATGCTGTGGCAGCCCTTGTAGTTGTAGTAGTAGGAGCACGCATTGTGCGGCTTCTTCATGGCGATATGCTTGCCGTCCACAGCCCCCAGGCAGTTGCGATAGTTCCATCTTGAACTGAACCTGGAACGTCGATGTTGTGGCAGCCCTTGTAGTTGTAGTAGTAGGAGCCCGCATTGTGCGGCTTCTTCATGGCGATATGCTTACCGTCCACAGCCCCCAGGCAGTTGCGATAGTTCCATCTTGAACTGAACCTGGAAGCTACCTCCTTCCACTCCTTCTCAGTTGTCGGGCAACGGAGCACTTCGTCCTTGTAGATAGAGATGATGGCCTGACACACTTCGGGGATAAACTTGCAGATCGTGCTTGCTTCAACTCTGAAGCTGTATTGCAAACTCGCATAGGAATTTCTAGTTGCTAGAAAGCGAAGAGTGGCAGCCAGCTGGAGTCCAACGTCGCTCATGAAGGTTGACTGCTTCTTGAGATGAGGGGTCGCCTTCTCCACCATCTCCTGGAACAGGTCCGGTGTGATCCTGAGGTAATTGTTGTAGCCTCTTTGATCTTCTTTATTGAGTTCAGACAATAACGTATCGTAGTGACCGAATTTGTGTCTTCTGGTCAGCCACTCCCTGACCCACACTTTCCTCGTAGTCCTTCTTTGAAGTGGATCTTGCTTCCTTTTGTCTTGTGTCTCTTCCTCCTCAACAGTGGCCGCAGCAGCTGCGAGGTACAGGTACTTTCTTCTCTTTACGATGAGAGTGTCACTAGCACTCAACATGGTGCTCCACACGCTAGCCAAAATGGGATGCACTGTGCAGAGATCCCATTTATATTCCCCGAGCAAAGATTGCCGCGAATTCCCAGCCTAGTCGGGTCAGTGCGGGAAGTGCGCAAACCATGCGGGAACAGTGCGGGAACACCGTTCCCGACTGGCACGACTTCCCACGCTGATGCGGGCTCGGTGTCGCACGAGCTGCGTGACCTGTTCGTAAACCGTTCACGACTAGTGCACGCCAAGTTTGCACTTTACCACGACTCAATTCGTGGCAATGCGTGTCACTAGTTCGTGAAAGTGTCAGTCAGTCTTAAGGCTGATATTCTTGTCACCCGGAGTCGGAGTCCTATCAAAATGATAGGACTCCGCATCCCTGGTGTCAATAAGGCAGGTGTGGTAAGATATCTATTGTGTTCGGACAAGCTTCGTCGTTGTCGCGACAATATCTCATGTGATTTCAAGGTCATTGGTTAATACCCATTATGTGTTTGCAAACTTTTCAGGAAAAGCGAAAAACTGTCTGCTGATTGAAATTCTTATTGAAAATGGAAGTCATCTTAGCATGTGGTTTTTTGACATCCTTCTAATATCGACAAGATATTTTCAAATACAATTGAATCCAAGAAGGGGATACAATTGAGTGTGATTCCTTTTATGAATGCACATGTGCGATAATACTTGCTAACATTCCAGGGCCAAACTTTTAAGTGACTTTTCTTTAAGATTTAGGTTGCTATTGTCGCTGAAATTTTGACACAGGATCCGAGTAAACATTAATATAACTTTTATCGAAAAAAACAAAAATTGCTAAAAATGCACATATGCGATATTGCCACGACAACGACGTTGTATACTATGATGCCGCTCCATTGTTTGCGAAATGTCTGTATTGCATTCTCTTGCTTGCATTGCCGTATGAGCTTTCATTCCACGTCATGTCAGGGGTCCACTTCATTTTGGAATTGGAAGACTTAAAGTTCGCTGCACTTGCAATGTTTCATTTATTTGGTAAAACCTATAAAGATCTCCTGAAAAGCTCTCATATTTTGGCAATTGTCACAGATTACAACCAAAACTTTAGCACTATCATGTCTACGATGGCTACCCTTATTTGAAATATCCGTCATTTGAACTAGAATCGGAGATGGAAATGACGCGATCTCGCGGGATCCGTATTTCCATGTACAATTAGGGTACCTCTAATGTTCAACGACTTTAGTTTACACTTGCATTTTCTAGTTGATGGCAACTGACGTCAGTTACATCGTAGATAGGCTGCGTACAAATAGTACACCTACTGTATATTGAATTGATGTTTTTATCTAAACGCTGCATCACACTTCATCAGTTTGTTGAGTATTTGACCTAAAAATACTTTTAGCACTTACCCAACTCTTCCGTCCATTGATATTCTAAACACTAAATCACAGTCTGATGTTTTTGTTCCAAACCATCCAGGGTCGCAGTAGTTCTTGTTTCTGTCATACCCATGAGTGTTTTGATACCTCTTTAAATCCAAAGTTATGTATCCACCACCATTGACAACATCCTGCAAGAAATCGTGCAAGTACGAAGGTGGATGTGTAATAGAATATTTAACAAGAGGTTGATAATTTTATCGTTGAAAACAAAAGAACCCTGCCGGCCTGCTCTTTGAGAATGATTCTGTGCAATTTTCGCTGTGCAAAACGATCAGAGTACTTGATTTAGCAACTTAAGTCTAAATCATAGAATTGGATTCATCTGCGCGCGCAGATAAACTAAATATTTAATTCTGTGGTCTAAATAATGCATTAAGCAATCACCTAACAAAGCAGCATTTGTGAAACGATCTTGCTCTTTTGTGCTTGTTATCAAAGGAAATAAAGCATTATTCGGGTGTCAAATTACAGACGTTTATCAAACTTGGTTAACTGGGTTTATAAAAATACTTAGCTTGATGGGTATGCATTATACAATGCATGTTGTAAAGGCATCTGGTGTGCATGTATGCAATGATGAAGAAAAATCTTAAATTGTAGATATTGAATGAGCGCATCTTAACAGGACAAATATGATTGTTTGGACAATTAACAAGATTACCATAAGTTCCTGTAGTAAAAACCAGTGAGTATTTGGTAATGTGATTTCAAGTCTGCAGAAGTAGAATGCACCATTACTTATTTACAAATCAATTAAAAATAGGAAATATCGTAAAAAGATAACTCCATTTGTGCAAACGACTCTTAAATATCTTAGCTATAAATTTCGCGCAAAATTAGGCATGTACTTTTTTTTAACAGCTTATTTAATGATTTCAGTATTAGCATCGATTTATATTCTACGAAATTTTAGGGGAGCGAACTGTGCTCAGCGATTAATTTTCAGTTGACGTGAAAGTCATTCATTCGATTGATTTTGACCCTTGCTTCTGAAATCTATCAAAGTACTTGTTCCATCGATAAGTCATAAATTTTCATTCTGAAATATACAGAAAACACAAAGCGATGGCCGCAAGGGTACTTACAAGCAAGCGTTGATAACACGTGTAACATATGCATACGCAAAGTTTACCATCAATATAAAATACATAAGACAAGTATGCTTACAAATTTACAGAGTGATCTTGATATACATCATATATCACATACAAAATACGTGAGATCTATGAGGCCTATATCTACACATTTGCAGAGTGATGATCACGACATGATAAAAGTTCAGTGAATGGGAGTCTTCACAATGGAACTAAAGAACGTAAATGCACACCATCCAATATAAAAATAAATGTAGCAAAATCATCAATACAAAGTTTACACTTTAATGCTCACGATATAAACAAATTCAGTCGGATCAATAATGACGTATCGAACATAGCGCTTCTTAAAATTTTAGTTATCTTCCATATTTGTGACTTTTCTGATACCGTAAACAATAAGCGTTCAACAAGCTGACCGCAGTGACTGTCACCGGCTCGCAGGGCATTATTTGCTCGGAGAAGGATTTCTTGCAACTTAGTGTACATTTGAACATTTCGTGCTTCTGTGATTTCAATTATTCGGTCGCAAATTTGCACTTTATGTTTTTTCATCTTTCCAGCAATTAATTTACTTTATTGAATCAGTAAATTTAACTCGACCTGACTACTTTAAATAAAATTGAAGACTAAATGACTTGTCGGAAATTCCAAGAAATAACTACATAGAATTACATGAAATCAGGTTTTCGGCTTCTCAGTTACTATGTATTACTTGACAGACCTATTCCCTCATGTCTCCAAATAAAGAAAGGATTTCTGCTGCCTTTATATTATGTTGTTGGAGAAGTAAATACAATATTCTAGAAGCATGTAAAATGTAAAAGTTTAGGGGAAAAGTAGCCTATCTTTATCTAAATTCACAAATTTTCATTTCTATATTGAATAATTGAAGTTAAACAACAAATTTCAATTATTGTAGAACGAAGTGAATTCTTGCTTATGATTTTCATATCTGAAATACATTGTAATCTTTTTATATGCAATTACAATTGCTACTCTAATATTATTGCATAAACTGCATTTTCTGAAGCAACCGAACTTTCAATATCCGGTACTTCTATTCTCTTCCCCCCCACACACACATTTCTGTTGTTGACACCCGAGAGTGTTGCATCGTTAACGATCTTCTCTTGCTCCTAACGGCAGTCTCACTACGCAAAAGCGTTGCGTGCGTAAAATTCCTCTTATCTGACTTGTATTACATTTACAGGCTCAGAATTAGACAACTGCTCGTCATTTGTCTGTAGACAATACCACGAAGTTGATGATCACAGCTGTACCTTATATTCTAACTGAGTACCCAAGGCACCAATCCTTCATCTCAGGGTTCAAATAAGACTTCTCAGTGGTGTTTTGCTGTCATTCAGTGACAGATGTAGTCTATTCTAAATCCAATGTGACCAAGTTTGATGAAATTTCATGAATTTGGAAAAGTTGGAAAATGTGGGGGGGGAATAGAAGCAACCTATATCCTAATGTGTTTTTAACGATGCAAAATTACATCTATAAAAATGGAGCAACCGCTAGCAGGGCAATGGAAGGGATAATAGAAATAAATAGATGAGTTAGCATATTTAAAATATCTTCAGGAATGATGACAACCCTTGCATATATTTTAATTTAGCTACATGTAGAGTTAGCAAGCTACTTTCGAAGAAAATTAATTGAGCCGAAGTGCTCACTTACTTGACTTCACAATATTTTAAATGATGAACGAAATTATCGTTCTTCTTCAAAAGGCTCACTCAATCTCATGTATTTAAGTGAAACTTCTCAGGGAGAATGAATGCTGTTGAGGGAAATATAAATTCTTAATGATATCATCCTCATGCTAGTATAGGGAAATCAGATCTTATGATGACAGCGATTGTTATTTGAATTAAGGCAATCACTCTAGCTTTATATAAAAACTTATATTGTCCTGCAGTATCCGTCAAACGAAAATGGCTTATGGCAACCTTCATAAGGTTGCCCAGACTTACCAGGCGTGATGAACAGATAATCAATACGATAACAGCAAATGTCAAATTCATTGTAGAGTACAGATGATGACACTGGACGAACGGACAGCTTGAACTTGTGATTGCAAATAATTTGATTTCGACCATTGCAACGTGAATCAATTAGAAATGTCTCTAGACCATTGTATGGCTTAGCCAATGGCAGTCACATGGTATCGGCATTGGCCTGCATTGAATTAACGCAGCGACATGCTGATCTCATGCTACGATTGTGTAAGAGCTAATTGATCTAAGGTGCTGGTCCAGAAGATATTCTATTTTTTCATCGAGAATCAGATCCTATTTCAGAACAACCAGAAACGCTTATCAATATGAGAAAAGGTGAAGAATTTTGAATTGTCTATAATTAGAATGTTGTAAGTGTATAATGTGGAAACTATAGATGGGCACCGACGAATGCTTTACTTGTCATCCAACGCTTCTTTCAAAGCATAATCATATTGATGCAATCTGTAAACGATGAGTGAAAGTCTACTTACTTTTGTGACAAGACGTTTGAAATGTGATTATGCTAGGTTTGTCCCACTGAATTACCGACGACTGCGGTTTAAGTAATTGACTTTTCAGTCAATGAGGATAATGAGGGACATCCTCTTCACCGGTGTAGTCCTCAGGTTATGTGTATCAGTAGCAAATTTCGCTTTCCTGATTGTCGTGCGATAATACGAAGCAATAGCTTCTTTGTATATGAGCAAGCTGTCAATGATGGTTCTTCACTCTGACGATGCTTGTCAACTTTTCCAGCGAAAGACTTGATTTGCATTAACTTATGTGTCTGACATTCCTTTGTTTTGTTTGTAATTTTGTGCATTACTTGTGTAATCTGTGCTCTTGTCCTACGATTCTCATTATTGGGACTAACTCTTTCAATAAACGTGATTTGTTATTATTATTATTATTGATGACTTTGCAGTGTGTTTATAGGGTGACGATTCCTAGAGAGGATTTTTTTACTTTTTTCGATTTTGATGTGATTCATCGATAAAAAGTAACTTTCGATCCAATAATAATAGAGGATTAATTATTCAAATACCTTTCTTAACATATACTCGCCATGCAGCACTGTGCAAAAGAAGCGACTTATATTTGCATACTAGACCGAATTTCTGAACTGATCCAATGCTTTTTTTTAAATTCTTGCTTAATGATGTAGGACTTAGTAGTAGTAGTAGTAAGCGTTTATTATAGAAAAAATGAGAATCACAAAAAGTCACATAGGTGAAGACAAAATAATTCGAGAAAAGTATCGTCACTGATTCAAAATGTCACACTGAAATGGTACAGCGAATTGAAGTGGTATAATCAATGGTACAAAACTATACAAGTTCAAATTTCAGATTAACAACGAATCATGAGTTGTACGAGTATGTGTGGGAACGAAGTGAATGATTATACAGATGAGCAGATCATGGGAAAAATGAGTTTGACCGTCGAACAGTGGATGAAGTGGGAATCCTAAACAGTGGCGCAGCAGACCACCTCAGATGAGGTAATCTGAGTCCAATGAAAGAACCGGGAAAAGAACGTAGGCCTACATGTAAATTCCAAGTCAATTTTTAGTCCTTTAGGCGCATTGCTCAAAATATATTTTTTATTATTATAATTTAAAGAGCAAAATCAATTTTCATAACAACTCCATTTCCACTTATAGTCATTACCAAAAACAATACAGGTAAATCATAACACTATAACCTGATGTATTTACTTACGATATAACAACTTTACTTGACGATCTTTCATTGAAGCAAACTTGTCGATAATTGTGTCAACGAACGAACACTCTCCTGATAAGTGTTTGAGAAGAGAAGTTTCGATGCTTAAAAATACCAGTTGTTTCATGCGTTCTTGAGTCATGGTGGAACGCAGGTAGGTCTTGATTCGCCGAAGCACACTGAAGGTTCTTTCACATGTCACCGATGTTAGAGCAATTGTTTGTGAAGCCATTAATGCTTTAGAGACAAGAGGTAGAGCGTCACACAAATCCAAGGAATGCATTTGTTTAAGAAGGGTAGAAGGATCATTTGCTTCTCCAAGTGCCACTCGCAAATCTGAATCAGTGAATAGAATGTGTAATTCGTTGCGCAACTTCTCTTCTTCTTGAACTAAATCTGGGTGATGTTTCTTCAGTTCATTCACAAGTCGTACAACTTCAAATGCATCAGCTTTCAGTACATCAAATCTCGATGGCTGAAATAGTTTTATCCACTGAAGACTTTCGATGTTTTCAAATCGTTGGTCTAACTGAAAAATTAGTGTATCGATGATTTCGTACATTAATCGCTTAAGTTTATCCTTCTCAAATTGGGATGACGAAGATGATGGCTTAGGCCTACTTGGAGTGTAACCGCTGTCAAGGAGATGTTGCTCGTTGATTTGTGGGACTCTCTTTTCATGATTAAAAAAGTAAGGCTCATATTGCTTCGCTTCCTCGACGAACGTTTGAAAGGAAACTTCAGAGCGTAGTTCACACAAGTTTGCACGATAGTCTGCTACCTTCGAAGATATTTCAGCTGGATCAATCATCACACCTTGAAGTTTCTTTGTCATCATGTCGGATAATGCGAAAACTTTACGAAAAAAGAATAAGAGAAACACATTCTCACAATTTCCCAATTGATATCGCAATCCTTTCGCTTCAGCGCGGGTGTAGCAATCAATTGAGCAAGCAGAGGACTCCGAAGAAATATTTTCTAAAACATTGAAAATTTCACAATACTTAGAAGAAATAGCACAGACAGATTTTCCTCTCGTCAACCAACCCGTAGTTGACGCAAGAGGCAATGGACTGGATAACATAGAAGCACGTTTTGGTGAAGCGCGAAAAAATGTTGTCAAATTTTGCAAAAATCCGAAAAATATTGATACCAACGGAATATTCTTACTGACACTTTGTGCTACTAATGCCCATTTGTGTGCATAACAATGAACGAAGTTTGCTGAGGGCCAAATCTCCTTGATCTTAGTTTGCACTGAATTGTGCTTACCCATCATGTTACTTGCACCGTCGTATGACTGGCCGATCACTGAAGTATTTTTGGTTACACCAACGGACTCAAGACTTTCACATATTACACAGGCAAGATTGTTAGCTGATCTGTCTGCTGACACATTGACAAGGTCAATCAGATGTTCGAAGACCGATCCATTGTGAACAAGTCGGACACTGACAGCCATTTGACTTGTATTTGAAATGTCCGTTGTATCGTCAGCAATTATAGATATAAAAGGAGCACCTTTGATTCGATTCTCGATTTCACCGCGAACCTGATCATACAAACACTTAATCAAGTCGTTTTGAATATCAGGTGATAATCCTGAAAATGGGAGACTGTGATCAGGAGAGACACAATTTTTAATCAGCGGATCAGAACTAAATTCACTGAGGAGCTTAATCAATTCAATGAAATTTCCACGATTTGGACTGTCAGTGCTCTCTGAATGACCTCTAAAAGAAAGGCCTTGGCAAACAAGGAAAAGAGCGGCTTTAATATGATGTCGCATCATTTCTCTGTTCTTCCTCACTTCCTCGTTGTGCATATTTCTCAAAGTTTTGAACTCCTCATTTAACATATCATCGATCCTTACTTTGCCAATAAGTTTAAGAGAGGTGATCGCGGCCAGATGCGTAGGAGATTTTATATGTCTCTTCACATGATTAGAGAAATTCGCCAAGTCGAGTAATCCTCTCGTCGATGAAAGCACTGTCGTTTTTGGTTTAAAGATAAGGCACGGAAAGCAGAAAAGTGTCTTTCTAATGGGGCAACCAGTCAGCCATTCGTATTTTTGATATTGCACACTAAGATTGCACTTTCTCCTTCCTTCAAAGGTGAAAATCGGCTTATCTCTTCCTTTAGTTTTTAGTTCTATTTTCTTTGCGTAGGATAAAGGAGAATTTTGTAAATTTATCAATTCCTCGACAGTTGCCATGAGTATTCTCCGTTATAAGTAGCGATGTAATTGAGTAATAGCGAAGACCGGAGAGGGTGGTTACACTCTGCTAGCAGATATTGATTCTAGAATATCAGACAGCAGACACATGGCAGGAGGGCGACGCAGAGAGGAGACGTATCATTACAATGTTTGCTGCATCCAGACCAATCAGAGGCGCGCTATTGATAACTCTACTGCTGTACAGGTGTGATTCTGTCGCGAGATAGAATACTCGTATCTCTCCGCCTGTGTTAAAGAAGTTTTGTGAATTGGAAAACGGAAACATCGAACAAGATTATATGACCTTCATGTTAATCAAAATCCTATCATCACATATTTGTAATTTCATTTTCGTTTGTAAATTCCGGTGTATTCTCAGATTATTAGAATACTATAAGCGATTCGCCCCTGATCCTAAAACATCTTGTGTTGGGTAATACAGTCCGTTTCATAAAAAGTGGATCATCCTAAAATTTGACTAAATAAAACATAAGCATGATACAGAAAGCATTTTTCATGTTATTTCATGTCCCTAATATATTTAAATGTCCTTATATAATCTGATAAGCTATGATACAGTAACAGTTCTTAAGAAGCTAATATTTTGTAGCCCTACCCTTATTGTCAATGACATCACCAATTCGTCTAGGCATTGATTCGATGATATCGTTGATTTTTGACCGATCTAACTTTCTCCACTCTCTTTTTAGCAGTGACGTAAGTTGTGATGCGCCATCTGTAGGTAGCAGTGAACGACGAACGTTGCGTTTTAGAATACTCCATACATTTTCTATGGGATTCAGATCAGGAGAACGAGCTGGCCAAGATAATGTCCTAAGCCCTAATTGAGACTTGCATAAGTTGACTCTACTACTCCTGTGACACGTAGCATTATCATCCATAAATAACCAAGTCGATGGATCACCAAGTTGATCTGTCATTTGGCCAATGTTCATTCGTAAAACATTCACATAGCGTTCAGAATTCATGGTTCCTTGCTGTATGTGAAGTCTTCTACGAATAGTGGACTTAGAAATAAACGAGTATAGTGCAGCCATCTCAGTTAACGAGAGACTTGGATCAACTTTAACAAATCTCAAAATTAGGCGGTCTATACATTTGGATGTTTTGCGTGGACGGCCAGAGCCCTCTTTACGACAGAATCGAAAATCATCATTATGCCATCGATGCACATTTGTGTAAGGGACATTTAGTCGCTTGCTTGTAGCTCGCAAAGAAAACCCTGACACTTTGCCTTTTGTGAATGCGATCTCGCTATTGTTCATTTGTGCTTTGTATTGTTTTCAACCGGTAAGAGATAGATTTCTAGCTGAAAGCAATCAGGAATGCTGCCAACACCACCGCAACGAAGTCAGGAAGCTATGGAACATGAAGTCCAGTTAATCACATGTAGCAGTTACATTATTGTTGATGAATAATGGTGCTATACTGGCTCTGATTGACCGATTTTCTTTATTTTTGTTTTGCTTGATAGCTTTTGGCTTGTAGAACAACATACTACATAACAAAGGAAACAAATGTAATTTTATAAGAGTGAGGTATGATTTTGTGTAACATTGCTAAATGAAGATCAAATTATCTGCTACCTTTTTATCTATAAAAGGAAAACAACTCAATATTTATGCTTGAAGTTTCCAACAATGATATTAGTGAGCACAACTGACATATCTTCCAAATTTCAGAGAAATTCGTTCAAGTTTGGCGGAGTTAGACAAAGTTGAAGTTAAGGCGATGTTTAAGGGTGATCCATTTTTTATGAAACAATCTGTATATCACTTGATTATTGTATTAGCAGAATCCATTCATTGGACAAACTTGTGTCTTTTGCACATTTTCTTTCTCATTTGCGAGAGATCTCAATGTCCCGCAAGACACGATCGATGGACAATGACAGACCTATCACACCATGTGTTGTAATACAGTTCATCTTCTCAAGATTCATGAAAAGAGTTGACCGCCCCAGTTAAACCGTACGAAAAGATCTCATCAAATCATACATGCACCTACATCACATCATACCTACATCTACATCATACAAATCCTACATACACCTATTGAAATCTTTAGAAAACGCACGTGTAACCCACAGCTCACATGCAAGCTCTAATTTTGCGAAACCCAAATGATGGAATTAGTCTACATTTTCAATTGGTTATTGGCCTGTAACTCGATTTTGTCAATAACGATCACACGCATCAACAATGCAGCGAAACTTCGAAATTCACATATTTTGACAATTCCAATCGCAGAAATATTACAATTATTCATCAGATTCGATTCGATAACCGATGTTTCTTACGACTAACGTTGACATAGAAAATGTGTGTAAAAAACTTCACAGAACCATATTCGTTCGTAGAGATCAGTGTTCGACTTTACTCGTATATGCTTTAATATTATTCTATCAGTGATTCGATTACTCGCGTACCGGTACTCGAATGAAGTATGTATATCAAATAGGGCATCATATTATGCAACAATTGTATGCCATTTAACTTAGTATATTTTTTACATTAGGTGAGATGCTCCTATAAAATACATAGTTTGCGTAGACTTATTCATGGGTTTAGGCCTGCATGCACTTGGCATGTGTTTTGTTAGTAAACCAGTTACAGGCAAAACTCACTGCTTCTTATTTTAAATCGTCTTAATGCGATTGCTCCGGAAAGCATTGACAAGCTTTTGGAGACCAGTGTTCTGTGCATTCTATATTCGATCTTGCAGGAATAAAGTGATGCAGCCATAATGATCTTTTTATAATGCACACTACGACAAAAAGACATATAGAAACTCAAAATCCAAATTTGACCACAAGGCTGACTACAGTCTGAATGAAATATAAGAAAGAAATTAGTACAACTGCTTCAAATTACTTAATAATCAAGTATGCAGGGTGTCCCAGAAGTAACTTAGCAACATTCTTCGTGAATAATTTAGTAAAGGAGACATGCATTGCCACTAAATTTTGACATAATATAAAAAAATAGAGATGAAAGGAATTTTTGACGCCATAATCATTTCTTATGACTGAATATCATTAAAGTTACAAACATTTTGCATGACAATGAAAAGCTACCATACCATGCACATCTCTGGTCATCCTCTGCAGCCGTTTAAGATTGTTAGATGAATTAAAATGTGGTCTGACAGACCGATTCGGCCGTACGTGTTCTGTGATAGCTATCTTGTGATTCTGTGTAAGTTACTGATTGAAAGAGGGTATCACAGCACCAACGTATACCCTTCCCAAACGTTTGCATCGCGTTGCTGTCTTGTCCTTAAAGAAATTGTCTCATTTTTACCGAATCCAGCATCTGCATTGGAGATGCAGAATAGCCAATGGCTATGGTTCTCCGTTTGAATGCGGAAATATGTCAATAATTCATGGCATTGTTGAGTAGATCGCCGGTGAAAATTAGCGCACAATAGCATCAGCAATACTATTGATTTATCTCACAAAAACAGTGCCCTATACAGGTGATCCAACAGACCACAAGCGTTGTTTAGTTCACTGTGAAGAGGTGCCATCTTTCACAAACAAATTCCTTTTGAAAATGGTTGTATTTCTAGTCACATGTTATCTTTAGAAGTAATTGTAGTATCACAAAATTTCTTTTAACTTTTGTTCTTTTCTTTTATTGGCAAGTACAGACATTCGATTTTTTAAGATTATGAATGACCAGTTCAGAAACTGTGCTTCCTGTAGAAAGAGAAATTTCATGTACGTTGCATGCACCCAAAGGCATAAAAGTCAATCTCTCGTTAATACTTTCAATGCCCGTCAGAACCTACAATCAAGCGTCATTCAAGTCGAAAGAAGATTTTTCATTCCTCTAGTTTTCAGTGCTCATGGCGGATATGTGCGAGAGATGCACCTAATCACTGTGATTTGCAATTATCAAGTTAGTGAAATTTCGATGGGCATTCATTAAGTATCTCTTTAAACACACTACTGGCAAATAACCTAAGTTAGTGCGACTGAAATAATTGATAATTGCTGCTTTTTGTAATCACAATGTAAATAGAATTATTAAATATTGAGTTGCATCTTCAATTGAAAAATAGAAGCAGGCCTCAGCATAGAGTAAGTATGCTAGGTAGTGGTAACTCCGCATTTATTAAATCCCCAATGTGTATACACTTTCGATTTTATTAAATGAACTCAAGGGATTTACAGTCAGAATTGTTTCAAAATGTGAGATATGCACATTTAAGCAGTTTTGAAGAAATTACAACGGAATTGACTGATCATGATAGCAAAGCAGAAAGAAATGATGTTATTTTACAGATTGTCCGTGTCATGACAGCCATGGAGAGGTAATATTTATTAAATTGGCAACTCGATGACCTGCTATTGCTTTCATGAATTAGAAATATGAAATTTCAGCCAAGAAAGCACAATAAGATGTCGACTTTTTCATGAAGACTTCCATTATAAGACGGATCATGAAATTCTCTTGATGATCAGCTTGATTTCTACTTAGTTAAGATGCTGATTAGCAAATATTCATTCCTTTTGAGACCCAACTTGTTGCATACTACTTACATAGAGGAGTTATCTCGGTAGCATGTAAATTGGCAAAATTTTGACATTTTTTAGAACTGCTCAAATAATATTTTGGACCACGGGAACGCAATCTCCGCAAGAAACTGAATCTTTTCATATAAAAAGTTTCACTGTATACAGATACTTTTTTGAGTCGACACTCTACCTATATATCCCTATTCTATGGACCTCAGTAGCTGCTATTTCATTCAATATCAGGAATTATCAGCAGGCCTACTTTACATCTCTCAACATCCACGCAACTCCCTATTTAAAGTCGCAGCCATGCCCGGGTTAATTTGACATTTGCAATTAGCAAGTTAGTGAAATTTCGATGGGCATTCATTAAGTATCTCTTTAAACCCACTACTGGCAAATAGCCTAAGTTAGTGCGACTGAAATAATAAATAATTGCTGCTTTTTGTAATCACAACAATCACATTGATTTTTTGTGTTTGAGAGCATCTTTGCGTTTACACCTTTACACACACTTTACAGTTTCAAGCCATTACTCTCAAATACGTTCCGAGCGCCAGCGCTCAGCTGTGAACTGCAGGGATCTTCATGCAATCACACAATGCGATAGGGATGTGTTCACAGCAAATCACAGAGATTTGTGTGTTTGTGTGATATGTGGATCGTGTGCGCTTAGCTCGATCGTCTTCTCCCGATAGAAACGAATAAGCAATTACATTGCAACAATGTAAGAAAAGATCTATTTATAAATTCTTATATTCAGATAGAGAGAGACGCAAATTTTCCCTATTCGTGGCTTCGCCAAATATATATATATATATAAGTGAAATAAAAATCAGCCAGATTCTCAAATAATGATTTTTGCCGATCGATTTCTCAGTTTCACTGATTGTCAAGGCATCTAACAAAAAAGTGAGAAGAGGATGCATGCATATCTATAAAATACTCTAGGCATTCAAGGTAGGTAGAAATCTTTTTATGAACATAGCCTCCTTTCTTTCCCTTTCAATCTTGGAAGCATTAGGAGATAGCTGAAAGAAAGGGGTGGCATAGAAGTCTTCACCACACATAGCTATATGTTTGCTCACTTTGAGGAACGAGTACTGAGCATCGTAAATTTGTTGTCGGTGGACGGTAATTCGTTTTCTAAACCTGTCCCCGGTTTGGCCAATATAATATTCATGGCATTTCCGACATTGCAATTTATAAATAACATTGGACGACGTAGGCCTACAGGTAAGGTTCTGATTTATTTCGAAATGTTTGGTGCCAAATGGGGTTTGGAATGTAATACTTTTACCGGTAATTATGGAGTCGCAAGTTTTACAGCGACTTTCATTAGCCCGAAGCTTCGGGAAATTTACCCTAATGCAGCTTATGAGATAGAACATTCTTGGCTGCGCTATTTAGATGATTGCTGGATCATCTGGAGAAGTGAATACGGGGACTGTGATAAATTTTATAACATTATACAAAACTTACATCCATCAATCAAATTCACGAAAAATATGGACCGCAAAAGTATGAATTTTCTGGATGTCAAAGTTATATATGAAGTTTATAACTAAAAACAAATAATTATGCCCAACCGGTTTCAACCTATAGACAACCACCAGCACACCTACAAATAATTCGGAAAAACAATCGAAAAACAATTACTGGAGTGAAAAAATGTGGCGACGCAAGGTGTTCGTGCTGCGATTATATAATTGAAGGTATAAAATTTACATATAAAGGAGACATACGTAAAGAGTTTAAAATAAGAAGTAACATGAACTGTTCATCTAACAATTTAATTTACGTCATACAATGTGGAGGTTGTAGTGCCCGGTATGTTGGACAAACGGGAGATGCATTAAGATCAAGAGTTCGAACACATAGACAGCAAATTGAATATTGAAAGTTAGTGATCATATAATATATGATATATATATATATATATATATATATATATATATATATATATATATATATATATATATATATATAACTTCAATGTAGATATTATCTACATGTGCTAAAAATATCTATCCTCCTTTCAAGATCATGCCAATTCTACAGCTATCTCCCAATGTTAATAGATCTCTACGGGAACAAAAGAAAAACCGATGCATGAAGGTATTGAATTCTACCTTAAACCAGGATATCGGATCCATATAGGGTTATGTCATGATATGCATGCTTTATTTAAATGTCTCAGGCTTTTGATTTGAATGTACTTCTACTATCTGTAAAGAAAATAGATGTCATTCCGCCCATGAATAGCTTGGAAACAAGTGAAACCGGTTGGGCATAATTATTTGTTTTTATTTAAAACTTTATACGTCAGGGTGTTTCAGTTTTGTATTGATATATATATATATATATATATATATATATATCATCTCATCTACTCATCGTTCTGCTTTCATGGTATTATCGGTTGTCATGTCTGGTATTATCGGTCTGCGTGTCTAGTCACAGGTAGTTTATTTTGTAAACTATCTTTTTGTCGATAAATATATATATGGAAATAAAAAATGGAAACAGACTTGATTAGCTGCTATTTCATCCAATATCAGATATATGTATATATATTTATATCTCGACAAAAAGATAGTTTACAAAATAAACTACCTGGGACTAGACACGACAACCGATAATACCGCAAAAGCAGAACGATGAGTTGGAAAAATATGGAATATATATATATATATATATATATATATGATGATTCCTGATATCGCATGAAATAGCAGCTATTCAGGTCTGCTTCCATTTTTCAATTGAAGATGCAACTCAATATTTAATATTTCTATTTACAATGCATCATTGTCTTTCAAACTTGATCGCGTGCATTGCTGAATCAAGAAACCTATCTCTCAGTGTGCAGACAAATTGGTTTGTCACAAAAGCATCTTTTTTACTTTTAAGATCAATGATGGTTTGTGTGAGAAGTTACGCAAGTTTGTGGCCGAAAAATCTCCCCCTAGGTGCCGCAGGTATTGAGTTGTCTGATAACAATGGCGCGATATCTGATAGTCCTGTTTTATTTAACTCTTTAGCTTTATATTGAATTTTATATCGAAGTTCAGTCATTATCTGCTACTTTTACAGGTTGAATTGCTGATTAAAAATACGTTGCTTCCATAAGGATATGGACATGCAAATCGATTTTAAGATATAAATAAAGTTTAATTATTATTATATTGATGCTGCAAAAAAGTGAAACGGATATGAATGAAAGTGGTCGATGCAACTGCAACCTATATAGCCCGAGCAAAATGTAAAAATAAGTCATAGAGTAGGACATTTGTAAGCAGTGCGCCATTAAACTTGGAATTAGCCTCAATTTACAAATTTCTATATATTATTTTTGTTTTCAAGCTTAATCAGTCAATAGCCGAAAAGATTATTTGAACAGTTTTCAATATTTTATTACATTTTTGTTACGCCGTGTAACTTAAAGTTACACTTTCTCGACTGTTCATACTTTCATATGTAATCAGCATAATAAATCACTATGACGACTTAAAAGTGATTGTAGAATATGGAAGCAGACAGTCACAGACACTAACATTCGAATAGAGCACAATTTCAGCTATGAAGCATTCGGAAGCTCTCCTTGTCGTGAACTATCGGAATTCGGCTCGTCAACTTTCAAATGAAACACTTGAGATATGTTCGGAAGCATTCCACACATACAGGTTGGTCATTCGTATGAAATCAAAATTATTGGAATGAAATCCTTTTTCAAGTCATCAATCGTACGTAAAATTTCAGAGAAACGTTATATTTCTCAGCCTGAGATCAACCAAAATCATTGATAATAATTTTACATTTTCATATGAATATTATTACTATGTTTTGATTTCATTTTCATAATGGTCGCTTTTCTCAGATGAAACAGCAATTTCTTGTCTATGTCATCTTGTTAAGAAAGCCATTGAATTTTACGTAAATTACTTTGTATGTATGAGAGGAAACAACTTATTGAGCTAACAGATATTTTATTAAAAATAAAGGACCCCGAAAAACTAATTGACAATTAATTCTGTCAAGCTAGAAATAATAATACTGAAAGTAGTAGTAGTTTGGAAAACAAAAGCAAAATTAATTGCATATATATTTATATATAGATATCTTATTTGTGTATATAGATAATTTTGAAAATAAATTCATTCTCTTGACAAGTTTCCCAAGTTAGGGAGCAAAACCGGCTGGGAATGTAAAACCCGAGTTTTCTTTGGGTATATATTTTTTGGTATCATATATATATATATATTTTAAATAAAAACAAATAATTATGCCCAACCGGTTTCACTTGTTTCCAAGCTATTCATGGGCGGAATGACATCTATTTTCTAATAGATACCTTTACCAGGATCCGATATCCTGGTTTAAGGTAGAATTCAATACCTTCATGCATCGTTTTTCCTTTTGTTCCCGTAGAGATCTATTAACATTGGGAGATAGCTGTAGAATTGGCATGATCTTGAAAGGAGGATAGATATTTTTAGCACATGTAGAGAATTAACTAATTCATCTATTGAAATTGCACATCTGCATTTTAACATCCGACTCTTAAAAGAGGCAATCGAATATATAGTCCAGAAATAAGACCTTATTTATTGACCGTGTCATTCTTTTTTAAAACATATATATATATATTGATGAAAATGCAGATCACAACAATTGGTAAAATTATAGTATGATCAATCCAGTTTGAAGACAAGAAGAAAAACTCACAAAATTGCATAAGCGCTTTCTAATCTTCAGGTGCAAATAACACCGATTTTATGAAGTCAAAAAGTAAATGGATTGATCAAGTTCATTATAGGTTGTATGGAATTCAAAAATTTACATGGATATCATGGCAGCTAAGATGGATGATATTTCTCGGAATGGATATTTATATAAGGGAAGGAAATAGGAGATATTTCTATGTAAGAAAAATATTAAAATTCTTCACAAATTATTCAATTTGGGATTAAATTTGTTAATGAAAAAACGTTCTTGCAGCGTCGAATAACTACATCACCATTATTTACTTTGTAAAATGTGAAACTAGAGAATTTCTGCCCTTCACAAGTGTCAATATGTTCACCAACTTTAATTTTTCGATGTTCAGGATGAATTATTTGTTTGTTGTGTATTCTCGTTCGTTCTCTAACCGTATTTCCCGTCTCTCCGATGTAATAGTGGTTGCATCCCACACAGGTAAGTACATAGATGACATTTTGGGTTGAGCATGACATTTGGTCTTTTGTTCGAAATATAGTTCCATTAAAGTTGTACTGCGAACTTTCAAGTATAACATCACATGTTCCACAACGGGGATTTTTACATCTTTTCACCATATGAGTCTCCTGCTGTTTAACAAATTTTGAAGGACACAAGAGTCTCTTGAGATTTTTAGATTGTCTACGGCTGTTGATAAAAGTAGCATCCTTGAAAATCTCCTTGGTCTGTTCGTCATTTTGTAGGATTGAGTTGGTATGTGAAATAATAGGCAAAATTCGCATTTCGGGGGTTATGTGTATGAATAAATGGAATGATAGATTTGCTATTTCTCTTATTATCATTGGTAAGTAATGAATTATCATTGGTTAGTAATGAACGATCCATTTTTAAGGCACTGGCAATTCCATCACTGATAAGTAATGCTGGTTATCCCTGCTTTGATAAGAACATTTTCAGTCCCTGTAGTCGATTTAATCGTGTGGAATATATATGTATATATATTTGGGTGCCCCATTTATAAATGGTAAAAACAGAGGTGTCTATTTTCGAACGCTCGTGTCGTGCCTCGGTTCTCTCTTGTGCAAGTAGCCTATACTTCTAATGAAAATGAGTAATATTTAGATGTCCCCAAAAAATGTCATTTTTTGAAGAACATATGGGAAACTCGGTAATTCAATAGAACTTCTAAATCCCTCACTAAAATCAGCGAAATAGTAGTACCTCAGCAATATTTTCTAATGCAAGTCTATCAAAGACAAAAAATTACTCAAGTTTTTCTCAAACAGAAACTACAACTGCAAGATCTGTAGTTCAGTGCACATTGCACAATGCACATGTAATACCTATAGGCATCCCACGGCGCTATATGACATCCTGTCATTCTAAAAAGTCTTCCTTGTTAAGTCGGCCTGCGTTTTTCGACTTTGATTTTCCGATCGTGATGAACGAGTTTCATAAGTATAGCTCTTGCTCTTTGGACTTCGTAGAGCGGAGGTAGCGTTGAACTAGAGAAGTGTGTCGCTCTGTACAGTCGTTCACCACTTTCAGATCCAGAGCCCGACGTCTTCCTTCGGTCTCCAAGACAGTCTCCAAGAAGAGTCCCAGCTTCTGGAATGTCTGTCCTGTCTTTTTAGTGACGAATGAAGGCAGGGAGCGAGAAATGGATGAAGTTTTCCCATCCAGTCTCTTAACCACCTTTCCTGTCGCCGGATGCTGAACACCTTTGACAATTTAGAACGCTAATCCTCCACAGGAATTCTCTCATTCACGAATGCGGTCGTTAAGTTTTCTTCGTCGACATACCAAAGGTTGCGACTGAGTGCAAACTGCAAAGTCAGCAACTTTGGCTACTTAAGTGTCAGAATAAATAAGTAGGATATCGAGAAACCTGACATCCTTGAGAGGAACCTTGACTGATGACATGGATTTATGCCATTGGCGTGCATGCACTAGACAAATGAACGGAGACATCCTACGCAGTGGCGTATTCAGGCTGCTGCACGTGCTGCAATCGCAGCACGTGAAAAAATTAGAGTTATCAAAAAAATTATTATTCTGTCATGTCTCTAGTGATTATAGTTATACTCCTCTTTCGGAGTTACGAAATTTGTGTAATTTCTCTTCGATTAAGATGCATTTTGAAGGCTTGCTGCGATCTCTCTGCCATCTCACGCACCACAGCAAGACATCTCATTCCTGAGTCTTGATTGGATGATATTATCGCCAATAGATTCTTAGCTTGAGCGCTGTATGGGTGAGAGAAACAATGTGAGCTGCGCTTGGGAAAATTATTAGCCGATTGAAGCAATCATTTTATCATCTGATGTTCTCCGTATTCGGTTAAGTGTAGTTGTGTACATTTAGATTGCTATGAACTCTGAGTTAGACATTGGAGCGCTCAGATTGCAGAATGTGATTGTGAATGTAAAAGGATAACATTGAAACAAATAAACAAATTTTGTAGAGGATAACATTAACAAAAACAGTTGAAATCTATTCGAGATTTATTTACCTTAATCAGCCCTGTCGCCAATATTGCAAGAGGCAAAATCAATCTTTAAGGAATGATCAAATTAATACATCTGTGAGTTAGCGAATCGACATTCGCAATTGTCTGAAAAAGTACTTGACATTTTTTCTCGAAGAATTATCATTACGTTTCACAGATTTCATTGAAACTCTCTCCCTATTTGACTGCGTCTTAAATCATGAAAATAAGTCATTTGTCTGCGACTGAAATAGGCTATGTATACAATGTACATGTACGTCTATGTTTGTCAATGCTGTACCGCAGCAGCTGATGATATTCCTGGATATGCCACCGATCCTACGTACTCCTAAAACCTCTGGCTGCAAGCTCCAACTGAGAATTGAGCATTTGAAACTTCAAGCAATAAAGTGCCTTCGCCATCCAGCGCGCTTGGTGAAGAGCTCCTGGTCGGCGTATTGGTTTTGAATCTTCTCCACCAAAGAAAGTGTAGACGAAAGAGCTCCTCGTAGTCCTCTCTTGGATAACGTTCGGATAATAAAGATTCTTTCAAGAAGCTAAGCATGTCATCCTTCAATTGGCGGGTTGAGGACTTTTTTACAAGGAATTGAATCAGGTCGTCGCACGTCTCCATCGTTTCTTGGAAAGATGTACAAGCTGCCATTGAGATCTCAATCGTTTGAAAATGGCAATTTCAGTTACATTTGAAGAGCCAAGGCATCCATGAAAAACGCCACAGTTCATAAGCCTATATGAAATAAAGTCAACGTTTTGAACTATGCTGTAAGGACTTTCCAGAACGAATATTTAAGAATCGGAACTCATTCTACATAGAAGTTCGTGTGAGATATGATGAGTAAATCATAAGCAAACTGTATCTTTTTACCATCAAAATGTCAGAATAAATCCATATCAGCTAAAATGTGACTTTTTGGAGACCTCTAAATCCTCATGGATCCGGCTCAAATTTCACCACAGTATTTCATTGGCATAGGAGAACGAAGGCGACACACGAGCGAGTGAAACCTACCTACTTTAACTTTTTGGGATACCATAATACATAGTATGTATATAAGAGTGATGTATTCTAAAGATCTCAATCAAGCAAAGTGCGTGATTTCATGACACTCATCGATTTACCGACAGAACAGAATGACAAAGATTAGGTTGTATTGTCAGCGATTGACAGATATTTGCATGGCACGTAGAAAGCTGCATTTGACAATAACGAGTGACGCGATTGCTGCAACCACAGAATTCGATATTTTGTTTATCTGCTTCGAAGCGCGCGCAGATGAATCTAATTCTGTGGCTGCAACGGATTCACGGAGCAATAAGATGCAAATCTGACAATTTATTGACTTCCTGGTTCAAACCATGTGTACAAAGTGTTCAATCTCTAATCCAACGACCTTCTATTTTTAGTTGCTCTTCTAATCTGGACAATGTTCCAAGACAGCAGAGGAGAAATCGGATGACATACAAGTCGCGAAATGTGGCCGACATATATTGAACATTGCACTTTAAAATGTTTGCATAAAATCAAATAATAACATTTTCCGATTTCCGGGTAGGTTTATGTACAATTAAAAACTTGTTATTTACAATACTTCCAGCAGATTTTGTGTACTCATTCCAAAATAAGAAATATCGCAATCACATGGGAAGAAGCCAGTTTTCCAAGCTGTCGGCGATAATAGTCAATCTACACATCCTTCATGCAGTTTCTCTGATGGAGCTGATGAAACCTCAACTCCGTTTGGTAGCCTTAGTACATTCCTCGAACTACTAAATGGCTTGACTGCAAACAAAGGCGAAGCGTAGTTTAACGAACGCACAGTTTCCTGATTATCATGAATTTATGAATTTTGAGTAGTCAACTTTCACCTCGACTCATAAACTCGATCTGACGGCGCTTTGAGCAGCATATTATTTAAGCATCCTTGAGGTCTTATCAATCAGTTTATATGTCATATTTCTCGCTGACCACAACACTCAAAGGTTGATTATTTTTATTACTATTGATTAACTCGTTCATGTGACGGATCAGCACAAAATTTCGGAAACATGCCTCTAAGATCGGAAATAAGCATGCTAAATATCAGCTGACACTTGAAATCAAGAACACCTTGCGATGAGAATTAAATGCATCCAAAACAGAAGGGAAAGTCAGAAGTAAGCGGTATGTAGATTGGTCCGTAGAAATTTGAACTCTCTACAATGTGTTATCTACAATATGAATCGGTCTGAGACTGTCATTTCTGGATATGTTTTTAATATATGTCACTAAATATATTCATTAAAACATAGATAAATGATATAAAGCATAGATGCATAAATACATATATATATATATATGTATATGTATAACAAGAAAAATATTAATAACTATACTCAGCAACCGGAGAAAAATATAATGAAATTAAAATTGAAAGCACGACTTTTACTTATAGGCATAAGCGCTTTCTTTTCTTCAGATGCTTTATAAGTTATAAAACTTATAAAGCATCTGAAGAAAAGAAAGCGCTTATGCTTATAAGTAAAAGTCGTGTTTTCAATTTTAATTTCATTATATATATATATATATATATATGTACAAATATAAATATATTTCTAAATCCATGTAAATTCATGCAGGCTAGATAGTTAGATAGTGTCTAACAAATCTCTAATATTACTAGTCCCTTAACCGTGGTTGGCACAGAAAAGTTGTTAAGATTTTGTTTCAATTTTTGCAGTAATTCCGCTCTTAGCATCGCTTGTCACGTGATAAACTGAAACTTTAAAAGATCATAACTGATGTTGACAAAGTGTGTCACAATGACCATAGAAATTCGACTTTTCGCTTTCTTTACAATGACGATCGTGGCCAACGATCATAGTCAATGTATGACACCGAGAGTGATGACAATTTGTTTCTGTGCTGACTGTTTGCGTAATTAATCAGTGTGCTATTTATGATAAAGAATCTCTCTAAATAAACAAGTCTAAGAAAATTTTGGCATGAAGGCATAGATTTATTAATACAGTATTATATTAGCTGAGACAGCGATCGATCGAGTTCCCTTACTCACGCGTGCCCGCTATATCAACAACCACATGGCAGAGACACAATTAGCACACAATTAGTGATATTGTCATTGCCATGCAGCGCATAATAAGTAAGAGCTATAGTCATTCTTATTTTCCCTTGCAGCGGTCACGATAGTTTTGTGTAAGCAAGTGCACGCGCTTTAGGTAAGTCATCAATCTCCTGCTTTTAGATCAATGCATGAAAGCAGCACAATTTCTAATCTCGGATCAGTCGGATGACGAAGCAAACGTCATCTGCAATAAATTCTTTAATATATTATAACTATATAATTATTAATATATTATAACTATATAATTATTAATATTATCATTAACAACAATGAGATTAAATACACGATAGATCAGATTGCCATGCAAAAGATGTGCGGCTGGTAAGATTCGAACCTACGACCAAGGTTAACTAGACCTGTGCTCTAACCAACTGAGCTACGAGCCATCTGCGCGACTCTGTCAATTGGCAGGATCAAACCCTCATCACCACCATATAATTCATTATATAGTTATATATATAATATTGAATTATCGCGTAAATATTTAATATCGTGTATAAATTCAATTTCGGATACATGGAATTTCGGCTGTATAAAATAAACGGTATGGTTCTTGGTAGACGGTGGCTGGTATATGGTTCCCAGAAATTCCGTATAGAAATTCCCTGGAATTCCGTATAGGCCTAGGCACTATCTGCAATCATCTGTACATGACTCTTATGTGCCTTTATCTACTAGTTCAGTTTTGAGGTTGGCATTTTGTAAGTTTTGAAGCATACTCACAACACTACTTACAAATACATCGGACCAAATGCTCTTTTTTGTATCTCCAATGCGCACCCATTCAGACTGCGTACCGTGTTTTATTCAGGACATTCGTTTGTACTATATAAATGCGGACCTTATGTAGATTTTATGCGAAAACCGACCTTTTTAGCAATTTTTTACATTATGCTTTATTATTAGTCATTATTCTGTTGCATCTAGACAAATAATTCATGAAGAACATACAATCCTGAAAATTTATCCAATAAATTTCGGACCTTTGTTATGCGGCCCTTTCATGCCTTTAATACGGACGGATTTGAGGTTAGATTGCCTATTTCTCAAAAATGGCGATAAGCTTTCCTGGTAGCCTGCCGAATGTGCGCAACATGAAATTGTGAACTTGCATACCACATACTAGGAAAACTCTTACTAACGACGTACCTTAATTTCGCTGATACAATTATATACTTATTTCTAATAGTCCATATCATTATGGACGGCTATTAAGATTTTTATCCTGCATTCCTGGAAGAACTTACATTTTTTATGAAAAGTTACCTCCGTCTGTATTCTCATGTTGTGTCAAATTGCAATGATTTTGAAATTTTTGTTTGACTGCTAGCACAAACTATATTTCGTCACTTTCGTTAAAGAATCTCGAACGTTGAGTCAAAAATCTCGCTTTTTCATGCGAAAGTCCACATCTTCAGTAAGCATATTGTTTATTCTTTTCATGAAATCCATTCTTAATGAAACTATTCAAGGATGCGAATGATATTCACTTCGACGGCAAAGTTTTCGGGTTTTACTTCGCTTGTGTAAATGCATTTTCAATAAATTTGATGGACAGACTTCGTAGAGATGAGTTACTGTCTTTGAAATGTCTCTTGAAATTGTTTTCAGTTTTGTGTTTGTCATTTGGAACATACTTTATTTTGAAATTTGTACTAACATAATTTATTGAGTAAGTATTCGCATTTTGCATTAATAATTTGATATTCTGAAAGAAAAGTGCATTTTGCATTTGTGTATTTGCATTTCACACCACAAAAAATGCATTTTCTCCAAGTATCCAGGCGCTCAGTATATGTGTCATCATATCATCATGCCAAAAGTGCATCGCAGTGTTATACTTCTTCTACTTGTACATTACAGTCGTCGCTCGTTTATCGCATTGGTTGATAATAGATAGCAGCGATACTTGAATTTCCGAAAAGCAGTTTACCTGATTCATCGATAGTCAAACTTGAACGGCTTGAGCAGTTTAGAACCTACGATCTAAACATGAAATGCACACTTGTAACCCCAAAGTGTAAACCCATGTGAAGGTTTTCGTTCACAACTGTCAACCACTATTCAATATCAGATGAAGAAAAGGCATTCTTTGAAACTAGAAGGGCAAGAAAATGTACAAGTTTCGCGAAGTTATGCGCCTGAATTCATAGAATAATTCATCTTTCATATCTGTGAAATCATGACTTGCTTAAACATATTAAATATGAATGAAAATGTCCTCTCCTTCCAGACAGAGTCATCTCGTATTTCAGTGTCATTACTTAATCTCACCTCCATTTTATCATTCTGTAAATTTCTCAATCGCCTTGTCATCAATCATCTCATTCTCTTTTGTATACATATACGTGTTTTTCAATTGAAAAAATAAACGTTCTGATATTCTGATATTCTGATATTCTGTGACAAATATCTAATAACTAATGTAGCTATACAAATAATTCTATGAAAGTTTATCTCGCCCTCACAGATGGAAGAATTGCCTTGCGACATCTTTCATATCATGGAATTTTGCCTTTACAGATTTACAAGATACATATTTTTCTCCATGTGATAGTGGCCGTACCCTAAGACTGTAGAAATTACAAAGCATATCTGTAATTTAACAAAGTTAGAGTCTATAAATTATAATAAAAACAATAAAAAATGTTAAAAACTTCTAGATGCATATTTAGCACATCAAGTGTTTTGCATATTTACAATTATGCTCAATTAATATTTTTTGAAAAAATAATTTTTATGTCTTGCATTTATTATATGCACATACACACCGGTATTTAAGAATTGCATAATGGTTAGTGATGTTCGATGAATTTTGAAGGGAAATCAAATTTCTCACTGTCTTTGGGGAAAAGAGACCAATTCATTGAGATGAAATCTACTACTATCTTGCAAATGTGACATCTAGTTTTCCTTTTTTCAATTTTTCTATGGAAGTGATTCAAATTAGCGAGCCTGAGTACTTTTTGACGTCAACACGCTATCCTCTAATTCGATCACATTTGCGTCAAGGGGCCGATACGATCCCTTTGATTTCTCATAATCAGTGAATGCAACGATATAAGTATAACTTCCTACATTGAGTATAGGGCTCTCTAGTTTTGTTTTGTGCTGGTCCAGATAGTTGGCTTCATTGTCGCTACAGTATGTTATCGAAAAATGCGTGTAGGCTACCGATTCTCTATTACCGATTGCAACCGAATTCTCTATTTCTGAGCATTTATGGCTTGCAGATTTCTCCAATGATTCTTCACTGAATAATTATGCATTATGTGCTTCTGCTACAAATAAATACATCAATTTAGGTTTTTTAGGTGAATTTTTCTCAGACTTACCGTAGATTACTAATTTAGGTAAATTGAAAATTTCTGTTAATTTTTATTTCTATATAGCCTACATTCGTAAACTATTTTGCTAACAAATATGGTGCAATCTACGTTTAGGCTTGAGTTCAATTCTCCCTTGCTTGTTGGCATCACGAAGAAAGATAGCGACAAACTTGAGAAAATTCGTAAACTCACATAGATCATTTGTGGAAAATCTTGCCGTTGTACTACCTTTACTCCTTTGTCTGTAAGACGTGATAACAGAGCTTTACATGAATTTAAGAAACTGATGCAACCTTGTAGTCCTTTGCATTTTTTGTGTCCTGAGATTATGAGAAGCTCTTGTCATCTACGTTTACCTGTGTCATTAGAACAAACAGAAGAACATCATCATTTATTCTGTATTGTACACTTTTGTATAATAAGATTCATGGTATTCAATACTATATGTGAATTACTTTTCCATGTCGCTTGTGCTTATTGCCATTATTGTGATCTTAAATGTGTTGTATGATTTTCATTTTCTTTGAATAAAGACACATTATTACTATTATTAAAAAGGATTTAAAATACCTTACCGTCAAGAAATATACTGAGACTGGGCTATTGATGCAGTCTCTCTATGTAATTAACTTATTCATCCTTTATGCCTATCGAAGTTGCAATTTACCACACAGCGTGCTCATATTTCAATGTGTCGACTACAAATGCGTCTACTTTAAAGTATATTTCAACTGGATACATACACGCTGCATTAGCCATATCCGCTCTAGCGATATTAAAAAGTTTGAGTACTGTCAAAAGTTCAAGTGGCTTGCTGATACATAATAGCGATATTATATGATCGATTAATATATATATTAATATCGATATTATAAATATATATGATCGGTTCTCATTGACTAGATATTCTGTTTGAATTTTGCCTCCGGACACATCAGGAGGATCTACTTTTTGTATGAGTTTCTATACAAGGATATGTAATATAATTCATTTTTTTGATAAACCACGTGTGGCGGGCCTAAGAGCTCCTGACGAAGACAGACTGAAAAGTCCGTCTTATAGCCATTGCAAGACATAAGCTTTCGAGGCTGCTAATGGGCCATTTACAACTGCGCTATAGATCAAGGCCTGTACTCAATTATCCATAAGTTGTCTCAAGTCATCTTATACTGCCTAAGATTTATTTGATTTACCAACTCAAATTTCACATTCCTAGATAAATTTCAAGCATTACACCATTAATTAATTTTCTATGATGAATTCAATGATCTTGGTTAGAAATAAATCACGCTATTTTGAAAAATAGAGTCTCATATGGGAATGAAACATGGCTAAATAAACGATAATGTACTCTTGCAGCATTTAAAATACATCACAGACATCAGTCTTTATACTAAATTTGAAATGTACGAAACCATGCATAGCATGAAAGTTTGACTATATCGATGATATAAAAATGTAGGCACTATAGCCTATTGGGCAGAATAATTTGAGTTCGATCGTATATTCTTTTTTTATGTATCACATCGTGCTTTGTAGTGTAGATGGATCTCGAATTAAACTCTGAAATTAAATTTAGATTTGACATTCTAATCAGAAAACATCAACAATATTTGCAGCCGAAATTCAAAAACCTGTCGGAACGTGCAATTATAGTTTTTGAATTGCTATTTCGGAGCAATACTTTAGAAATTATGCGTGGTGGAGGGGAATCGATCCGGGATAGGATGTGGTTCAATGGCCGTTTTCATAATATCATTTTTTATGTTTTTATCAGTGTGGAAATTTTTTTGCCTCTCTCAAAAATTAAAATAAAGCAGTCAAAATCAACAGCGTTTCATAAAACCAAAGATTGAGTGGAGATTTATAACAGTCCCACACTGCTGAAAATCAATATTTTAGCAGTCGAATGAGGAGTTGCGTTTCACAAAGAAGTGTCGCACGAAATTTAAAAGTATGGGAATTCACTGATAGAAATGTGAAAATTTCTATCATCCTGTTGGGCTGATATAAGAGAAATTACTGCAAAAACAACTTGAGAATAGTAAAGTGACCTATGATTTTTAATTGCACTGTGTCAAGTCAGTTGTTTTTTCCGATTCATAGAGTATGGCATATAAGGCCTACATGCAGCAGGTAGAATGGCAACTCAAAAGTGTTGGCATATGGTTAAGATTCAAATTTTTGAGGGGGATTATGTTTCTGCAGCTTAAAAGTAAATTTGATCAATTTTTAAAGAGTGCAAATTATTCCATTTCTGTTTTTGCAATACTACTCGATAATTGAAAAAAATCGATATTTAAGTAGAATGAAACTTATTAGATATGAAGTAGAATGAAAATTTTCTGACAAAGTCCTAAAACATTTAATTGAAAAGAAAATTATGTTGAATGCCGGAGAAATTTCAGGGACAACGTTATGATTTAGATCCATGTATAGAACTATGAACTTCATACGGCTTCTTGGCTCAAATGTCGTATACTGTTAACTTGTCAAATTAAGTTGATTGCTTGTTTTATCAACAGGCCATATGGATCTGTTCAATATTTGTCTAAACTAACAGCAGGGCTGCGAACTCGGACTCCGACTCGAACTCGAACTCGATGGTTTTTGGCTGGACTCGGACTCGAACTCGATCGCCAATCCTGCCGAGTTCGAGTCCGGCCGAAATCCATCCAGTTTAGTTATCAGTCGCCGATATCCAACGTTCGAATAAGTTGTCATTTTGTTTATTGGGTCAACGAGAACTTTCTGATGACTATCCTTGTAGGCAATATCTTTTCTTCTCTACTACGATTATATTTTCTTTAATGCCTGTCCATTTTGAATTTAATTTAATCCATCTCACTCATAAGCAATGATTTGTCGACACCGTCAAATTGAAAGTTGGTGTGCTTCTAATTAGTAGATGTCCACCTTACTTCTACAGGGATTGTTTTGTCGCAGTTCATATTGCACCCAAAGGTGCATAATGCATATACAGTGCATGGAACCATCGCTTAGTTCTTCGACAGCATCGTGGATTTTATCACTGCATCATTGAATAGTTTGATTCTTGTAGCATCATTGCCTTACATATTTTTCAAGAAAACTTTGCTACTCAATTTTCAAGTCAAAAAATGTGTTGACATTGAGGAACGTATTCTGCATCATGCGTATATCTCGATGCATGTTATCAAACCGTGATCAGGAATTACAATTTTATGATTAAGAGAATGTATGTAGCTATGAACCTGAGATGAGCTGCTGTTGGTTTACAGTTCTATGGCTCGAGTGAGGCTGTGTGAATGACTTTAGACTAAATAATATCTTTTGCCCATCTCTTGGTCTATTAGCAGGCTAGACCTCATATTGATATTGTTAGTAGGCTTATTGCCTATGCGCATGCGTGTGTATGACTATAGGTGTATCCGCACGTGGATTTGTACTCGGATTCGAAATCGAGCTCGGTACAAAAATCGAAATAGTCCACAACCCTGACTAACAGGATATTAGGGTCAATGAATTATTTTTGTAGAATTGAGTTGTACATGTCTATAGAATCACAGAAATCCTACTTTTAACTTGGGACTAAATGGATAGCAGCTGCTTGTCGATGGTAATTTCAGCTGCCATGACAACGAATGTCATCAGGTAGCACTGTATTCAATGTGCATGACCGTTCTAGTCCTTCATGCAGTACCGGACTTCTACTATGACAAGAATCAAAATATACCATGCGGATAGAATTCAACTACATTCATACGGGTGGATTAATTGAATTTTCTTATGTATGATTTCATGAATCACGAAAGCAGGCTATATTTTAGCTCTGAATAATAGTGTGAAGTGTACCCATTAACGCGAATATCTTAATTAAAGCTAACTGCGTTTATTGGCTCTATGATTTCATATTCGAAGAAATATGCACAACTGTTTTAATCGATCAATCACACCGATACATATCTGTTTATATTTTCAGGCTTAATTAACCAGACTGCGTAATTTTGTGAAACAGGCATCAGAACACGACATGAATAGGGTTAAAGCATAGAGGAAGTATATGCAGGACTTTGTAGGTGGAGTGTCGACTTAAAAAGTGTCTGTATTCAGTGAAAATTTTTATATGAAAAGATTCAGTTTTTTGCGGAGATTACGTTCCTGCGGTCCAAAAAATTATTTGGGGAATTTTTAAAAAGCTAAATTTTTGCCAATTTGTTTACTACCGACATGACGCCCCTTTATAAGTAGCATAAAACAAGTGGATATCAAGAGGAATGAATATTTGCTAATAAGCATCAACTAGCCGGAAATAAAGCTAATTTGCAAGGGAATTTCATGAACTGCATTGTAATGGAAGTCTTCATGAAAAAAGTCGAGATCTTATTGTGCTGTGTCTTGGATGAAATTTCATGTTTTTAATTCAATTTTCATCGTCATGATTTTATGATTCACTAAATTCGTGTTTCATTTCTTGAATCTGAATAGTGATGTGGACCCATCTACATCTTTTTTAAGCCACTCTAGCAGTGGCTACGCTTCACGTTTAAAAAGATTCTCTTGAGGTTCAACATAAAAGCAATTTCAGGTAATCGAGTTGCTACTTTAACAAACATCACCTCTCCAAGGCTGTCATGACACGGAGGATCTGTAAAATAACATCATTTCCTTCTGCATTATATTATCATGATCAGTCAATTCCGTTGTCATTTCTTCAAAACTGCATAAATGTGCATATCTCACATTTGGAAACAATTCCAAATGTATTCACCTCGAGTTCATTTAATAAAATCGAAAGTGTATACCAGTGTTTAAATATGGTTTAGCACTTTTACTTTTATTTTCATTTTTTCATTTGCGCCAAATTTCTCTTTGCTTAATTATCATGAGAATGGTCATTTGCTATGTCATTGTCTAATTAACTAATGACAGTTTATCATTTTGACACAAATGCGTAGTGGTTCGAAAACGTGGCGCAAAGGCATTATTTCTCAATTACACAATCAGAAATTGTAGCGCAAATGCATTGCGTCCGAATGCTTAATGCAGATATCATATGCACATCTACGGTGGAATTAATTGATAAGTGGTTAGTAGTGAAAACTGTGCCCTACTATGAGAGGGATAGGTACATGGATGGGTACATGTAAAATTCAGTGTTATTAATAGGAACATGTATGACTTCTGTTTCACTGGATAGGTACATGTGTTTGGTACACTCGGTTGAGTACATTGTGTTTCGGAACGTCTATGAGCGAACTTGTGTGACTTGGTTCTGAGTACTTGGGTACGTACCGATAGACGTCCGTTGTTTGATTTTGAATGAGTTTGCTCAATTGCGACTATTGTGACCATTGTAATAATTATTGAAAATATGAAACCTTAATGTGCATTTATGATTTTGTTACTTCCCAATATGAAAACCAATTCCGGAATTATGTTTAAAGTGAATAGACAAGAGATTTACGATGTAAATATTATTTAAGATTGAAAAACAAGTGAAGTGTAGAAGTCTTGTCCCGTAGGGGACTCTATTATCTTCAAGAAATCGTCGCTCCATTCCAAAAAAGTTCTGTTGTTTGTGAACTCATGTTCTATTTGATGAAGCGGACATTTGACTGATACTTTTGAAGCGGACCTTTGATAGGGCTGTTACGATTAATAGCCTCCAAAGGGCCAATTTGCAGCCACATGAGAGATGAATGGCCATGTCCAATCGTCCACCCATGACTGTTTCACTTCCATTTTCAAAGAAGAAGAGTTTCGACATGCTTTTGGATAAGACGTTGGAGATTATAATCTCTTGAGGAAATAAACTTTAAAGTTTGGCACAATGATATCATTATATGTTAATAAACTTTGGGGAAGTTCGGTGCCTCTCTGATTGGTTGTTAGGATTTCCTATGTTTAAAAAGCATATAAGTCCGAAGTTTGTGCCAATTCTTATCAAAGGTTCTAATCCTCACGTTTACAAGTTCCAATTATCTTAAATTTAGAAGTCATTATGGATCGCAAACAGGAAACTGCAGTTGAGAATGGTACTGCTGATCGTACCACTTCACCTCAATCGCCAATGGAACGATCGACAACACCAGACGAGCCGGTGGTGTTCACCCAAGTCCCTGCATCGCCCGACTACTCAAGCGATGGTAGTGACGATAGCGATGTTCCAGTTGAGATTATGCGGGCGAAGAATGGAGATGCGATGCGGACGCCACTGACCTCAGTGAACGGTAGAGTTACCATAAAAGTCAAGAACGCGCCAAAAAAGTACCATTCGAAGAGGATCTTTGTGCGGATGGAGCCAAACGAGCGGAACCTCATAACCCCTCTCGAATTTTCAATGATCGACCTGGACACACCACGTCGCTGTCCTTGTGTCCCAAAGAAGACAAGGATCCATGTACAAGTGGACTTGAAAAAACTTGTGCCATTTCCTTACCTTGATGACATTTAGTGAATTTTTTAATCTCTTCATTTGTATATTCATTTTTATATATGAACAGACTTGCTTTATCATTTCACAAATCGGTCTTCAATTAAGGTCTGAATGGGAAAGGGGAATAACTACCTACAATTAATAATGTTCAATAACTGAATTGAAACAAAAAATCAAATATGAAGACTTCAACTTGAAATAAATAGGAACATATAACTTTTAAAGAAGCAGTTATGTTGTCAATTTTAAAATGCTTGTAGCAGTCCAGGATAATATCATACATGTGTCATACAGGACACCATTAGAATGAGAATGAAAAGACCATTCGAATGATATAAGGTATGTACTCATTCGATGAAAAAATCCCAGTTGTATGCAAGTGTATGCAAAAAGAAAAATGAATTGCTCCAAATTTACTAAGTTTTTACAGTAAATTTAGCCTGTTCTTTAAAGGAGTCTAGCCGTCTAGGATGATGTCATACATATGTCATAAAATGCACCAGAGTTAGAATGAGAATGAAAAGACCATTCGAATGATATAAGGTATGTACCTATTTGATGAAAAATTGTTCGTTGTATGCAAGTGTATGCAACTGGAAAAATTCCAAGTTTTTTCAGGAAAATGACTAAGTTTGCAAGATTTTAATAATTTTCAAAGTTAAAGTTCTACAACCAAAAATGATCATAATACATGAACCTACACACATGACCTTGACCCTTGACCTTCATACACTTCATACACACCGGGGGGGGCATCAAAATTTCTCGGGCGCTTCGCGCCCTCGAAATTTTTCGGATTATAGAGTCATGGGGTCCGGGTGCCATGGTTACCTTTTTTGTTTCCTAACCCTAACCCTTACCCTAACCCTAGTCTTTGAATTTGATTATTCGAATTTTGGCGCGAAATTTGAATTTTCGAAATTTAGCGCGTAATTCAAAATTTTAATATTCTATTGAAATCAGACGTTTCATGTCTTCAAATTTGAATCATTATATGACTATTGATATTAACATGTCTATCAAGTCAATATATCAGTCCATCATTCCATATTACTTTGAATTGACTCTACTGTTTACATGTAGAAATCTTTCAACACATTTGATGGCACTTCCATTTCTAAGTTTAAAAATAAACCAGCTGTTCCAATTCTTGTTTGAGTTATCAATTTTGTTTGACTGTACCAATTTCAGGATTCGATGTCATAAGGTCTTTGTTCATAGTTGCTTTGTCAATTTTATATATAAAGAACTTGCACACATCGGATCTTCACTCATTTTTGAATTATTCAGTGTCCATAGCAGACGTCGTTCTTCGTTCCTCCGTTCTCCGATTCATTATTTCAATTCTGAAGTAAGTTTCATTGCCATATTGTGCTACTTTGTAGGATATTCGGGAGTAGGAACATTATTAAGTTCTTATAGCCAAATGGCTTTAAACATAGAAGCTTGGGTTATAGGATGAGAACACTTTATGTTACATTATTAACCATGTTTTTTCCTATATTAAATCATCCAGAAGAGACATGACTGTATAAGTCTGAGCAAAAGTGCAATTGACATCCGTATTTTCACACATTGTTTCTAAAAAAAAAGATGCTTAACTAAAAATGCAATGTCATCTGCTAGCAGATGCATGAGATTCAAATTTGTTTAATTAAACGAATTGCGTAACGGTTGAAATTTTCGAAATCGCACTTTCACTCCATTATGTTTATTTCAAATTAAAAAAATATAAATCAGCTGCTTCCATAAAATTCGAGCTTCTTTAATTAAACAAATTGAGAAGTGCTTGAAATTTTCGAAATCTCATTTTCATTCTATTACTATTTCGAAATTAAATAATGATTAATCAGCTGCTTCCAAATTTCATGTCTTTTTATGAACAAATCCTTTCAAATGAAATTAAACTTTCGAATCTCAGTTTCCATTTCATCCATGAATTTCTTTCTTCCTAAGATTTGTCAAATATTAATCTAGTACTTAATAAAGCTTTGAAGATGGTACATAAATGATTTCTCATTTAATAAGAGATAAAATTATAATACAAATTTTTTTATCCTCTACAGAAATGGTTCAACATGAAAGCATCGCACGGCAACGTCTCATCTTCCATTTCTGTGAGACTTGTCAACTGCCCATTCGACATGCGAACATAAGCGTGCACAAGGAATGCTCCTTCAGAGAGGACTGCACCTACCTCTACTGTCTCACTTGCAAGAGGTACGAAAGGAGCGATGCAAAGGCAAACAGTGACTCCGCGAAAGCCGTTATTCTGAAGCACACCCCTTGTGCTCAACAAAATGGAAGAAAGAGGATTAACTTAACCTCCAAAGTTGAGAAGAAAAAGTTGGAGCGTCTTTTTCGAAAGGAGCGACCGACTGAAGGCGTGCTTTCCCAGTTGGATGAACCTGCTCCAAAGGATAAGCCTCAAAAGTCTCGAGTTCTTAAGAAGAAAGTTCCTAATTCTCGGGAGATCATCGATGAGACTTTTAGTGATTGTGAGGTGAGTGTCATCAATTCTACATGCTAGCTTCAACGGATAACTGGCTCACAGCAGATAAATAAAAATACTACTTCATTATGTATGAAATGATTATATGACGCTAAACATTTCAGGATGTTATTAGGTTAAAAGGTGAATGTCTTACGAAATATAGATACAAATCAATAAATTCAATGTACAATGGACTGAACATGAATGGAACATATACAGCTAGTGAAACCACAAACTACTAGTAGCAGCCTAAAAGCGCAGAATTTTATGGAGTTATTATATTATTTTTTATTATTTATTATTTGTTATTATATTTATTATATTATTTTATTAGTTATTATGGATCTGATAAACATTTTACGTAACAACGACAGCATAAAACTCGTGCCGCTTGACAAAGGCAATGTTATCGCAGTGTTAAATACCGATGACTATTACATCAAGCTCAATGCTATCATTGACTCGGACAAATTTGCCAAAGTGACATTTCTAGATGATGAGATGTTGCTACATCATCCCATTGTTAAGCAGCAGAATAAGTTGAAATGTTACTTGAACAAACATGTCAAACCGCATGTGGACTGTAAAACGTTCGATTTTATCAATCCAATAGGCTCCAATTGTGGTAAACATTACGGCACTGCTAAAGTACATACAGGGTACTCCTCTGCGACCTATTGTCGCCAGTCACGGTACCTCTGAGTATAACTTAGCGAAATATCTTGGTCAGTTCATCACACCTATTATTGATACTGAGTTTTCAGTCCAAAGTAATAGTCAGTTGATTGATGCTATCTCGAAATATCAATTCTCGCCTGACTCCAAGTTAGTTAGCTTTGATATTGAGAGCTTGTTCACGAATGTCCCTCTGGATGAAACGATCAACATCGCTTGTGAGAAGGTCTACAATGGTGATGGTCTTAAACCGCCGTTTAGTCAAGATGTGTTTAGGAATCTTCTCAAATTTGCTACTGGTGGCATTTTCAGCTTCAATGATACTTTGTACGTTCAGCGTGATGGTCTGGCGATGGGCAGTCTGTTAGCCCCAACCTTAAGTAACCTCTTCGTGGGTTCCCTTGAGAGAAAATACTTGAAGCAGAGTTGTCGGAACGTAAAGTTTTATGCTAGGTACGTGGACGACATTCTTGTGATGTTTGAGGATGATGATCATTCGACTTTCTTGGATTATATAAACTCGTGGCATGATAATCTCAAATTCACTGTAGAAATAGGTATGAAGTCCATTCCATTTTTGGATATAAACTTAGACATCGAAAGCAATGTTGTGAACACCACTGTCTACCGTAAACCCACGTACACGAATCTGGTGTTGAATTACGCTGCCTGTTGCCCCTTACAATGGAAACGAGGCTTGTTACTAACCTTGATCAACCGAGCTTATGTAGTTTGTAATTCGTGGCTTAATTTCCACAATGAAATTGATAAACTGAGTCACATTTTCAAAGCCAATGGCTACTCGTCCTCATTTATCTTGGATACCACCAAAAAGTTCCTAGATAAAAAATTTTCTAACCCTTCTGTCAACTCTGATCAATCATACAGCCATGTTGCTAAAATTCCTTTTTTTGGACAGCAGTCTCTGTTCTTTAAGAAGAGACCTCAGAGCATTTTTAATCGGATTGATCCTGACAGCAAAGTTGGGTGGGTGTTCACTTGCGCAAAGTTGAAAAGCTACTTTTTGAACAAGTACAGAACTCCTTTAATGTTGAAATCTGGTGTTGCATATTGCTTCACATGCGAGGTTGATCCTCGCTTTACCTACATTGGTAAAACTCTCAGACACCTAAACATTAGAGTTAAGGAGCATAAGTCCAAAATCTCGGCGATCTTTGATCACCGACTGAATTGTAGTTGCAGATGTAACCCTGAAAATTTCAAAATCCTGGCATCAGATAGCGATGGATTTGCCCTAAATATCAAAGAAGCTCTTTACATTAAAAGATTGAGTCCTAACCTCAACAAACAAGTGAAATTCGATGGGTCGTTCTGTCGATTGTCGTCTTTTTTAAAAATTGAAGTTCAGTTGGGTATGGGTGCTAATGTGATTGCGTTAGGCCATTAGCAAGTTGTTGTGTCCAAACTCTCTTCCTGCTAGTATTTCTGCGCTTTTAGGCTGCTAAGTAGTTTGTGGTTTCACTAGCTGTATATGTTCCATTCATGTTCAGTCCATTGTACATTGAATTTATTGATTTGTATCTATATTTCAGGATGTGGTGATGCCCTCACCGAAGAGACCCAAGGTGTTGGTTCAGAAAAAACTGTTCGCTAAAGATGTAAGAATTAATTGACTCATTTAATTATTTCTGTGCATAAAGTAAATCAGCATTGCGAACAAGCGCACTCAATGGCCATGCACGTGTGTATGATGTCACGCCAAAAACACCTACCTTGGACATAACATCATTCTTAGAGAGCATACGTTCCATGTTAAGGAATTTAGTGTCTGACTTACTAAGGAGCTATCAATTGCGCGGTCGTCTGATTGCACAAATTAGTTATGTCCGTTCTAATCCTCAAGAAGAAGAAACTTTTCTCGCACACTTTACCTCATCATCCTCAAACTATATTTATGACTATGGTGCTTGGTTTCAGGATCATCTAAATAGTCTGATAATTCATATTGAAGCCTTCACAAAAAAGGGTAGCAATTGGATTATAGATGATGTACAAAATATAGAGTTCAATGTAATAACAAGTCCAATACTGTCAGGTGGACAATCATTTCCTCTACCAAAGAAGTTAAAAAACTCTAGAGCTATCATTAATTTCAATTCAAATGCAAGTGATTGCTTCCTATATGCAGTTTTATCAATATTGCATTATAGTGAAGTACCTTATTCAAGGAATGAAATAAAATCATATAGTAAGTGGACATCTGAACTAAATATGGAAGGTACTTCCACACCAGTATCAATCAAAGACATTCCAAAATTTGAGAAAAATAATGATATCAAAACTAACATTCACACTAACATTATGAAAATGGACTCAAAGGTGTTCGATACAATAGTAACTTTACTGGTAGGCAAACGGTTAATATTTTGCTAATTCTAAACAATGGAGCAGCACACTATTGTGGAATTCCAAAGCTGTCAAGATTATACAGGAGAACTTTAAAAAGGCACAAATACTTCGGCGAAAGATGCACTCAGTCATTCACATATAAGACAACACTAGAACGACACTTCCAGTTTTGCATTCGAGGAAAAGCACAAATAGAAAAAATGCCGTCAGATCTAAAAGTACTAACAAGTAGCATGGAATATCAACTGAGTCCTCCTTTAGTAATTTATGCAGATATAGAGTGCTACATCGATAATAAAATACATAAACCTGCGGCCATTGGAGCTTGTCATGTCTGTTATAATGCCCTTCAATCGAAATTTGAAAACAAGTATTACCTCTTTGAGGGAGAAAATTGCATTATTAGTTTCTTGCATCACTTAGAAACTGTAGCCCAAGACTTGTATGACAACCAATGTGCAACAACTAGGCTGCCAATGACACTGTCATCGGATGAAAAAGCAAGCCATGAGAATGCAGAATGTTGCAACAAATGTAAATCGAAATTCAGCGATAAAGTCATAAAAGTTCGTGATCATGATCATATCACCGGACGATATAGGCAAACATTATGTAGGAAATGCAATCTCCGGTTAAGACTTAACAGACGGGAGCTCCCCATGTTTTTCCACAATTTAAAAAATTATGATAGTCACATCGTTTGCTATAAAGCGATTGAAAGAATGAAATCTTGGAAATTAGATGTTGCAGCAGCAACTGCTGAAAAATATATAACTTTATCCGCCAGTGTCCCTGTAGATGAATACAAAGGGAAGACAGTATACTTTAAACTAAAATTCTTAGACTCATATCAATTTCTAAGTGCATCCTTGAGTGAATTAGCCAAAGGGCTTGCAAACGTATGAGCATGTAGAGACATTAAGGGTAGAATTACCACAATTAAGTGATAATGTTTTATATCAGAAGGGAGTGTTTCCATATTCATACTTCAAAAACTTAAACACTTTGATGGAAGACTGTCTACCACCACAATTTGAATTCTATAATGATCTTACTCGTGAGCACTGTTCCGATAGTGAATATGAACACGCTAACAAAGCATGGATTGAATTTAATTGTAGCACATTTGGTGATTACATGCTGGCATATCTGAAGTTGGATGTTTTATTGTTGACAGACACATTTGAAGTGTTTAGAGCATTGAGTGAACGTGAGGATGAAGTCGACCCTGTACAGTTTGTCAGTCTTCCACATCTTAGCTTTACCTCAGCACTAAATTTCTCTTCCAATGATCCCCCACACTACATACAAGATGAAAATATGTACAATCTATTTGAACGAGGAATTAGAGGGGTATGACTTTCACCAACATTCACTGAGCGCGTGCACGCATTGAAGAATTAAGAAATAATATACATGAAAGTCGACATTTGACCTACTTAGATGTTAATAACCTTTACGGTTCTTCACTCAGTAGGAATCTACCCCACTCAAATTTCAAATGGCTGAATGAAAATGAACTAGTTAATTTTTTAAATTAAGAAAATGTTCAAAAGATGACGGTGAAATCGGCTACATTTTTGATTTAGATTTAAAGTATCCCGCAACCATTCATGATGACACTGCCGATTTCCCATTAGCTCCAGAAATGCAGATGATTGAAAAGAGAATGTTTTCACACTGTATGAAAAATCTATATGAAAAAATAAGACCAAATACACATTTTTCTTCAATCAAGAAACTTCTGCTCTATCAATTTGATAGGGAAAATTATGTAGTCCACTACTAAATTTTAAAATTATACTTGACCATGGGCATGAGAATCAAGAAGATTCATAGTGGCATAAAATTCACACAAAAGCCTTGGTTAAAAAGATACATTGATATGAACTGTCAAAAGAGGGCTCAATCAAATACTGGCTTCGAAAAGTCATTCTACAAATTGAAAAATATTTCTTTATGTGGTAAAACAATGGAAAATGTAAGGAGAAGGCAAAAATTTAAACTAGTCAACAATAAGAAACAACTATTGAAATTGTCAAATCATCCTCTCGATGTTCAGCACAAAATATTTGATGAAGATCTGGTTGGTATGGAAATGTACAAATCTTCAATAGTTTTAAATAAATTAATATATGTTTGGTCAAGCAGTACTTGACTATAGTAAGTTGAAAATGTATCAATTATATTACAATGATCTAAAGGGATGACCACTGATAAATAGAACGCGGCTTTGTGGAGGTGATACTGACACTTTATTCCTATGTTTATACACGTCACCATCTGTCCGTCTGCAGGATATATTTCTATACTTTGGTTAAAAGTTTGACTCTTCAAACTATGACAGTCATCACCGACTATACTCAACTACAAACAAAGCTAGATTAGGTTGTTTCAAGGATGAGTGTGCTGGAAAGTTGCTTGAGGAAATGATCTTACCAAAACCAAAAATGTATTCAATGAAATATCTGGACTCTATGAATCATAGCATCAAACGTGCAAAAGGAATTCAGAGAGCAGCAGTTAAAAAATTGAAACATAATGACTATAGGAGTGTCTATTATAGTGAGAATGATACAACTGAAGATATGACAATTATAAATTCAAAAAATCACATAGTTAGCACAAAATCATTTAGGAAGCGAGGTCTTTCACTTTGGGAGGATAATCGCTGTTGGCTGGAGAAAAATTTGTCATTACCATATGGACACTACAGTCTAGGTCTTCCCCCACCTTCAAAGAGAAGGAGATGCCTTCCTGTTACAGGTGATGTAGAATAAGTCTAAATAAATGCAATACAATATTCCACTTGTAATAGATCTTGCGACTGCTACATCTTCCGACATGTAGCAACACTTACTAATACATAAGTAGTTCTACAAACATTGAAATTTCTACATCTTTCCGATATGTAGAAATGATTACTAATAAATAGGTAGTCCTAATGTGAATGGATATGTGAAAACTTTGTACTCAACATCAATCCGACATGTTGAGCTAATGAAATAACAAACTTTAGGCAAACATTAAACTTAAATTTGAAACATAGCTTTCCGAACATGCCTCATTACATTAGAACATGGAAACTTAATGACGTTCAAAGCGTTCACATAACAAATTCTAAAAGAGTAGTATTTCGTCATTCAATACCAAATAGTGTTCAAAAACATCGTGGCGTTTGCATTAGTATAGACGCATTGCCTTCACTGAAAGACTTTGCGGATCTCATTGACAACCATAAGACTCGGATCAAGATTCCTCTCGATGACAAGGTATGGATAAAGTGTGATTCATCAGTCAAACTATACGTCTGCTCACCAAAACGGGAAGATGTTGAATATCGATTTTTTCGTTTCAGTGACGTCACATGGGAAACCTTTGTAAGGGAGATACTACCACAGATAACGTCATTCATTAAAGATGGAGGACATCAAACGGTTGGAAGTTGTAAATCGGATGTTAACTACAAAAGCAAACTCAAAGCTCAATCTACAAGAGATCGAGAGGAATATACCCAACCGAAAACAATGGTTACTGATAAAACGCAAATTGAAGCCGACAACGAGCTTTTTTTTTTGAAGACCCTCAATGTTAACATGGAGGATTCAGAGGAAGGATAAATCTCTCACTATCATATTCTTTCCAAATGGAACAATCCAATGTATTGGAAGGGTCATGGAGGGTGATCTCTCATATCTACACTTTACTTTATAACATTTACTTGGAGATTCATCATCTGATTGGAAAGTGAAGACAATGACCGTGTTATGTGAATTGCACTATCACTATAACTTTCGTAAAGTTGCATCATCACATAATCTGACTTATGAAGTGGAGTTATTTCCAGCAGCTCAATTGACTAACTGGCATCCATATCATGTTCGTGTGTTCCATAATGGAAAGATTGTGATAACCGGCATTAAAGACATAAGTGATGTACCTCCCATCATTTGTGATTTGAAAAAATGTTTCATGAAAACCAAATTGTAGATTTTGTATATATGTGAATAGATAATGAAATATGAACATGCTTTTGTTTTGGAAAAAAGAGCAAGTTAATGATACAACATAAAACTTTATTTCTAAACTGTTTCGACATATTTAGTAAGAATTACATCATTTTTATCACAGTCTTTCGAAAATAGTTCTAAAACACTTTTACAGTTATTTTTCAATGGTCTCTCGTTGACAAAATAGAGTACATAGCCACCGCACATGAGAGATGTATTACTTTGAAGTGGGAACGATGTCACTTTCCTAACAGTCCAGGAGAACCTGTTCATCCATAATGCGATATCATGTAAACGAGGTTGATTAAAAGAGTCAAAATATTCGGCCACTTTATAACGATTGATGTATCCAGAAATCCAATGTTTTCCGGAAAGATTGTTGGTATCCGTATTGATGATAAGCGAACAAGGATAGAAAGGAATTGAATCAGGTAAATTATCTCTAGAAAAGACATTGAGAAATATTGTCTTGGAGTAGGGATGAGCTTTCCTCATTTTCCTCAAGATTTCTATGTTGCTTAGGTTACTCATCTCTGATAGCTGACAGTCACGTCTCTCATTTTTGTTATCTCAACTTTGCTATCATAGATAGCGTAAATGAGACAAGTAATTGTTTTCTTCAAAGGTGACTCAAATGATACCTTCAGTCGTAGATTTCCAGGCTTTGTAACTCCTACGCTTTCACCACCTAGATCTGCATCTGCTGTGAGATTGTACATACTGAAGAAGTAGCCATTCTTGTACATATCCATTGTAATTCCATTTGAACCATCTGTATTAAACATGTTGAGGGCGGTGAAAGTAGAACCATATTCACGTGCGAATTTGCCATCTTTGAAATTAGGTTCATATGCTTTGCAAGATACAAATTTCCCATCGTGGTAGAGTGCTAGTTTGCTAACATTAGAGTGTTGGAAATTGAATGGATTCTTTTCAAAAGCACCAATGAATGCCTCATTTTCCACAAATGTGATATACACCGCCTTTGGCATTGCAGTGGGAAAAAATATTTGGGTAGGCATGTGAGGATGATCCCTCACCAATTGTGAAGTTTGTCAACACACTGTGATTATCTGGATATATTGCATTGTTTTTCATCAATCCTGTCGCATGCTCGTTGATGACTGACGGGTTCATTGTTACTCGCCTTACATTGAGCACGGCATTACTTATGTTGATTTGATAGTTTGTAGCTCTAAAAGCCATTAACGCGAACTCAGGATTTGCACGAATAAATTTTATTTGCATTTTAACCTGTGATAGCAGATATCTAGATTGACGAAGGAAATCAAGATAGACAGGTCCTTTCAAGTATAATTCCTTTGAATCCGCTGTTAAATCCATTCGTCTTTTTAACCCTGTATTTGAGACATCATCAAATTTCCCTTGCTGATCATCATACCACCCAGAAACTTGTAAGTGTGACTGTTTAGCTTGCTTTTTAAATTGCGTCATTGTGTGTATGCATGCTCCATATGGATATGCTCGATCGCCTCCTTCAATCTGTTTGTCATTCAATATTAGATACACATCTGAGAACAGACTGGCAATAGGAAGATTTGCCAATCCCACTTTATCCTTGGATGAATCAATATTTGTGCCATCAGTCTTCTTAATTTGTATACACAATTCTAAATCAATGGATTGACAGTCAATATAATCTTGAGGATTGGCAGGTATATCAAACTGAATAGGCTGTTGGTTACCATCGATATTTGTTGTGGGGACTATGTCTACAATTGTTGAGGAGATGATGTCAGTTTGATGAGGGGGAGAATCGAAGAAACACAAAGCCGAATTGATGCTCTGCATCGTATTAGCTCTACAAATATGTTGTCTTCCTTCGTTTTGACTTGTTTCTAGTCGCTGTGGAATTTCGTTTGCGCTTTCTTGTTTTCACTCGACGTCTAGATTTAGAACGTGCTGCTCTAGTCGGTTTTTTACTTTTCCTGCGTCTTTGCTTAGTAACTCGACCGGATCCAACTTGTCTTGACTTCCTACGCTTCTTCCGAACTGTACGTCTCGTCCTTGTTAAATCATCTAATGCGTCTATGGCAGATTGCTGTGCGCGCATTTTCATAGATTCACCGATATCCTCACCTTGAAGTGCATCAGCTGCAACATTTGCACCAAAATCTAAAGCCCTGCTTCCAACACGCTTCATGATTGGTGCGCCATACTTTTTGAGCGTTGGAAGAACCATACGTCTTAGTGCACCGAATATGCCTCCTCCAACTTGTCGTCTACCTACAACAAACACGGGATAACCGCTCTGATATGATGGACTACTGTAAATGCCTGTCATAATGACCATTGAATAACAATGGAAGTCACAATAGCGTAGAGCCTTATTCTCGTGACCTAATATGTAGGGTCAAAACAGTAACACCACCACAGAACGGTACTACTTCTCCTGCGTCATCATGAATTGATATGTCAATTCTATTGATGTAATTTCGGCTGATTGGTAGATACATTGTGCTAAAAAATTCTCGATTGATTAGTTGCTTCCTTACGGATGAGAGAGGAAATGTGCGCAGAAGTGGGGCTTCAATGTCGCCAACCCTTGTATATTCAATAATGTTACAATAGACGTATAAGTTACTTTATCCCGCTCTAATGATGGGGCTGTATCGCCTATTGGTGTGCCTTCATAAATAGTTGATTTTGAGAATCCCAATGTGGTCGTTAACAAGCTATCGAACTTGACAAAATAGTTCTTCCCTACCTTTAGAACCATACGCTTTTTATGTGGCTCATAGGAAAAGAAATATTCATCTGCGTCGAGGTAATCTACACCAAACTCATTTAACTTTGTGCACAATTCAGATGGCGTTTTCAAGCTTTCAATGTTCAAATTAACTCTTTTTATAAGTTAACTGGAAGTAGACAAATCATCACCCAATATGTCTTCGCTGTATACGCGGATATCCCATGAGACATTTGTTGATGCTTTGAGTTTAGAAGAGGACAATTGAACCTTGATCATTTAATTCTGTCAACCAAGGTGCGCTTTCAAGGCCCTTAAACATCCCAGTCATTTCAGATCTGAATTCAATAACAGCGGAATCAGACTTTTCCAATGGTGTCTTTTTAGTAAAAACAATAAATTCTGCCTCCGTTTCAACAGTAAATAAAGTTACTTTCTCTTTCTTATATTCACAAGTCATTAACGTTTCTGGCACTGATCCTTGAAACTTTCTTGCAAAGTCTTCAACACTTCTAATGACCTCAAATTGATTTTTTACTCGGATGCTCCTTTTTTGTAATGCATACAATGGCACAATTCTACATTGAAAATCAGTGACTTTCCTCTCCGAATTCCACCCACGTCCATTGTACCAATACCTTGATGAGAACGTTGTTCTGGAATACCCCAAAGTATGACTCAAATCCTTACCTAATACAAGAAGAACATGCTTCCCTTCTTTCATCAATTTTGTTGACCCCTTTATGACTGGTTTGTAGAATTTATTCAAAGTCAGCTTGAAGAGATCATTTATTCGTTCAAACATTCTACCAATTTCCTTTTCTGTATCTTCCAAGCTCATTGTGGGATCCTTAGAATCAAAAGTTGACGTTGCAAATGCCTTTTGAATTTTAATCATGTTTTGGACAGATGGTAAAGATGTTGAAAAAGGATGTGAAGTTAGATGATGAAAAGCCCATGTACCATGTAGACTATTGTGAAATGTGCGAAAACAATCATCCTTCTCTCGTACTTCTTTATGTAATTCAAAATAGTTGTTTTTTAGCAAACTGATATCGTTGTAATAAGTAATTTCAGTTAGAGCAACTTCATGGGGTCCATGCAGAGTAATTGGATTAGCGAATTCAACAGAGTATAGAGATAGTTTGTCACTTGGGAATATCTTGGGGTTGCTATTGCTTGGAAGAATGATGTTGAAGTTAGTAGACATGTTGAACTCATATATGGAAGAAGTCACATGCTATATTAGCTTAAAAGTTGCGAGTGTCTCCCACCTCCACATTTTGCAGATCCTGGTGTGCTATCCAGCTATTGAATGAATCAGGATACCCTTTCCATTTAACTAGATATTTCCTTTGATTGCCATGACCTTTCTTCCTAATTATTTTGTCAATCATATACACCCCTTCACTTCTGTCTACTACTTGCAATTCATAAGAGTAAAATTTTCATTCAATTGGATTGCCATGGTAATCTATTAATTTATACATGGTGGGTCTAAATTTTCTATTTACTTCATCTACAAAAAACTCTTCTTCAGTCCAATTAGGTAGATAGCCCTTCTCAAATGTAGACTTAACCTTTGAAATCCGAACTCTATCACCAACATTAATTTTCCTTTCATTGGAAATGTTTTTCGCTTTCTTATCATACAATCGAAGCAATTCATCCATTGCATTATCTGGGGTAACATCAACTGGTCTCATCTTAATAATGCGATGGTAGCTTTCATTGTAATTCTTAACAAATTTCTGCAACTCACATACCCAAACATGTGTATTTTCTGCAGTGAAATAGCGCCATACTTTTGTCTTCAGTGTGCGATTGAACCTCTCAACCATGGCAGCTTTATAAGCACTTTTGACACTAAACAATTCCACATTATGACTTTTAAGGAGACTTCGAACATGAGAGTTTTCGAATTCCTTTGCTTGATCGGTCTGTATTTCTTGCGGAACACGTCCCTCATCGAAAATGCTGTGAAAAGCCGCTTCAACTTCTGGTCCTCGTTTAGATTTCAGCGCACGTGCCCAAGCATAGCGAGATAAAATATCTATTACGGTTAAGATGTATTTATAGCCATCATTGTACTGTCATATCTGCTGCATGTCAGCCAAGTCCGCTTGCCATTCACTATCTATATTGTTAACAACATATTTTCTTGTTGGAAATCGCTTTCTCGCATTTTTGTGAAGAGTGTAAGTCGGTTGACTCCTTAACCACTTCTTGACTTTCTCTATTCCCACACCTGCTGCACGAGCTAGAACCTCCGGACGACTGAAACTTGCGGGGTGATTTAAGTCGTAATAAATCTTTCTGAGTTTCACTGCTGTACTCATCGTCTTTTTTCTGATTTGCACGCGTATTACTCGCACAGCAACTGCCAACGAAATTGATATCAACCTCTATGCCTTCTTCTCCTTTACCTTCGAGCGCAGATTTCAAACAGCAGCAAAACTTTTGTAGCGACATGATATGAGAGAAGCAAGGCTTAATTCATATTTGCTTAATATTTACTATACTCCTTCCCAACACGCATTGAGCGCTTAGTAGCTCTTTTTGGTTGAAGATCATTGGGATCATGAAGCTCTCGCTTGACCGCCATCGTGGGTGTTTTACTTTTTGATCCATCTTGTAAGTGACCCTTATCCAACTCATTCACAGTCGGTCCTCCAATAATATTGAGGTACATTTTGATCAGATAAAATTTTCTGAAAATATGTCCACCCTTGTGGTGCACCTAGTTTTCGCCTTACATCTCTGACAGCATATTGTAGAAGGTCATCTACATTGTATGTGACTATTTCTAAGAACATCACCAGTTGTTTCATCTATTATCTCCCCTATCTCATTGAACTTCACATGTGGATCAATGAAGTCAAATAATCGCTCAGCGCGCACACGATATGGTCGAGGTGTTGACAAGGTTATAAATCGTCGCAACTTGTCACGAATCTGTCACCTCTCATCAATGTTTCAGCTGCTAACTGCATTCGTCGATAGGGATCCTTAATCTTCTGAATTTCCATATCCTTTTGTGTTAGTTCCTGAAGTTGATTCGTAATAGGTTGATCTATATTTTTGACTTCCTGTGCACTTTGTAATGTACATGTAGTCAATTGTACATACTCCTCTTGAGGAATGACTACCATCTTTGAATACGACATGTTTAAAATAATAAGGCAACAAAGTACATTGCTTAAAACTAACTGTGAACCGAGAAAACTGTCATCGGTTCAACGGAATTAGATATGATGTTTGTTCGAAATCGAAGTCGTTCAGGACATTCCTGGGTTAGATCAATAAATAGATAGCCATGTGGTTTTTTTGTTACATCTTCATATATTTTTGAAAGTACTTTAGGTTGTTGAGGTAATATCTGTCTACTGAGATGATGTATCTAACTGCTATCTCTTGGATTTTTAAATATTGCCAAATAATGTGTATTCAAACTTCAAGTTCTTTGCTCTTTCCCTCCATCGAAGATGTTTTGGGTGATGTAGATAATAAAAGCTTCCCTATGATGTGCAGTTTGAATGAACATTTCAGTTACATCCTTTAAAGATTTGCTTTCACGTAATAGATCATCTAATACTAGTAAGTCACCTGCTTTGATATCCTCAGTTGATGGCAACCCTTGCTTCACCTCATAACATTTCTGGCGAAGTGCAGAATGTAGTTGTGGTTGAAATATTCTATAATACCATTTGACTCTCTTAATTTCCTTGTTAAACATCTCATTTCTACAGTCCGTTTCATAAAAAGTGGATCATCCTACAATTTGACTAAATAAAACATAAGTATGATACAGAAAGCATTTTTCATGTCATTTCATGTCCCTAATATATTTAAATGTCCTTATATGATCTGAGAGGCTATGATACAGTAACGGTTCTTAAGAAGCTAATATTTTGTAGCCCTACCCTTATTGTCAATGACATTACCAATTCGTCTAGGCATTGATTCGATGATATCGTTGATTTTTGACTGATCTAACTTTCTCCACTCTCTTTTTAACAGTGACGTAAGTTGTGATACACCATCTGTAGGTAGCAGTGAACGACGAACGCTACGTTTTAGAGTACTCCATACATTTTCTATGGTATTCAGATCAGGAGAACGAGCTGGCCAAGATAATGTCCTAAGCCCTAATTGAGACTTGCATAAGTTGACTCTACTACTCCTGTGACACGTAGCATTATCATCCATAAATAACCAAGTTGATCTGTCATTTGGCCAATGTTCATTCGTAAAACATTCACATAGCGTTCAGAATTCATGGTTCCTTGCTGTATGTGAAGTTCAGAGGGGCCATTGGTCCAAATGCCAGCGCAAATCAGTAGAGTCGCACCACCTTGTACCCGGGGACGATGTAAATGTCTCGGAATTTCCTGATCAGATTTTATCCATAATCTCAATCGACCATCACTATCCTTCAGACGGACTGATGCCTCATCAGGCCAGACAGCCCGATCCCATTGATTTCGCCAGTGACAATGACTCATTGCCCATCTGAGACGTCTTTTTGTATGCTGATCTGATAATTCGATCTGAGAGGGCCTCTTACAGCTCTTGAAATTCGACTCAATAAGTCTTCTGCGAATAGTGGACTTAGAAATAGACGAGTCTAGTGCAGCCATCTCAGTTAACGAGAGACTTGGATCAACTTTAACAGATCTCAAAATTAGGCGGTCTCTACGTTTGGATGTTTTGCGTGGACGGCCAGAGCCCTCTTTACGACACTTTGGCTTTTGTGAATGCGATCTCGTTATTGTTCATTTGTGCTTTGTATTGTTTTCAACCGGTAAGAGATAGATTTCTAGCTGAAAGCAATCAGGAGTGCTGCCAACACCACCGCAACGAAGTCAGGAAGCTATGGAACATGAAGTCCAGTTAATCACATGTAGCAGTTACAATATTGTTGATGAATAATGGTGCTATACTGGCTCTGATTGACCGATTTTCTTTATTTTTGTTTTGCTTGATAGCTTTTGGCTTGTAGAACAACATATTACACAACAAAGGAAACAAATGTAATTTTATAAGAGTGAGGTATGATTTTGTGTAACATTGCTAAATGAAGATCAAATTATCTACTACTTTTTTATCTGTAACAGGAAAACAACTCAATATTCATGCTTGAAATTTCCAACAATGATATTAGTAAGCACAACTGACATATCTTCCAAATTTCAGAGAAATTCGTTCAAGTTTAGCGGAGTTAGACAAAGTTGAAGTTAAGGCGATGTTTAAGGGTGATCCACTTTTTATGAAACAATCTGTATATTGTAGCAATTGAGCTACAAATGTAAGGGGTGTTCGTTAACTTCGACGAGGATTTCGAGACATTATTTTTCAGCGTCTAAGTGTCTATTGCAAAGACTTGAATGAAAACTATGCCATTGATGTCAAGTCTCGTCGTCATCAACTAGTTAGCGATCAATATCGCTACCATAGATATCTAATTTTTAATTAAATGAATCATGTCTATCTGCTGTCATTCACGCGATGCCGTTTCCTACACCAACATCACCTCGATCACCGATTTCGGCTACTGAAAGGACTGTTGTTCATGTATTGGTGCACCACTATCGATCGCAAGGGATGTCAGCTTCAATCATAAAGAAAAACCTGCTTCAGATTGTTGGTTGGAATGTTACGGAAGGTGGAATAAGAAACCTGTGGAACAAGGAGTTGGAAGAGATTGTGGACAGAGAGGGAAAAGGTGGAGGAAGACCATCACGATCACCAGAAACGAAGAACATCATCATCGAGAATCAACAATATTCGATCTCCACCATTCAAAGATTAGTCAAAGAGCAGCGCGATCAGACCATCTGCAGGTTAACAATCTCAAATGAGTTTAAGCGAAATGGTTTGAAATCTCTTCGCTACGGATATGTGGGCGCCTTAAAAACGTTTCACATTGAAAATCGTTTGGCCTTTGCTGATCGCTTTAAGGATGAACCCGTAGAGTTCTGGGAAAGATGCCTCTTCACTGATGAGAAGATGTGGGAGATGGACTCAGGAGGTGTGAACCGACAAAACAAGCGTCTGCGAGCCCATAGGGCCTCTGAGGTTCCACCGATGGATAAAGAACAGTATGCAAGAAGATGGCATGTCTGGGGAGGTCTGTCGGTCAATGGGCTCTCTAATCTTGTTTTCCTCTCACACTCGGTGGATGGCAATTCATACAGAGCTCTTCTGATGAACAACATGGAAAACTTCAAGCCGTTATTCCCTCAATGGAACACCATGATATTCGAAGATGACTGGGTTCGTCCACACACAGCTGAAGAAAGCGTGGTTTAAAGAGCAGTATTTTCCGAACTTTTTTCGGACACGTCTTCGTGAGAAGGAGCATGAATGGTATGCCCTTCAAAGATGGATGACTTGTGGCCAATTGAACGAATATGGCGCCATCTGGTTAACGTCGTCTTCAATGATTGGCCATTACCTGGGTCTGATGATGAGTGGAAAGAAAGGATTCAGTCTGCGTGGGACAATGTCTCCGTGGAGTTGTGCGTGCGACTTATCCATGAGATTCCGGCCAGACTTCATCAGATTGCCAACAATAATGGCACAAAAATTTATCCGTCTTGGCGATGCAAAACCTCACAGCATCGGTGCAGGTGCAGCATTTGTGATCCGCAGGATTCTAGTGATTCCTTCACAGAAGATAGTGAACTTCTCCTGACGGAAATTGAATCTCAGGAATATGATAGTGAATAAAGCAAAGCCAACGTGTCTTGTTTTTGTTTAAAAGAAATTCTACCTGATCTTTTTTCTTTTATTTCGCCAGTAGGGGTCACATACGAAAGACACAGTCTGGGAAGTATATTTCATTCATAGGGGAAAACTTCAGGGCGTTAGAAACTTATGAAATAATTATCTAAAAACCGAGTCGAAGTTAACGAAGAACACCCCTTAGTTTTACCGGACTGACTTGGTCCAGCGACACACATTGTGCGATCAGTGAATAGACGAAAATCTGTCATCTTATAATTCCATTAACATTAAACTCATCATCCAGCTAATTTTGCTTAGAACAAAAAAAACAGACACATGTTCCAGATCACGTTTATTTACATTCAGAATAGAAACTTTCAATTTACATTTACAAATTAAAACATTTGTGTTCCCTCATCACAATTAGGATTATAGAAAGTTTTCAAGTCAGCATCTTGGCGCTTCAAATTCAATTTAAGATTCCCATCTTTGGATTTCCGCCATCGCTTTTTGATCTCTTCCTTCCCATCACTTGAAGCAGTCCTATCAATATTAATTAAGCATTTATCAATTGGTAGTGGTTCATAGACTAGTTGAAGAACCTTCATTTGTAAAGATGCGACTTTACCAGTCGAACCATGTGAGCCAATATAAAGTCCGGTAACGTGCACTAAGCCCATATAGCGACCCCGTTTGAGATCCTCACATTCCATCGCGTTTGTAAAGAGATCGAATGCTTGAAAATGAACCGATAATTTTGAAAACAGTGTATCGAATTCCGGCAATTCATTGTAACCAACTCCTTCCTCTAATGCCTTTCTCCAATGAGTGGGAGCACTTTCAGGCAGCTCAACACATTCTTTCGCGAAAGAGTCAATAGTTTTAAGAATCACCTGTTGCCATTTTGGAAAAGTCACTCGCATTTGTCTCATATTGCTATACCCTGATGTAGACATGCCATTACTGTGGAAAAATGGAACTTGAAGATAAAGGCCATCATCACCATAATTCAAGGTTTGAAAGTAGAATGTATTTCCAATCCCTTGCACCTTTCGTGTCGGACGAAGCTTCAAGAGATCTTGCTCAAAAGCGTCACCTTCCTCTCTGATTGTATACATTTTCTGAGTCATGTTTCAACAAGTACTAATTCGGAGCTTTCAACCAGCGCAAATGAATTGTCACTTGAAAGTGATAAAATATCATTAAAGCGTCTTCCTTATATACACCTATATATGACTCATCGATCAAAGTGATGACATGTCACTTAATGATTCGTTAACGTTATATTAACATTGCAGCCGTTGCTGCAATCCTTCCAAGCGGACTATTGATTACACCATTAATACTGTTTCCAATATCATTTAACATACTTTTACAACCCACCACCACGGCGCTGAATTAAGTTTCGCCTTTTCTTATCACTGCTCCTTGGATTTGAAAACTTTTTTATGCTATTCAAAGAGCCAGCATTCAATAGAGGCTTGTAAATAGGTGGACATTTGTGTATTGCAAAAGCTAAATCACGAATGAAATCATCACTTGAATTTTGAATCAATTTACACTTCTTAATATCATGTATCCTGTTTAACTTTCGCAACGCCTTTTAAACTGACTTGAAGGTTTGAAGGAGCGTTTCGATTGACGAGAAGATGCCTTCCGTTTTACAGACATTTTTAGTCTAATATGGAAATAGATAATACAATTACAATTTTTGTTTAGTACCTGCAACACTATACACAAAAGTTTGCAAGCATTCACATATCACGCAGAGTTTGTTGCTGGTACTTATAAAATTACAAAAAACACTTAACAAGTTGAAGAAGGAAACTGTACACTCACATCGGCTAGAGTCTGATTTGTAGCAGTTATGAGCTGCTCAATGTCTTTCATTAGATGCTTTGAAATAGGACAGCACATACAGCAGGGCTTTGAATGGAAAGTCTTTAGTATATTGGCATAGTATGCCCGCAAACTGATCACCTCAGAATGTCCTTGAGCAGCCACATTGATGCTTATTGATGGCGGTCCAGTGAACAAGTCCAATTTACATTTCTCACCCTTCTCGTCAAAGTAGCTGGAGGTGATAATGTCATAGAGACATGTGTTATGTTTCCTTTGGATACTGCTGCAGCAGCAGCGAGAGTATTCCGGCACAATCTCAGTTTGAGCTAGTGGGCGAAATACTTCATTGAGCCGAAATCTTGCAACTCGTGTAAGAGCGTTGTTCACGACACGTACTCATCAACATTCTCTGCGCCACAACGTCCTCTTCGCAGCGGAAATACTTAACTATTTCCTCCATCAAATCCACCAAATCCGCTTTATAGCCAGTTATATTTACGACAGAATAGAATATATTGCCGGTGAAGAGTTGACTTCGGTAAATTATTGAAATGGGAATGTTGGTAGTGAACGACATGCTGATTGACATTGTATTAGCCTCAAATTATGCTTGAAATAGAACGGTACAATGTCCTCCTTATATAGAAAAGCCACACAAAGACACAATAGTGACCAATCACAGACGTGCATGATGACTCATCATGCACGATATACAGCGACTGTTGAAAATATTTCTTGATCACAAAGGGGACAAGATGAAGTTTCAAAGGGTACATAACATGTAGAACACATAACGCTATGAGAACATGGTAAAAAGAGAAGGGACCGTTCCCGTTTAAAACACTTAACGCAGTTCTGTTCACATAATAATTTAAATGTCTCTTCTTCTAATTTCCTTCTGAAGTCACTTTTATTAGGAGAACTTTTTATTAAATCACTGTCAAATGTCTTCTGCTTTCCATATCGTTCCAATTTCATCCTCCTAATTTCACTATCATTGCAGTGTAGCATGGAGAAATCCTCTATCCAACTACGATCCAAATTATGATTCATAGCATGCTCATCTAGATCCATTAGTCGATCAACTAAATCACCAGCGTTGATATTTTCACTGAGATTTGTTACAGTTTCTATAGCTTTGAACGAATATCCAAGGTCTCTTGCGACAACCCAGGACGTTGGCATACTAGTCATCATTATTAATGTCATCAAACAACTATCTCATATTTATAGCTTAGTTTGTCTACGTAAAAAGGAAAATTAATGTGACTGCCATCTTGATTACAATGGTTGCAATAGTCACAGCAGTCGCAATTGAGCAAACTCATTCAAAATCAAACAACGGACGTCTATCGGTACGTACCCAAGTACTCAGAACCAAGTCACACAAGTTCCCTCATAGACGTTCCGAAACACAATGTACTCAACCGAGTGTACCAAACACATGTACCTATCCAGTGAAACAGAAGTCATACATGTTCCTATTAATAACACTGAATTTTACATGTACCCATCCATGTACCTATCCCTCTCATAGTAGGGCACAGTTATCACTTCTTTGGTTTATTGTATATAGCTTTATACAGTAAAACCTGTCTGTAATGGACACCATTTTCGGTGGATCAAAGTGTCCATTGAGAACAGGTGTCCATTATGTAAAGGTATCAGTAAGTGGTAGCTAAAATGTTTATCTCGGTATAAGCTTTGCATAGAATCAGCGTATTCGATTATTATAATTTTGTTAATGTACTTGTAGGCGCGGCCCCATTGTCCAAAATATGTTATCTCCCTAAATTGTCCACAATGATTCCATTTATCGTGATAACATTATCATATCATTTTGTTATTATTTCAAAAAATATCAAATAACTAATATTCTGATAATGTCGATTACATAGTGGATCATTCAAGAATCTAGGATAATCATCATATTTGAATTTATTGATATTCATTGATTGTATTTATTGATATTATTGATATACATATTTATGAATTCATATTATTTTTCAAAAAAATAATTTCACTGTGGTTTAAAGTAATTATCAATCGTAGTTTGTTTGGTCTCCGTCATATGTTTCATCTGCATCATTCGAAATCGTTCTTGAAGAGTAGTTAACATCTCTACACTGTCCGTATCATTCGATTCCACCGCTCTTCGTAGTAGGTCCTTCAATTTATCTTGGTATTCACTCCATGATTTGAGAGTTCACAGTTCTATCAGTCGGTCGGTCCAGTCACTTACAACTTCCTCTGGAACTTCAGCAGTTTCTCCGCTGAGGACGATCTGGGATATGCCGTGTCGCTGTTGGAAAGCATACAGCCAACCGTTACTTGCGCTGAACTGAGAAATTCCTAGTTCTTTCGCTATCATCGCTGTCTTTTCCTGTATCATCCGGCCTGTGAGAGGAATATTCTTGGATCTCGCTGATCGAAACCAATCCCACGTCTTTTCGTTGATTTCAGGGTATGCTTGACGTTTTCCGACAATTTTGCGGCGGCTTGAACTCATTTCACCGGAAGAGAAACTCTCTAAAATTTCCTTTTTCTTTCCGAGGATGTTGCCTATCTGACTCTTGCCTACTTTCAACTCTTCGGCAATTTTCTGATGGACAGGCCTTTCTCACTCAAACGAATGCATTTGACTTTTTCTGAAATAGGTAGCATTGATCGCTTGCGGGACGTCATGATGACTTGTAACCAAATTAGAAAGTGATGAAATTGGTTTAACTCTCAGGCCAGTCTAACAAAGGAGTGAGTTGCCATCGTGTTGACCAGTCAAGCTTGTTTACTTAAGCAACGAATGTTGGTGTTGTCGGCTTCGTAAGATCGTCCATCTCGATCTTTTCATTTCGGCTCTCTTGAAGATGCTTGAAAGTGATGGTGTTGGTTGTGTTTACTTTGGCCGGGCGATGATGAACGCTTGTTGTCAATCATCCTAGCATATTCACTTAATCATCTTTCTTTGTTACTGAATCGTTACAGTGTCTGCTTTCCACGTTATAAAACTAGAGTGTTTACACAAATGGACAATAGTGTCCACTTGAAAGCAGGGCTGTGGAGCCGATGCGTTATCTCATCGGCTCCGGCTCCACGACACTGATGTGAAAGGCTCCGGCTCCGGCTCCGGCTCCGGCTCCGACTTCAAATTCAGGTTCTATCTATGCTGGTTATCCTGGATCCGTTGAACGGGTTTTTGGATAACGGTGTGGCCTTTAGAGGCTTGCTACAATCATCAAATTAGTTTTCATTAACAAGCAACGACTTAAGTTAATAACAAAAATGATAATAGCCTAATATAATGACAAATAACATACTTGTCATATATTTTTGCATGAGTTGACTATCTCTGAAAGATAAAATAAAGTTATAGCCAGGATTGGTTAAATTAGATAAAGATCTCCCGCACTGGCTAAATATAAATTGGCCTAGCCTGTAACCAGTCTACTACGAGGCTACATTAAATAAGACCACATGAGTGATGATGATATACCTAATTAGCCGTCACAGGGGCCGAATAGTAGTATAAGTTTTTTTACAAAGCTTGAATATGAAACTGGATAGCGTATGCCTCTAAATAGCTTATAGGGCCTGTATCTACTCGAACATGAAAGGGTATCGGCTATATAGCCAAATATACCTTATCAATAAAGATATCAATTGCTTTATTGAATATTAAAGTGTATATAGGCTAGCTTAGGTTGTTATTGTTATTTGTTATCGCCTTTATTCAATAGTCTGTTAGTCCATGAATAATATGATCGGTGGGTAGCCCACGACTCATCATCTGTAGAAATTGTAATTTAGATAGCCTCATTGCAGTGTAGGCTAGAAATGTACAATTGAAAATTATACTTAAAAAATTAAAAATATCTAATTTAGGACAAGTTTTGTAATTCTATGCAGCATACTTAATAAGTTAAGGCCTAACTTACATTATATTAATTTCGTATTTTTCATTATGGCGTAAAGTTGCACTAAATAATTCATCAATGATTCATGTATATTATTATATTCAATTTATATATAACACATTGCCACTATTCCTCTGATGATGGTTAGGCTGATGAAACTGAACTCGGAGTATCACACAGTATGTTGCAGGGTGCTATGCATAATAAAAATTTGACTGCGAGCACCGAGCAGAAATCCCATCTACTTTGCTAGCTTTCGAATGCGCGTGCGGTTTAATGTCACAGACAATAGAAAAGGGAGGTCAAAAGGCGCCTTTATTGAGAGCGTCTCAGTCTTTTTTTATTGTTTACATATAAGTCAGCATGATATCAGCATAAGGTGTTGACAGACGGAAAAAATAATAATGAAAATTCTTGAAATCTGGGGGAATGACATTTGGTGAAATATTATTACACGATACGGCTCTTGTGCAGTCCTCCCCCCCCCCATTTTTTCTCTGGTCAAAAGATGCAGCACCATTGGATGTCCGTTTCAGCATCACCGGTTTGAGTGAAGCATTCCGTGCTGTTGTAAAAATCTACGTGGGTAATTGCGATGTCATGCTGGTCGCAAACTTCGTCAGCAAGTCAACATCGTAATTTGCCTTCGGGTTTTTTCCAATTGAAATATACCCTTTGAATTTTGAAGTCAAAGGAAATTCATTGTGAATGAGATACCTTTAAAGTAATAGGGCGCTGTTAGAAGTGGCTGGGTCGCTTATTGCTATAGCCATGTGAGGACTTGTAGTCAGGTCATTCGTGTGAGTGTGAAGAGTTATCCCTCCAATCAAAATTGATCAAATTGAATAATCGATTGTTTTGAAAAATGTAGGTGGGGGGACTGCGCAAGAGCCTACAATACAATCTAAGGAAATTGGCATTGTCACAGATGCCAGTAGCTTCTGCCAGTAGCCATACCGATAGATGATAGCCTACATAGTAACCGTATTAGATTTAAGACATTGCGCAAGAAATGTAGCTATATTATCTTTGCTGACTGAACTGGAAATGTGTACATAAATGACTGGCGACTTGTCTCTAGGAATCTACAATCATCTAGTTAGCATGCATATAACAAGTCTTCAAATTAATGGATTTTGGAGAATACGTTGTCAATATGGAAATTAGTCTTACGAAACATATGCAATAAAAAAATATTACACATGTGTGTAAATATATAATAAATATAATACAAAAGAAGGCGGCAACTGCAAAGAAAGATATCGTGGAAGACAGATCATTGGTATACTTAAAAGACATATCTTTAGATTTAAAATGATTTAATTTTTTTATGATGCCAATTAATAACATTCAAAATTCTAGATTTATATCAAAACTCAAACTATCGGAGCCGGAGCCGGAGCCGGAGCCGGAGCCGGAGCCTTTGTGATAAATCGGCTCCGGCTCCGGCTCCGGCTCCGGCTCCGGCTCCGACCAAAACCATCGGCTCCTTAAGGCTCCGGCTCGGCTCCGGCTCCACAGCCCTGCTTGAAAGGAAATTAGATGGAAATTCGACAAGGTGTGCCAATTATGATGTCCACATCACGCAGGTAATTTGTGAGAAAATGCTGTCCATTGTCCACGTTAAGCAGGTGCCCATTATGAAAAGGGGCATTTCAATGGCAAACAGCATTTATGCAGGACAAACTGTCCACTGAGAACGAGTGTCCATTATGTAGAGGGTCCATTGTAAGCAGGTTTTACTGTAATACAAATTTTGGTTGAAGACCTTTTGTGAATTGATGTAGCCTATGATATTCCAGACGATGAAATCAAATCTACGTTTGCTTAAATCAATATCCGCGGCCCCAAATGTTTTCAACTGCATCTGAATGTTTCGTGCTGCTCTCATCTCTTCTGTAGAGAATATTATTTTATTTTTCAGTGATTTGCCGGAAGCCGAGGAATTGTATTAATTGCTCAATATATTCAATTGCAATTAATATAGAGTATCTGCAGCTTAAGGCAGGAGCGTCATTCATCATTTTTTCATTAATTTCATTAACAACCAAAACAGCCACTTAAATGATGTATCAGTATTTTAGTGACAACCTTTCATAATTTGACTATTTCTTCAGAAGTTGTTCATCATCAAATACTGCTTGCTATTGATCATAGAGAAAAATAATAAGTCGACACTGATGTAGGAAGAAAATGAGATATTGCGATATCAATAAAAAATCTTCAAATTTCATATGGTATGCTTTCATAATCAGATGAAAAAAATTAGAACAAAAGCAGTATATAATGAAGGTAGGGTCCATCATATTTCCAACATCCATTCATGACTGAAAATCTAAAACTGATCAATGAATGCACGGACAACTGGTTGTCAACAAGAAAGTGAATTATTTCTAGATTCGATACAACGATTATCATATGTTCAGTGGACAAAAGTTGGCAAACACGTTCATAGAAATACAATCATGTGCCCCACATCAGTCGTATAGAAAAATGGGTGGTTTCCAGTCGTCTATTAAGTACCTTAATAATGCATGATTTTGCAAGGCTTTCTATGTCCACAGGTTAATAAGTTCCACGAAGCAGGTATGGTTGGAAATTATTAACCTGGTGCAGACTTCTATGAAAAAAGGCATGCATTATAACAGATAATGCATAGATTTCTTCGGTCATTATTTGTCATAATAACCTTGAGCCTTAGGCTCTCGGTAATTATAGCAATAATGACCTCAAATCTATGCATTATATATTACATAATTAATTAATTTCTATGCCAAATCAAGCCTAGCACTCTAACCATTGAAATGGATCTTCTTCTGTATTTTGTCTTCAAAACGTCTATCCGGATAACTATGTAATTCTTCTCTGATTCATAGTTTTGACATAGCTATTCAGTCCTTTCCGTTTAATATTTCAATACTCTTCTGTTATCAATTGAGATATTAAATAAAACTGCTTGTAAGAGCTGGCGAAAAAGCATAGAAATTAACAATACCATAGAAAGTATCTATATTATCTACTTCTATGCTATTATCTATATACTATTATCTACTTCTATGCGAAAAAGTAATATCATAGATGATATTGCCCCACAAAATCAACCTTTGATTGCATACTTCCCTCATATACCTACTTTGGTGTATACACATTGGGGATTCAATAAATGCTGAGTTGCTACTCTACCTAATATATTTACTCTATAGGTTAGATGAAAATCGGCTAATTCACATGTAGAAAAAAATCGTATATAGGCCCTACAACGATATTACATAATTTGTCCAATTATGTATAAACAAATTAACTGAATCGTGATTCCTAGAATTACTCTGATCTCCTTCTTGTCAGTATCTGTGTTATCTTATCACATGTTTGTTCCTTCAGAATTTTCACTTAATGTCAACTATACACTACGACATGTGAGTAACAACAGATGTCAATGGACTTTATCTACATGTAACGCCATAAGAAGGTAGCTTCTTCATGTACAAACAATAAAAGGCTACAGAAGTTGTGGATATTAATGCTGTGCATCTCATTGTATCGTTTTCTGAGAGGACTACTATGCTGACTAAAGGCATTATAGTCAAAGTCAATGCGATTTTACCGAACAAAAGCTGTAGCTAACTGTTATCTAGGTCTATACATGCTTAAAGTACGATATTTTATAGAAAAAAAGTAAGCTTTGCACTGCGATTTCAAAAGTTTCTGTCTTTAAAAAAATGACTCAAAAATATTCCTTTGATTTTTTATTATTGTCAAGATTTTTTTCACTTTTGCTAAATTTTTCTTTTGCGATTTTTGCAAAATCATGATTTGATAATGATTTTTGAAGAATTATTACTTGATTATGCCTTGATATCCTACGTCTCTGACTACTAAGGCAATTGACAAATAAACTACTTTTGCTATCACTTAGTCTATCAGTAAATACTATAAAGGAATTTGTCCTCTTTTCGTGAGATAATGTACTTGACTTATTATGTGATGCAATTTGAGCTCAGCTAAATTTATTTCGACGTCAAGTTTTTAAATCATTACTTTTGCAATAGTATTTGTTTGTCATACTTCACAGCGGAGTTTAGATTCAAATAGAGTCCGATCTTCAACAGCCTTAATCACAAAACGAAGTTTACTGTTGGCGAATAGAGTATTGGTGAGCTGGTCTTCTTGGATACCATCGTTCGCAAGGTTGAAAGTTCTTTCGATATTTCGTAGCATCAAATATACAAATAGTGGCATTTAGTTAGACCCCGAAGGTTGTTTTCGCTTCAACACGCTATCGTGGACGTGTTTTCTTGCCACAAAATAGCTGTTTAACCGTGCTCTTAATTAACCCTTTCAATACCGCGGTGGACTGATTCGGTCCCCTGTCACATTCTTGCTGCGGTGGTCCAAACAAACCCTAAACTGGTGAACCCCCCTGGAAGGTAAAATTTTTTAAATTCATTTTTTGAAGGTCTGACTTTTGCTACTTTTCGCAATTTTTTCCCATAATAATTTCAAAGCAAAGTGCATTATTTTCCAATGTGAGTGAGGCATATCATCAATACAAGTCTATGAATCATATCATGATCACATCTATTATAGCGAAGCATAAAATAGAGTATTTGAAACTTAATTGTTATGTAATTACCACTTGTCAAGACATGTAGCGCCTGCGTGAAGCGCCTCAATCTCGGATGCGGCATTAGGTGATTGCAGAATGCATTCGCCTCCCCCCACGTGCATGCGTTAATGCAGGGCTTAAGATTCATGGCCTTGTGGTTAGAGAGCATGTTGGCACGTCCTCTAACTGCAACGTCACTGGTTAAAATCTACCCACGACTAGCTGAAACGTGGTGATTACATCTGCTGAGATTTGATGCTTGTTGAAAGTTTGACCATGGAACTTTTAAGTAGTCAGTTTAGTTTAGGGTATTTTCCCACTCATTTGAATCCTTAGGGTAACTGCAAGTCGTTCTTCTTCTTCATAGCCACATTTGAGGTTGATTAGAAGGGCGGTATGATAAATACACAGGATTGATTACTTTTGAAAAGGAAAATCTTCCACCAGTCTGTCTAAATTGATTCTATATCTTGAATTGTTATTTGTAGCATGAAAATGAGTGACTTGGGGCAACATGAAGATCACACACAAAATATATTTCACCATGAAGTTCATGCAATTCTGAGAAGTTATCGAAGGAAGCTCCAATTTAAATCTGAATCTCCTTGCAAATAGACCTGGCATTCTTTTGCGTGTTTATTGATTGATGATTGATAGTTACTTTTTCTCTTGCATGCGCAAATTCTGACGTTGACGGAATCTGAATTATGCGAACCATCTTTTAAAAATGGATGGCATTGTAATGCTGAAATGATGACTTTTTCCAACACAATTAGCAGGCGCTCTGGTCATTGTACAAGGTTGCAAGTTGCACCAACAGAATTACCTAAATCTATTCTTTCTTCTGGTCACAGTCTTTTTCCGTTGATCAACAATCTTTACCCAAAAACTTCGGGTCGAGAATGCTGTCCACGTTAAGCATTTTTAAGCATCCGAAATGATAACAGGAAGCTGAACTAGCTTCATGTAGACAATAACGGCTAAATGCATACATATAATTCCTAATTCGGAAAACTTCACAAACACACCTTTGGGACTAATACAATACAATACAGTAATCATGCATAGAAGCCGATCGATGATAGCAATTGCATCTGTAGTTCAATTTGAAAAGACTTTTATGCTGCTTAATATCACGTTAAAAAGTAGTAACAACATAAAACTATTTAAGATAGGAGTCAACAGTTGACCTCGAAACAGCCAAGAATGCATCAAAGAACGAAATTATTAAAATCTACATGTAGGCCTACTTCTTTCAAGAATTTCAACTGGTTGCTGTTTTTACACGGTTTATGTACATGCACTATAAGAACTGGTTTCGAACTAAGAGCATCTTCGGATAGGTAGTCCCTGAGGTAGGCTAACAACCACAAGTCGTATAAATAAGTCGTTATAATTCTTAAAACAAAGTCCATGTTCTTCGCTTTCATGCGTATTTAATAATTTCTCAAGATTTTTATTGTCTATTCCATCATTTTTTGTAATCTCGTCTTCAGTTGATCAACGTATTAAATGAATGAATTAATACAGTCATGATCATGATTATGCGACAAATGGATGATTGAGAGTCGACTGTTTTTGAGCAAGATTCTACAATCGTGAAATGTATATGTAGCCTACCAGCAAAACCGTACATTAGTGAAACTCGTTTTAAAATCGTGTTATTTTTAATATGGTTTTAAAACCGCGTACATGTATTCAAATTCTTTTTCAACCGCTACTTTAAACCGTAAATGAGATCTCCAAAACAGTCACTGATAGTGGGCCAGCTTGCTGATAGATAGTGGTTTGAAGTTTCATTCTAAAGGAAAACAGATTTACAATGAACCAATAATTCTACTACAAGAAAAATTGTAGATAAAAAGAAGGTAAAGCATGAAACAAACGGAATTATTGTAAGACTGCACAATTTCAACGGTTATGAAAAAGTTGATCATGATGATCATGTTCAATCGTCGTATATAGATGGTAAGTCAAGTTCATGAAATCAATGGCGGTCGTTTGCGGGCAAAGTGTTTAAATATATCAAGTGTGGAAACTCACCATTACTCTTATGTATTTTTAGTGGCGACCAATCCGCCATCTTTTTTCGCCAAGATAATTTTCAGATATTTATATTCATCAATTTCAAGAAGTTGCTGTGGCTAAAATATTTGGTGACAGCTTCATTTTTCTAGTGATTCCTACATGAAATTTACTGTTTTATTCATTTTTCACATCAATTTTGATGTTGAACGTACTGTGTCATTACTGAATGGTATGGCTTTATAGATGAAACAGTGGAGAAATTGTGTCATTTGGTTCTCAGATATTGTTTATCTACATATTGAAGATGCATCTAATACAAATATTTCCTGGAAAAAGAAGGAAGGAATATTTGCTCGCTATTTTAGCAACATTTTTGTGCTTTAGATGGTTCTTTAACGTTTCATCTGCCAGTGAAGATCAACTCCGCGTGGTTGACGCACGTGACTCTTGCGCTTGTCCTAAAACAGCCCGATGCTCTTATTTTACCGATATCTGCGTTCATACATTGAGTGCACTAGCTGCAGGAAATTCCATCCATCTTCATGATAATTGAGCGAGATGTTCCCACACAAATCACTCTACGCTTTCACTGTTGTGACGTCATGCCTAGTCGCTGTCTGATTGCTTTATTTTTTAAGGATACTTATATACTTACTTTGTTTGCGGCATGATCTGTTGATCCAATCCTCTTTCATTTTAGACTGTGCTTTAAAGTTGCAACGTAGAATGCCAAAGAAAAAAAAAGTAAATGATCGGTGGATTTTTTAATAATTCAGGTTTCCGCGCCACCACACCACCAAGACCTCCGCCGAATCCGCCGTAGTGGCAACACTATGGCTACAGCATACGGTAAGAACTATGATGAGTGGAATTTTCTTGCAAAAATTCAGAATTGCAGAATTAACTAGAATTACACTTACATGCATGCTTCACTTTTTACAGAACTTTCACCCATAAACAGCTATGAGCCATAAACTAATCAAAAGGCTGCTCGATGAAAAAATGATAGATTGGATTATGTTAAATAAACAAGAGCAAAGTAACAGATCTTAATATGATTAAGCTGTCCCCATCAGAAACCTGTTCGCACGCATCTTGAAAGCATCAAGAATTTATTAGTCAGGAAATGAGGTCTGGGGTAGCAGATTTCAAAGCTGTGCCGTAAGAGCAAAATAGTTTTCAAGTGACGCAGTGTGTACGTGTGCTCATATGATAGTATGTAGGGCCTATTAGTGCGCTGACTGTGGGTGTGTCTCTGGAGAAGATCTTAGGTATAGGTACGCACTCATTTACCGCAGAGCTGCTACTACCGAAACAGTTGTAGAAGAGACCGAGTGAAGCAGCATCCCGCTTGATGGAGAGCGGTCGCAACTCTTTAGCAAGGTTTTCACCATAAGATTATTGACACGCTTCTCAATCCGTTCGAGGTGAATAAAAGGAGCCCAACTTGATAGCGACATAGTTAACTTACGAATAAGACGCAGACGCTCTGCGTGTCATCTACTTTGTGCATCAAAACAGTTTCTGAGGTGGTCAATTCATCAAATAGTTTGGTCAAGTGAAGAATTGATGTAATAAAACGAAGTAAAAAAATCACAAACTTTTGTTTACTTGTACACGTGTATTTGAGTAGTGAGACGCAGTATTCAGACTTCGATTATGCTAGTTAGAATATTCTAATTTAACACTATATTCTAGAAATTCTATACATTTAAGTCATGTTTCCTTTCATCTATACCTATCAATGAGAAGAACAATAGCTCTTGTTTATTCAATGTTTATTTATTGAAATCAATAGAAGCATAAACTCAACAAAAAGATACGAATAATCAGTAGAAATATTTTGATTTGTTTTTAAATAACAATCAAAGCTTTCCTCAAAAAAGATCTGACCGACATTAGACAATTACTAATGAGTTGTACATTTCATATAATATTGTATAGCTCAAAAAATAATTATTTCATTAAAACGCAATCCTTCAGTTCAACAAAGAATGCTTGTAATAAGTCACTACATACAAAGAAGATTGCGAAACATTTGCCTGAAATCATGCCAATATTGTGTATACGAAAACCAGAAGACCGAAATATTCACGCCGTATCTATATTGGCTTTCAAGTCGTCACTCTCCTGACCTGATCGAAGGCAAGTGACAGGAACCAATGGGTGGAGAGTTTGTTGAAGATATTGCTGAAAAAGGAATAGAAATATTATTAGAATCAAATGAGGCATTCAACTAAAATATGGTTTTTAGTCATTGGTGGGACTATAACAATATGGCAATAAGGCCAAATACCACACTCAAGTAGCTTAAGTGTAAGTCCATAAAGCATAGAAAGACGGTTTTTTAAGCTTTTTATTTTGATCGATTCCTATCACTTTTACTGTGTAACTAGCCTATCTCAATTTCGTGACATCATCGATCATCCTGTCAAACTTGCTAATTCGAAACATTAAATGTTAAGTTGATCAAATGCACATAGCGTAGTATCGAACCTATCTATGATAAATTTAATCGAAGGATCCGATATTAATAAATAATAACTGCCGCTACCAAATTGTGCAGCATGAAAACAAATAGGCAATGCTGAGACAAAATTCCAAAAATGAAGAGACTTATTTAAAAGAAGGTACTTGCTATGTTTAGCAATTTCGAATTATTTCCCTATCGGTCGATTGAAATCACATTAGATATCAGTCAGCTCTACTTTATGCAAGTGATTTTGAGCTCTAAAGCCCGTGATAGGTTTACTCCCACTAATTATGATGTTTCTATTACTCAATCGCTCCCAAAATTTATGTTTGCAACACAATTGACGGAAGTTCGCTTTATTGGCATCAGTTTTTGCCACCTCGGTCTCGTTTTTACTACAGAGCTGATCATAAAAAACGGACCACCTAAATTTCGATGGAATTCAATCGATTATCATGCCTTCCAATCACATCGCACAACAACGTGCCATATATCATTCGAGAGCTCTCAGCATTCTCAGCTTTGAAATGAGCTAAGATGGACTTATCCGTTATTGCAATTGCTGAGCAGTGCTCCAAATATGAAAATCGCTCAATTTGCAAATCGCAATTTCTCAAATAGAAAACGTGAGAGTACGATTATGAATCAGACACGGGGAGAGCGAGCATTTTCTGAGCTCTCTTTTGACATACTGGTCATAGAAATCGGTGAACTAATAAAAAATTAGTGATATCGTGAAGTCATCACAAAATGAGTGAAATGATTACAAAAATCAATGACTCTTCATGACTGAAAATGTTATGTTCTCACTTTTTCATCAAAAGTGTTCATGCTTGTGATAGGTTTATTAGCAGCAAACATGTTTCAGTAGGCAAGCTACCATCATCAGTGACAACGGTGACACTGATGATGGTAGCTTGCCTACTGAAACATGTTTGCTGCTAATAAACCTATCAAAAGCTTACGGCTTCTCACTGTCAATACTGTTCATGCTTGGTATCTTCAGAATCCTTGCGATCTGAGGAGTTCGAATATGCAAGTTTTATTGAATTACGTTCAGTAGTTCATTTTCAAACACCTTCAATATTTTTTCTCATTTCCGCAAAAGTAAAAAAATAACGAAGGTAAACAATCGGCAGCCGCTGAGAGAACAAGGACATGCCTTCGCTAATTGTCTTGTTTCAAACCTTCGTTCACCTTGCATGTTGTTTGTTTGCCAAGCTGGGTGAAAAACAATCGTAATTTCATGTGCACTTTGTTGATGTTTCTTTTTTTAAAATCTGGTAATTTGAGATGTTTAAGATACCTAGTTTTGTAAGAAATTGACAAAGTGCTAGATTTTCAAAAAGCTCTTTTTAAAGATTAATTTTTGATGTTCCCATATACCAAATATGATGAAATTTGAATTGGTTATCAGAAATGCGTAGAAACTCAAAGCAAAGATGAACCATTATAGCTTGAGAACAATCAAGAAATGTGTAGGGGGTTCCAGGAGCCCAGTAAAGTATGGTTCAGCTTAAATCATATTCTGTTATAAACCAGCTTCTTTGGCTAGAAATTTTTCAACATGACGATCTCTATGCAACATAGGGTTCCTCTGCACAAGCAGATAAATTTCAGTTTTGATGTTCTACTAATGCTTCTGTCGGTGGTGTTTGATGCATCTAATAATTGTTTTATTATTGCAATCAATTCAGTATTTTGGAGCGTAAGTTACAATCATTGAATGTTGGATTTTCTTAATAAATGGGAGTGTTTAGTATCCATCGCATATCTGCATTGCAACACATAAATGGTTCCAATCATATTGCCCATTTTTACAACTTCAGAATTCAGTTTCGTAGCCTCAAAGGACGGAGACACACAGAATATGCCGTGAGCCGCTAGAATAGAATGTTTATGCATACAGCGCGCCTTAAGATTGATGACTTCTTACGCTGTGTGCGCTGTCATTGCGTTGGTATTCTAAGATTGACAGCTTATTCAGTGTGCCTACGGCAGTGTTGACACAGAGACCCATTGGAAAAAAATTCGCCGCCGATTTCTGTAAGCCTATAGATATCGCATCCAATGGGCTCAACTGCTAGTGAGCTGAGCACAAAAACATGCGCTCTTTCTACAATGCTGAGGAATGAGCCATAATTGACAACTAAAGTACCTTCATAGCAGCTCTACTTACATGTGCATATTGTAAGGCATTCTTCTTTTCTTCTTTTGATGAATCTTTTCCAACGTATACAAAGATCTGTTTTCCATTGTCAATAATGTAAACATCCTGAAAGTATCAAGGAAACGATTCAGTTCAACGAGGAAGGTCAACCACGCAATTGCTTGAAGTTTATTTAAGAATTGACTCTATAGCAGAACATTGCTTATAACAAAGTTTTGAACTAGCTGTTCGGTCGGGTTTCGCTTATTTTATTATAAAAATAAATCCTTCTTGGGTTTCTGCTGTTTACGAGGTGGAGGTCACCCATCCACAGGGTACTTTCAGGAAACGAAAATTACCAGGATTGTTAGCAAGAAGATATAAAATAAATGAAATATCCTTGCTGAACACCACAACATTGATGAATTCCAACAAATGTATATGTGTACTTTAAAGTGAATGATGTTCAAAAAGCAAATGTGAATTATTCGTGGTACTGTTCAGAGGATTACCTAAATTGAAAAATTCGATAATCTCATCAAGCATGTTAAATTTTCATGCTTGCGTCCTGCCAATCATTCAAGTTCAAATTATCGAATTACTTTCCATTTGACGAAGCTAGAAAGGTGTATGCAACATTTCTTCCCGGAGAACTACTTGCATGTGTTTTCTATTTATTACTCATAATACCATCATACAGACCCGAGTTTTCTGGGAAAAAATTTTGCTTATCATTCCTGTCTGAAAGAATGTTTTCATCAATAGAAAGGTGTAGTGCAGATAGAAGGTATTCAGCTGATCTTAAAACATACAGAGTTGCAGTAACATACTTTCTCATCCAACATGTTCTCAGGAACCGATCCTTCTGATACCAGAGAGAAGCTCATCTTTCCAGACTCATCCGATAATCTGTAAAGCAGATGTAAATGCATTCGTTAAGAAATTGCATGAAAAATTACCGATACGTGTTTCTGAATGCACAGAATAACAATCACTTCTTATGCCACTCTACCTGTATAATGTACATGTACATGTACTTCTATAATTCATTTTCTTCCAATTCGATTATATGGCTCTGACAAAATTCATTTTGTAAAATTTCGGAATTAATCTTGAACTTGGATAGTAATTGATCTGCATGTAATTGTTTCGCTTGTACATATAAACAACATGTCATCACTTCATTTGCAACATCATGCCATTGGTCCGGAAGTCAGAGGGAGTTTCTGAAGGGAAAGAGGCCGTGACTTTCACTGAATGATGCACACTCTATGCCTACTACAAATCTGTGCGTCTGCCGAGTTGGTTCTTCCTGATTCCTATTACTATCAGATAGAATCAAAGAAAACACATGTAAATCTAATGGGACCGCAGATTGCAGTGTTTGATTAAAATGAAATTTTCCATGTTTTCGATTATTAAGATAAAAATATTAAGTCTGCAGGCATAATTTTGACATAGAATGTCTTCAGATCAATTCCTATTATGTGTATGTGCTCTTATGATGCTTCCGATCGGCAATGTATGCGAGAATGTAGAAGTGGAGGTGCCATCGAGCCAATATTGATAATAATTGAAGCAAGTAAGAAAACACTTTGATAGGCTCGAAATGTATTATTAAAATGGGTAAGAGCTTTCAGTCAATGACCTTCATCAGTTACAGAATGTCTGGATCACAGAATTAAATATTTTGTTTATCTGCTTCGAAGCGCGCGCAGATGAATCTAATTCTGTGGTCTGGATGAACCGTCAAACTCATGTGCAACACGAAGTGACTGATGAAGGTCATTGACTGAAATTTCTTCATTCTCGCAACTTTATTTTAGAATCTTCCAACTTTATTCTTGTTGTGGTTGTGATGTAAAATAGCATATATATTTTACGACAATCTTCCAACAAGAATAAAGTTGGAAGATTCTAAAATAAAGTTGCGAGAATGTGGCTAAATGTGAATTAAATTGCTCAAAATGCTTGTGTTTCCGACATTAGGAGACTTGTCAAATCTGAATGTGCTTACCTTCATGCATGCATGAACATGATAGAAAATGACCCGAAGACATTTCATGTCGAAAATTATGATTCTAGACTTAATATTTTTAATTTAATCAGCGAAAACATAGAGAACTTCATTTTACTCAAAACCTGCAATCGGCGTACAATTGGATCACCATGTGTCCTTCTTTGATCGCATCTGGCAAGAAAAGGAACTATGTAGAACTCGGCAGACGTACAGATTCGTTATTAGTCATAGGGTGCTCACTAGGCGCGTCATCCAAGAGCATCTGCCATCTGACCCCATTCAACGTGCAATTGTGTGAATGCGCATCTGTCTAATGCTCGCATTGAATATAGAAATTTCCAAAACACCTTTAGCTTCATTATTCATTTCTGAGAATCGAGGGATTGACTTATTTATCCTCTAGTTGACATAGGGATGATAGTTTGGCCATATAATCGGTAGTCAGTTGGATAAACTAGCAAAATTGCCATTCGTTTTGCTAGAACCCTAATTGTTTTGCTAAGATGAGGCTTCTAATAAGTGTTTAGAAATTAGAATGTATGAAATGATGGAATAGTCTGTCATTCGATATTTCTTGGAATTAGAAAACTGACAACATATTGCATAACTGCCATATTACTGTGAATAATATTATTTATCTGACCTAAATAGGGAAGTTCTTTTCTAATCTTCTTGAATGAGATTGAACTGGTTAAAAAAAGCTTTCCAATAATTTTCTTTCTTTTTTAAATGTTCTTTGCGAATCAGCTGTAGAGCTGATGAATCAAATTTCAAAGAGAGCACATCAACTTATCAAAAATTAAATTTAGAAAGATATAATCCACATTTATCGCCGGAAACACTTTGTAATTTTTAATTGTAAATGAGAAAATTATTTCAGAAAATGAGGAAGGCAATCAGAGTTCGGAGGCCAAGATTGTCGCTCCGCCCAATTTTCGATGACGCCTGTTGCTGGCCCCGGACGGTCAACTGCTACATACCACTCAATATCATTATTGTCGATATTAATAATATTGTCGATAATGCCATTCATGTCGGTATCATAATCGAATGCAAGGCAAGTGTCGACATGAATGCTAACAGAAATATAGATGAAATTGTTTTTTGGAAAAGAATTTCGTCAACACCAAATGTATATAATTTTATTAAATCCTTTAATAAGCAGTGTGTCTTTCGAAATTAACTTCCTCTTGTATGGGACGTCAGGCACGTGAATTGTCTTCATTAATCGATATAATTATTCATTTACATAATATTGACACTGTTTTCAGCATCGCTTCCATTTCAACCTTAGTTGAAGTAAAGAAACCCTCCGTGCGATTGGAGATGGACATGGGCTGATGCTTCAGCCGATATACAGCCCAGGTCATCTTAATACACATATGTGCACAACTGACTTCATTTTCTGTGTTAATGCCGCCAGCTGAGAATTTCAAGAATTTTGAGGAATTTTAATTTAAACTGGAATTCACACTCTCCAGATATTGAATCATGTTGCTCCAGATAATTATAGGGTTCTTAAGAGTGTTTTTAAACGATGATAAACCATGGAAAATTTTCAATTCCAGCATTCAAAATGCCATGTCGCATGGCACTCAATTATTTGGTATTTGAACTATTAAATGCAAGCGAATTGTATAGAAATTTTTCAAACGTACTAATAAAATCATCTTTCCACCCATACGAGTATGCAGGGTGTCCGCGCAAATTTGAATGAAAATTTCCAGGTGTTTTCCAGGGAGCGCGGACACCGTGCATACGTCCATGTTGAAACACTTTTAAATTTTTTTCAACAGAGTAAGGAAATATTTTGATGAATTTCGTAAAAAATGTCACAATCAAAATCATCCTTTCTATAATGCTACCTCACGATAAAAGATGGGTCGCATTCTTGTTCAAGCCACTTTGAAGAAATGAAGAAAAAAATCCTTTCTAATTTTGTCAGCTTTACTTGTGAATACTTTGCGCAATCATATGTGATTTTTGTTCTTTAGTTTCATCTGTATACTGTTAGCAAGATATTTTGCGCATGAAATCACATGTACACTGCAGAATAGGAGTCCAGTCTTTTGTTGGGTGTTTATGATGAACACGTGATATACACTGGCAAGTGTTGTGACTTGTGTGATCTGTTAGGCTAGGATATCTCATATAATTAAATTTACAACTTCGACTTTATTGCTAGAGATCAAGTGAACTATCATTGATCATATTCATTGACGAATTGTCAAAAATTCAAAGAAATACTCGTAGTCTAGTAACCGTGATAAACGAAGTCCAGACTAGTCCATGTCTATCTCTATACAGACCATAGTATAAAAGAAACGTTTTCAAACGGCTCACCTAAATAGAGACTTGGCGAAATTTTCGTCTTCACTTGCTTTCTTTTCGTAAGGAGCATCTGTGAGCTTTGTGTAGAAAGTATGCTAAAAAAGAAAATACAGTTAGTTTCCATCAGGTTATATTCTCGAGAGTATTGTTCCACGTACTGCATCAGATATATCTGTTTGATCAACGGCTTCAGTTTTACATTTTCCATTCCGCTCAGATTCAAGAGATTGAAGGAATTTAGCAGCCTGAAAAATAATGAGGAATTAATCTAAGTGAGGCGAGCTAGTTTTCTTCATTTAACAATTTGATTTTTGAATTATCAATGCAAAAATGATTACATTGAAGATGTTGTTCACAACCAGAAAACCTTGCCTGTGTGGATTTGGTGTTGTGTATCTGTGAGTTTTCGACGGCGACTAACTGATCTGTACTACCTTAATTATCGAAGTGATAACGGTACATGGCAACTTGATAGAAACACATCATATTCAAACGGCAGCACTAATATTCGTTTCTCTGTCATTCCAAGTACCATTATCGTTATTGTTGGCATTGTAGTTAAACAAAAAGTCGCGATCGAACGCTCGCAAATTTATCAACCTTACATAACAGGAGGAGTTTTCCGATGCAAAGCTATGGTAATAGGAATCTGATTCCATGCTTTAAAAAGGACAAACAGAATTTTGGGTTTCCTTGTCCTATCATTTTCACCGGAGCCGAAGACTCATCAAGTGAGGACTCCGACAGCAATGTACAGTAACATCGCTTCATCGTGCATCATCATATTATCAGCAAGTACCGATTATATTCAACATTCCATCATACTTGATACCGTCACCATCATAAGCATATTGCCTATCTCAGAGATAGGCAATATGTAAATTGTAGGTGAATCATAATGAGCTACCTGACCCGCAACCGTTATCCAATATTAAGGAGAAAGTCACGAGCAGTTTTTTCAGAAAAACTGAAAATGCATATTGCCTATCTCACAACTTGATGTATCTCGTCATAAGCATATCGCAACTTGAGATACGCACGTGACTACAGTCTCTGCTCCAAGATTGAACAGCTTTGATCTGATGAGTCACACGGATACAGATATCTATCGTAGCTTGGCAATGATATCGCTGTCCCCATGATTAACGGAATCATTCATTTCTTCACGAGTTTTGATACATGCTGCGAAATGCCGAGAAGAAAGGCCAAGTACAGAATTGAACAGGCGGACTAAACGCAGGGTAAGTGGATAGTTTATATTAAAATAAAAATGCAAATAGACTACTTTAGCAATATTTTTGTTTTCGATTTACCATGATTGAATATCATGATCCGTAGGCTTTAGACTTTCGCCTATCCTAAACTGTTGGAGACAAAATGAGTGTTCATTAATCAGTCATTTCAGACAATGATTTGAAAAAGATGAATTTGTCTAGCCTCGGCAAAAATATATTGCCTTTTTCTTCATAGTAGGATGACAGTGATGGGTTTGTACAACATTTGCCACACAATTGAATTCTTGGCATTACTAAATGTGATGTACGTGGACAAGCACAGATAGACTAGTTTAATTTCTACCTGTCTCCTTGAAAGAAAATTATAATAATGACCATATTGCTGAGAAACATTATCGTTTAGAGTATAGATCATTAGTAAAATTTCGTTTTTGTCTGAATTTATGTTACTTAATATAATTACAAACATCTAAAGCAAATTTGATCCTATATGTGATTCTGAAACCGCTCAATATGTCAAAATAGTGTTGTATGAATTTTGAACTGCTTTCATGGGTATATGGCACTAATGTTAGATTGTTTAAACTATGATGTATTAATAATATATATACATCATAATAATACAGTATTTTGCAATCATTGTGAATTAGGTCTATCGTATCAGTGCACTAAGATATTTTTTCAGGTTCGGATATTGATGTGGAAATATCCACCCTTACTTCAAACGAGTCAACCCGATGGACCCTCATGCTGTCAACAACGGAAGAACGCGCACTTGAAGAATGTGAATGGGAAACTGACAATAATAAGAAAAACATTCCTTTGAATAGTAATACAAATGTGCAGATTAAATTAAAATTAATGTCCCGAAAATTGGAAATAAATCAAGCCAAAGCAAAGAGACTAAAGGGGATTGAGTACACTAGCAGATTAGGAACACCAGTTAGTGGTCGTGGGGTGGGATTGTCCTGTACATCTGGCTACTGTGTAAAAACAGACAAGAGAGATTGTAATTCAGTTACTGCTGAGGAAATGCAAAATATTTTTGCTTCATTTTGGTCCATGTCCTCTTGGGATGAACGTTCATTAGGACACGTTGAAAGATTTGATACACAACAGCATACCACCTCTTCTACAAGTGAGTCGAGACGAAAGAATTCTTTCAGGTTTTTTTCTCGCTATGCCGTCAAATGGAAAGAGAGTTTGTGTCTGCAAGTCTCTGTTCTGTTTCAATTTTGGAGTATCTCCACGAACTGTTGTTAGCAGCCACATTGCGAAAAAATAATCGACAAGATTCTCTCCTAAGTCAGGACCGACAAAACCATTTGACGAGCAGGAAAAATTTTGATTGACTTTTTGCAAAATCTTCCTACGATTTTCGCATTACTGTAGAAGCTCTGATACTTACAGAGGAAGTTTCTTTATCCTGGAACGAAGTTACAGGACAAATACAAAGAAAGCTCGACACTAGCCAACGTACGGACAGCTTCATTAACTTACTTTAAATACATGTTCACAGAAATGAAATTCGCGGTTTTTATACCAAAAAAGGATGTGACATTTGTATAGGATTCAAAGTGGGTTCAGTTGACCGTGAAAAGTATGAAACACACGTGAATAACGCCAAAAAAGCAAGATGCAAAGGAAATAGATAAATCTCTCGCGAATTCAGACGAGGTCTCGGTGACAATAGATACTCTTTGTCCCGAACGAAAGCTAGTGCTATGTACTACCGCTGCAGATTGCAAGTTCACAATTTGACATTTTATAACATGAGCTAGACTTCTGCTATGTATGGGATGAGACGCAGGGTGATTTATCTAGCGATGTGTTTGCTTCAATACAGGTAGAACACTTCAGAGAGCACATTAGATGCCATCCAAATGTAAGATCGTTTGAAGCGATAACTGTGGTTATCAAATAAAAAATGTTGTATTGGCTAATGCTTACTGCAACGGAAACTGGGTCACTATAACTCAAAAATATTTGATGCAAGGCCATACACAAATGGAATGCGATAGCATTCACTCGAAAATAGAAAGAAATTTGTGCACTGACGTTTTTGTTCCAAGAGACTATGTTGCTCTCATGAAATCTGCTAGGCGAAACCCTTCTCCTTTTGATGTAAAAATGCTGTCGTATACAGATTTCAAAAGATTGTCCGATCGTCATGTTAACTCCATTCGCCCAGGAAAGAAAGCTGGCGACAGGACTGTACATGACCTGAGAGGACTTAAGTATTTTCCAAATGAAGCCATCAAGTTCAACCTGGCATTCGAGAACGAATGGACAGATTTACCATGTAGGCTGAGGAAAAATGACGATTATGAATGGATACAAGCTTTTCACGAAGAAATCCCTATTACTAAGAAGAAGTTTGACGATCTGCAATTCATGAAAAAGTTCTACCGAAAGACGTGCATCAATATTACGACAATATTTTACACAAATGAGTTCACCTGAAAGTTTCTTACAATACTTTGTGAAGCAATATATGACTAGTTCATAATGCAAATGTTTTTTCCTTGTTCATGTCCATGCACATGTACGGATTCAAGAATGTTAGCATGCTAGCTTAAAATATTTATCACTCTTTCATATAGCTTACATACGCATCCTATACAATGTTGCAGATAAATCCTAAAACCGATAACGGATGCGCCTACTTATTCATGTAAAGGTACGTCTACATGCTATTTCAAAGCGCCTGTAGTCACTACATGTAATAATTACGACAATTTTCTATGCATATAATATCCCCCCGATAAGGCTGAACTACTTTAGATAAATACCGAAGATCATTACAAACATAAATTTGGGCAAAAACCAAATTCTTAATAATATGCATATTGCCTATCTCATTAGGAGCAAACATGCATATTGCCTATCTCAATTTTGTTTATATTTACAGTAGCAAACCAAATTGTTTACAATGTAATTATTATGAAAAGTAGTCTTAGTATGTATTTGATTGATAACACAAGCCTAACTTCATTCATTATCTAGCTAATTTGTTTGAGACAGTTATTTGTGTCTCCTGAAAAATTGAACAAAATGAGATAGGCAATATGCTTATGACGGTGACGATACACTCTTTCATCAAACTTAAGTTCTCTTTCAAATCAAGAGGAGTGAAAAAAGGAATGTTTTCAACCTCGGTTGTTGCCATACTATCACTGTAAGACTGTAGACGAAAGAATTACTTGAATTATTCATTCATTGCACATTTTTAGAAATAATTTAGTAAAGCAGCTCTGATTATATGCCCTCCTAAATAAAATTTAATCTATTCTCATAATTAATTCTCAAATTTAATCAAACTCATTGCTAAGTCAATAATTGCCAACCCTAGATGTCATGAAAATATACCTAGCGCAGATAATGTACTGCACGCGTCTAAACATGATTTTCTCTCCATTTATACCAGGTAAGAACTTCTTAAAGTATTTGAAATTTCGCAATGCCAAGAGAACATGTTAATCACAGATATCGCCATAGATATCTGTCATTAATTTTTATGTTTTGGTGATCCTTTGACGTTTCCTAGAGGGCATTAGATTGTGAGGTATCAATGAGTAAATTTTTGATAAACTTATTGTGCACTTTAGGAATCGAGAGACTATCTGTCAATTTTTACTGCCAGAGTGTAATTGAGAAATGGAGACGCTAATTTCATCGCCTTACGATGGTAGCAAGACTAAACTATTCTATTCACCGATTTGTGGAAATGTCTGAATTAGCAAAGTTGTATTTGTAATGAATTGTGCAAAATGAATACTGAATGAGTCTTTCAAGGTTGTGCCATACAATTTCAATAATGCATCAACTATCGTTTCATCAAACCTCTCCCTTCCACGTTTATCTCTTTAAATCGACCTTAACTTCTCCCTAATGCTCGCACACCGATGATCTTACCATCGAAGACATCGCCTACACTCGCGATCATTGCCGCGAGTGTCGAGATCACGGGATCCACACGTCACTGCAATAACTGTATTGATTCAGGAAGGTTGAAGCGGCGCATGAACAGTTTTATCAAAACCACAAGTGTTTGTCTCATTCATTCATCTGACAAGCAGACTATTTCTGAAGTACAGATGAATCACATTTATGTTGGATGTGATCGCAATTCGTGCAACAGAAATTAATCAATTAAATACAAAAACATTGAGGATGATTTGGAAGCGATTGATAAAAATATGGCATTTACTCATTGTAGTATCTTTGCGTTCTGAGGTTCGAAGCGCAATGCAAGTTAAGCTATTTCTCGGATCAATTTTAGACATTTGTAGACGACTTCATGAATCGTTGCACATGGTAATTGCGTATCTAATTTTCAATAACTTGTGTAATACTACAAAGTTAAAGGAAATACAAGTACAATAATTCAAGGATAATTTTTAGCTTGTTTATATGCATTAAGTTTCATGGATGTGATTGCCGTTCAATGGGCTGCAAAGGGAAGTTGAGAAGGTACGCCGAAGTTTGCCAAATCTCTACGAAAGAGCTGCCAATTCCACCGACATTAGGGCGCCTGCCTGAGAGACTATGAGGGCAGTTTAGGTGTTCCATGAGATCATTTTCGAGAAAAGGGCAAGGCTATCCAACTTAAAGTAATATTTTTGCTACTTGAAAAAGATTTTCAGGAAAAATGAGAAAATTGAAAAATGGGAGCGCCAAAGAAATTCCTTCAAATTGCCAGCTTCCATTCTGGAGCTAGTGTACAGCCGACAGCAATATAAGTACGGCCTAATCAAGAATAGTTTACACATGATTAAAACATGTATTCCTCATCTCGATAATTAAATAAACGAACCTGAATGCGTTCATCCTTGTTTGACGTGCTGCCGTTCCATTGAATAGCTTCCAACCCCAAATCCAGGATGTACACATCGCCATCGGTAAGGGCATTCTTGGTCAATTTCACTTCTACAGCTTCCATCCTTTCACCACGGCCATGAAACCTCAACAGTCGTGGAGTATACTTCTGGGGCTCGACGTGTCGAAAGCCTGTGGCACATCCTCCTTTCATGATTCTGAATTGGAGGAGAAATAATGATGAAGGCAAAGAAACTATACAACATGTAATTCACCATTCATGACAATCCTACGTACACATAGGCTATTTGTATAATGCACTTACGAAAACATAGAGCGAACGAAATAAGACCGTTTAAAAATAATTGCACAAAAAAGGTAGCCATTTTCAAATGTAATTTTCGTGTTGAAGTCCTGGTTCAATTTTGAATGGTCAAGAAACTCGATGCATTATTGACAATCTCATGACCTCTGCTCAGCGAAAATTGGAGACAACATAATATCTTAATTGACATAACTCAAATTCAATAATAGTGCCACCCCCTGAATGGCCTTAAGGCTTGCTAATGTTATACACAGTTTACTTAGATCAGTTCTAAAAAATATATGATTAGCCAGTTGACCTGTTAACCGGTCAATTTCCAGATCGGTTAACCGGTTATGAAATTTTAACCGCTTTCATCCGTACACATGTTCAGAATAACTTACGTAATTATCGGGAAATAACTCTTAAAAAGAGGAGATTCAAATCCTTGCACTTCTCTGTGTTGTATAGCTTTATCATCGAGGAAAGTGTCTAATTCAACAGTTTTGTAGGCGGCAGTTCCATATTCATCCTGAAAATTTAGAGCATTGTGACCTCAATTCTATTTTCAAAGGTGCGTATCTCGTTACCTGAGTACTGTGCTTGCCAATCCAAAAGTGGACATCATACATTAATTGATCCTCTTTTTTGTACACATTAAGAATAATGTAGGAATCTCCACTGAAGAACTTGCCATAATCCTCTTCGGGCCAAGATTTAACTTTGAATTTCTGAAATAGAGCATCAATACCAAATAACAGTAAAACGTTAATATCAGGACACAATACTGAATTGTCACTTCTTGAAATCAGACTAAATTTCTTATCAGTGGATAATTTACAACATTAACAGAAATAAAAAATATTCATTCGACTTTACTGTCCATTATTTGGCGGGATGCGTTTTAAGCCGTCGAACTTTATCAACCTCAGCGCCAGTGATCATGTATAATTCCGGAGAGATCGTCTGAAATCTTCCTTAATAAAAAATACGCCTCCATGTCTGCGTAGGTCGTCAACTGTCTTCCTTTTGCCTTCAATAGTGTTCATCAAAGTAGCCCACGTGACAATATTCATTCAAATAAGTCTAGATATCAAATTCAGATCGGAGTAGAGACTTGATCTTGAAATCGAATCTGATCGGTTTATCAGATCATAGCCTTTTGTGTATTTGGAATGAATTGCTTCAGTTATTGAACAAGAACCGTGTGCCCGTTGGTCCTCCTTTTCTTCTTTGAATAGGCGAGGCCGTCATCGGTCTTCCACAATAACAAGAGAAAAAAAGTATTTAAATAAGGCAAGCACATAAATAGTACGTATTTTGCATACTATCGCTCATTACATACGTGTACATAAATGCCTAAAGTTAAAAGAAACGATGACATTTTATTTAAATCAACCGACACATTTCCGTGTCTTTCTGACATTATAATTGCGATTAAAATCAAAAATAATTCGAAACTTACAGTCACTGGAATGTCAGAAATGTAGAAAATTATTAAATATTTATAAAATCTGACCATGGAATAAAATTGGAAAACACGAATAGTTGAGACCGCCAAAGACAAAGAACGACATATGAAAGGAGTCATATGGACTATATGGTGGCTTTGGACTAAAACCCTTTGCATCCGCATGAAGAATTTTTCCTTTTCATATAGTCTACACGGTACAACAGTGGCAGTTAAACTTAAGCTGACTTGAAGTGATGCTTCGAGCAACCTCATAGCTCACTTAAAGCCAATAAAGTAGTTGGGGTTAGCATTTATTAAGACTGTCCATCATTAGAATGATGCATTTCATTGCTCACAAAACGCTAAATAACTGAAATCTCATATATTTTCTCTCTACATAAAGACGTGCGGCTCCTCTTTTATTTGCTCTTATCAGGCATAAAGACAAAAGTGCCAGAAAGAGTCCATTAATATTGCCTTTGAAAGTGTTTCCGTCCTTGCTGATTTTCCAGCTGATTAGCGCAAATTTCTTAGTAAGCGATATTTTATGCGTTAACAGTATTCACTGCGATTGTTTCTGGCAGCTTCTGACAATGCAAACAACCCCTGTTTCACGAGCAATACGCTTTACCATATTCACAAATAACTTCCAATGCTTCTGAAATTCGAGTGGATAACAAACCTCATGTATTGGATCTATAGATCCGCTGAAGTCTCTGACTGAATTGAATACTTGAAACTCAGACTGAATACAATTAGAATATAGGAGCTGAATACTTAATGATTAGAAATTTTTTTTATAAAACACAAGTGGCAGGTATGACCCCACCTGAGGAGACATCGCACGGGAGAGTCAATCCTCCTACATTCCCCACAATTTATTTCTTGTCCATATTGGAAAGGTGACGATGAGACAGCAAGGCGCCAATGAGATATGAGCATGCCCAAGACGTAGACGAAGGAGTGGATCGATGTTAGGCTAGCAGGATCGAAAATGCCTGAGAGACTGATGAGCATCTATGAAGATGAAGACGCCTTCCTTAGATTTGGAGGCTGCCTTTGAAATATCAAGGCACCAATAAGAATATGTAGTGTTGCCACACTGGCCCATTGGAGAAAAATCCGCCGCGACAGTCAAATTCCACCGATTTCTATAGGCCTTTATATCAGAGTTGGAACCGGAAGGTGGTCAAATTTCACGACTGACAACATATCCCATCCTATAGACTAGTGAGCTGAACACACACACAACCATGCACTCTTTCTATAATGCTGAATCCTATGATTTTTGTTGAGTAGAAAAATTGAGTAGAAAGTTCTTCGTTTCATATTATTTGAGGTCATGATTTCTTTGATATCATCATTAATTTTGTAATGGATTGATAAACAATGATTATACGCGCACATCTTCTTCGTGTCACATGGATTCAAACTTTACTTTATTCGCTATCTGTCAGAAGTCTTACACCCAATTTTACTGATCATATCAGATCGAAATATCTACTTTTAACGCAATAGCAAAAGAGAACAGAGAAAAGTTGCTAATATTCAATTAATAGAGGCTTAGAGAACATTTACGAAAAACTTCTCGAGAACGTAGATGTTTGATAATTAGTTTCGACAATGCAGCAAGAAAACTTTCCTTTCTTCCCCGGTTACAAACCACATGCACCGCACAAGTATTTCAAAGAAAATAACTTCGTTATGAAATGAAATTCACTATTTCAAAATAAAAAGGATCAATATGTTGCACTAGGTTGCAACGATGCAATATGTTGCATCGAAGCAAAAACTGTAGAAAAAAGAAGGTAAAGCCTGAAACAAACTGAAATAATTGCAAGAGGTGCTAAAATTGAATGGTTATGAAAAAGTTGATTTAAGGAAGATTGCAGTCAAAATCGTCGTCTTGTAGATGGGAAGTCAAGTTCATGCAGCTTATGGTAGGCTCAGTCGTTCACGATCAGATAATTTGCGAAATCTGCTAATCCAATCATCTTTCATTTTGGGTTATGCTTTGTAGTTGCACTGTAGAAAGGTAAATAACAAAAACGTAAATTCGGTGGGATTTCCAAAATTTCAGAACTTCGCCGCCACCTCGAAAATTACCCCGAATGCGCCGCTGTGGCAGCACTGGAATAGTGTGCCTATTTGATAATGTAGGCAACAAAGTACACTACTTTGTTTGCTTCGCAGCAGTCGTGCGATCGATGATTACTACCCCTAAAGTTATATTCAGTTGAACTTTACTTATTTATTTAATTTCTGGCTACATCTATGCTTTGTTTTGGAAGCAGTACAAGTGATGTAGAAAGGAATCGGAAAGAGATCATTCAGCTATCCGACTGATTTAATGCGAATTCAATCAATAATCTTGTGACATATTCAGACTATTACCTCAATTCTCCAAACGAAAAGTTTCGCTTCGGTCGTTTGTCCAACCGCTTCCCATGCTTTTTCTGTCTTAGCAGACGCTTCTACAATGAGATGTGAGACATTATCAACAGGTCAGTCGCGTTGGCGGGATAATGAATAATTTGGATGGGATTACGATCCTAGTGTACAATATACAAGGAATGGCTGAGAGCCAAACAGGCGTGGAATTTAATCAGGAGTTTGTTCATATCCATTTGCTTATTCTTCAGATGACAGTTTTCCTCACATCGATTCAAGCATGTCTATACTAAAATATGAAGTCGAAGCCCTCAGGCTCCCTGCTCGAGAATACTGTGAGTTTGAGGAAGAGGATGAATGGCCGTAATGACAAACTCCCCTGAATAGCGTTTGGTATTGATCTGAATGATTTGTTCACGCCTTATGTTTTATCAGAACTCATACATTCAACAATTGCTTCAAAAATTAGACATACTCACACAACAAAAATTGTCTGAAAAAGGGCATGTAATCAACAGGGTGGTATCAAGCCAACAATTGAAATCTGATTTTAAGAATAACTTTTGACGGAAACGCAAAATCCTAAAACAATAAAATGTCTCTTATATTTTAAACAAGTTAAGAAAAAGGTATTAGCTTTGATAAGTCAAAGGGCAGCCTGTAGCATCTGCAGATACGTAGGCATGAAGTCAATTTGGTAGTCTGTTGTGTATTTATAAATATGAATTATGAGATGAAACAGAGATGTCTATGAATGCTAGCATAGTATTCATAGACATCCCTGGATGAGATTAGACAGACATAGTGATTTGAACACATTTAATTGTGCCAATTTAATACTATTTTGCGAAAATGATGACAAATCTTTCGTTAAGATGCTGTAAACTGGAATGTTTTCGCAACATGTGTTCAATTCGCGAAAAAAACTGGCGAAACTTTTTCCTTTTTACTATTGTATTTAACCCACTATGTAGGACTCTACTTTTAAACCTCTAGTTATGTATTGCCAAACAAAAACTACTATTATGAACAATGAAGCAAAAACATTGCAAAACAACAAACATACATGAACATTGCAGATAGCAGATTACGGATAGATTGCACATCGTACATGAAATGTGTACAAGTTTGGTTGATTTCAGGCTATGCTTTCAGTTTCGCGCGAAATCTGAACCAACTAATTGGCATGTTTTGAATACAGACCAGCATCGTTCATATGATGATGTGATGATCATATAATTGTTATAAATTAAGGATTGTAAGTAACGCTGTTGATATGTTCGTAATCGTAGTGATTGCATTATAATTATTGTTATTCTAACGGCTGAACGGATTCGCGAAAATCATCCGGTTTACAATAAATCGCATATATCAAGTTCATCGGGTGAAATTTCAAGTAAACAAAGTCTAAACAAAAATTACAAGAAATTCGCAAAAATCCTTGCTAGTTATCAGTGTGAAGCAAAATATTACAACTTCACTTAATACTTTCTTGTTGCTATAATGACAATTCTGCGTAATATTCCTTAGGCGCTGAGTTCACTTTTTTCCACCAGATGTTATATAGAAAACGGTGATGACAATTCGAAGTTAAATATTCTTTAAAACTATTTTCTTCTTTGTCGGTATAGATGGCTGACTTTCAATTTCAGAACTGGACTTTAACATTTTAGCACGGGAAGATTACTGTTTTGATATTGTTGCGCGAGAACAACATACGGGTAATTACATTATGTGAATTCTTGCATGTCTTTGATGAAAACTGTCACCTTCATTCAAAAACTTAAAAGAATAAAGACATCGAAAGAATAAGAGAAAAACTGCTTTAAACATCGCTCTAAAGCACAAGACATTTCTCTCACACATTAACTGAGTTTTGATGAACATATCTGCAAATTATATACTTCCACTTCGCTACCATTTTCGCAAATAAAGCTCAAGAAGCAGCGAAGACCAAAATATCGCTGTTTGACAAAAACAAAAATCAATGAAAAATGGAACATTCAAGAATGGAAACAAAGTAGTTAGAATTAGAAATGGAATGTTATTGGTTATTGGTTGCTATGACGGAAACGTAACATGTCATGTTTAGTGTACAAGATGTCTACAAGACCAAAGGGTGTTACCCAACTTGAACATGACATGTAATCGTTGATGGGAATTATGTATTCCGTCTCCGTTCATCACCTCGCATCCTAATCAGCTAATGGTTATGAAGAAACGTTATGTTTCGTGACTCATTTGCGGTGAAACTCTTCAATTAAAAAAGGTGTGTCGATTTAAACAGAATAATTAATTATCAACGCAACAATGTCATGGCCATGTTAGGAACATTATGTCATTAATGGAACGTTTGAAATCAAATACCACACGATTCTGCATTATAGGCCTAATATCATAAATTCTTGGACTTCATTGCTTTTAATGCTCGATGAATTTTGATATTAAAATTCCTCTCCAATAATATGACCTCGAAAGTTCGGCCAATTGAATTTGATAGGTTAGGTAACATTTAGTCGTGACAAGCGACTTAACCCACTTGACCAATGACTGATTTGGCCATTGAAGTTCCACTACTATTAGATCCAGTAATAACACTCGGACACACTGATTTTCTGCTAACATAAAACACGACTTTTGCCTGCCATCATCAAAAATTTTGCATTTTTCTGCCACTAAGCTTCATATCAATTAAATGTACGAGTAGCAAATCATTTTTGCTGTGAGTGAGCTTCTTGATGTCTTTGAATGTTTAAAAAAGACCTACACATGCTTCATAGCGATAATGATCTACTGATATGCATCATAGTTACAAACCAACGTCCGAAATTGCCTTGGAAATTGTGTTGCTTGGCCTATAACATGTTTTGTCCGTATAAAGCTTGAATATGACCTAGGGACTTGAACACCTATGCGTTTTCATAAGGTCGTTGGATGGTTTCATTGACTGATGGCAAAACTAGCAGATTTGAAACTTAACTTGTACAAATCTACATCAGTTCACACACACAGATAGCTGCAAGTGTTTTTGCTGAGAAGTTTGATAATTTTAATAGGAAATAATCAAGGAAACACCTTAAAAAGACATGATGAGAATAGTATGCATGACAGCATGGAAGTTAGATGAGCAATAATGAAGCTGCAACGCATCATTTTGATTGGCAGTTGCGTCCTGTATTAGCGATTGTATTGGGATAAATATGTCTGCTGTGACAGAGTGCCGGTCACTATATTTCGAGAAGACTCGTGATTCCAATTGGAAATTCAAAATGTTTAACTAACTCAATTTTCCTAGATTTCTGATGTGTCAATAGGTGATCTTCTCTACAAGATGAGTTAGCTCTTGAAAGTATTGCAATCTGTGTCGGGTGAAACTGTTATTTGCTGGAGATTGTCTACACTACATGTTCGCCCATTATCTATCTGACACGTCATGGATCAATAAAGTGTCAGCAATAAAGTAGCACGTGTAAGCGCATCATGAGGAATCAAAGATGTTGGTGTCCTTTGTTGACGTCATAGTTATCATTCTCTTTAGATTTTGTTAACTACTTTAGACGGGAGGTAATTCATTGCGTTCAAATATAAAAACAAGTTCTTCTGCTATCTGGAGTTTTATTGCAGAAAAGAAAATTAAAATAAAAACAAGTAACTGCTAAAAAACACCCGACGTTTCGTCTCACAGAGACATACTCATGGGTAGCTGGTGAACCAATGAGCATTAGATTTGCAATATAATACGAAAGACTTTTATTGTCAATCTACATTGTGTGATGTTGTCGAATGATATGTTGACATGCTATCTCGCTACAAAATGAATTCTGATAGGCTTCGGTATATAACAATAGGATAATAAGATGTCGATATCACTTAGAGATGACTACTACCTCCACTCGCATTCTTTCGTGCTGTCGGCGGGGCCTTGTGAAGCTCGTCTCCACCGTGGACTTCGGCTCGATTACTGGGTCAGGCAAGTGAAGTCGGTGAATAAAGGATGCTGTTGTCTTTCATTGACTTAATAGTTGTTATTCTCTTTAGATATTCAATATAATGCGTGAGGCCTTCGTTGTCAAGATAGTGCTTGCAGTTGCACTCCATGATGTTCACCTGAAAATTTATCCATATCCGTGCATCTCCATTCGCGGTGCACATCCAATGATCAATGACTAACTCAATATATCAAAGAAGATACCTGCTAAAATGCTTAGACCTCAATGACCGCTCTACATGTATGTTATCGCTCTACAGAGTTGAGCATAAAAGCGGACCACCTAAATAAGTCAAACTTGAATCGATTCTCCTGCCTTTCAATCCTATTTTACATTGGTAAGCCAAAACACACCATCAGGGTTCCTATCGACTTCCGGAGAAAAAATTCCAGGACGTTTCCAGGACTTTTTAAACTTATAAGTAGTAGCCGAATTTACATATTTTGATTGTTTTTCTTCCTATTTATTTAGTTTAGAACGTGATGCATGATTAAATCAGGTAAAAACGATCTATGGATATTTCATTACTTCAATTGTGCAGCAAGAATATGAAAACTTAGACTATCTCGCACTATTGATGATAAAAGCAAATATAGGTAAGGTAGTAGCAAGCAATTTAACATACCGATAAAAATCTATGTGAACATAACTAAATTTTTTGCATGTAGAATCAATCAAGCAGTTTAGAACGTCATCATGTTAAAAGCAATAACAATCTTTGGCATGTCATCACGACACAATTGCTTGCATGCTTTTCGATGAGATACAAAGCTTTCAATGGAAATAGATTAATAGACAAAGTGTGTATACATATCAAAATTGGCGAAATCGAATTATTTCATGAAAGCAGGTGTTTTGGAGATTGGAGCGACACAATAAACCTACACTCTACAAGCATAATAGTATCTCGCCCAAAGAATAAAAAGGAACGATGCAGTCGCCTTAATTTCACACAAACGAATATCCAGTGCCTTAGTCTGTTCATCGAACAGCTCCCGCTGACTTTCAATGGATTTTATCTCCAGAATTTATCTCCATTTTCTTCCATTGGTTTCAACCCTTTCCTTAGCATGTTTGTTCTCCTTCAAGCATAGTTATAACATTTCCTGGACTTTTCCAGGTTTTCCAGGATAGATTTTCATTTTCCAGGTTTTCCAGGACCGGCAAGAACCCTGACCATTCGAAGGTCAATGTTCATAGCTTTTCAATGAGAATCCGTTGGTGTTTGGGGTTGACAGAAGTTAAAATGTTAAAATCGACTCTTTTAGAAATAGCAAATTTTCGATATGAAAACATATGAGCATGATAATTAATCAGACACAAGGTGAAAGGGCTTTCTCTAAGCATTCTTATGAAGTTCTCAAGACGAAATCAGTGAACTTTTAGAGAAGCTAAGATGTCTTAAATATATTGCGTAATTTTCTGTTTCTGCTGATCGTTAAAAAGTTGTTTACATCCTTTGACGTCACCGAGGTCATTTTTACGTTATCAATATCTATTTTGTCATGGTGTCTGCTCTGAACACTGTCAACAAGCTGTAAACAAAGTTTCTATTCGGTTCCGAGTTCATCTGCTGTCGGGATGACTCGAAGCTTGTGAAAGTGTTTTTGAATGCTAAAGAGGGTAAAGTTCATGTTCTTTTGTCAGAAGGACAGTCAGAGTTCGGCTAGTTCGACGACAAGTGGGCGTTCCTAAGACCCACTAGGTGTCAAACTAGGGCTTCCGCCCTTTCCAGGAAAATTGGATCTGGTCGGATAAGATAGAATCCCGCTTTGTCTTCGATCGAGCTGAGGAAGGTTTCTGCCGAAATGGCGAGACGTCGTATGGAAAGTGAGCACTCCAAAAGTCGTGAGAAAGCGTCAGAGATTCCATTGACCGCCAACCGCAAGAGCTTGCGGCTGAAATGAGCGATGCAACATTGTCATTGGCGTTCTCAATGGAATCGATATGTTTGGAGTGGATGAAGTGCTAGAGGTCGCGTTTAAGATGACCGTTTGAGAGTTTAGATGAATACAGGTGATGCAATTTCTCGTCATTTGACATTGTCTATGAATTAAGTAGGTGGAGGGTTGCTTATTTGGGCTGCGACATAGATGAATGGCCGAACCAAACAGGGAAATTGCCTTGTCTCCCTATCCAGACAGACGCAAGGGAATCCATCCATATGTGGCCCGAACTGACTTCCGAATCGAAGGGGCTAACATGAATTCCGATGGATATCTGAATGTTTTGCAAATGCATATTGCTCCATTGTCCTCCCAATTGGGTGTTATTTCCTCCCACTGGATTTACAGTGTACATGGACGCAACGCTACTTGTCACTTGAGTTGTGCGACTTAAGAATTCAAAACCCAAGCCGACATGTGAACTTTGAAGCGGCTCGCTTGCTGTCAAGATATGCATCAATCCCATTGAAAATGTCTGGAGTTTGTTGAAAGCTATCAATTCTTCCCACAGAATTAGACAGCTCGTCTCTTCTTCTGTTTGACTAGAAAGGAAGTAGTGGAACATGTAATGAAAATGAAATGGCACTATCTGCTGACATAATACCATAGCAATCGAACAATGAGCAGCCAGTTCAACATTATACACGCCAAATTGTTCGAAGTTTCAGTGACTGTTATCAACCGGATCACACAGCAAAGAGACACAGTCAATGTCAAGTTCTACAGAGAAGTTTGTGAACGTCTTTTCGTGCGCCTGCTAACTTTTTTAATAATGATCGGAAGGGTCAACATTATCGAGAGAGCTTTTGCGCAATGATCTGAATTCTTTGATTCTGAAGGAATCGCGACGATCGGAGCATTTTGAAGGAATTCACAGCAATCCGCAAGGGACGCACGACAATTTTTCCTATCTCTGTAAGGTATTAAAAATTTCTCTTTGCCCACTTAGTAAGTTCCTTCATGTGCCATCGCTTTGAATCAGTTTGTACTTCTAGCAAAGTGATCCGCTTAGACAATCTAATTCTATGATTTTCCTGGAGATGGTCTTTCTCGACTTGAACTTTTGCTACGGCAAGGGGGGAGAATGGGTTTAGATCAAATAGTAATCAACCTCCTGATCGAGATTTCTCGCATTTTTTATGAACTTTGTGTAACTTATCATATATAGAATATCTCAAAATATCTCAGCCATTAAGTTACCCGGATAAAGTCATCAAATAATTTCTTGACTTAATTTGCTATATATCTAGCGGATACTAGCCCACGGTCCACTTGACCCACACCGTTCATGATCTGCACACCTGACTTACAGCACACTTTCAATTCTGATTACAATAAAGATTCTAGTTGAATCATTCAGCCAACTTACTTTTGATCTTTTTCTCCAAGTCAGACCCGAACAGGGCTAGGTTAGAATCCTTCCAGTCATATTTTTTGGGTTTTACAAGTCCAGCCTGATGCGTCCCAGCTTTCTTGGGCGCAATAGTTTCCTCTACTGCGGCTCCATCTTCACCGGTTTCTGCAAAATGATTAATCATAATAATCACGGATTGAATAAGCAGGCTGATGTACCGCTTGAACTGAGTACTTAATTGCGTAGACGCATTGAAGATCATCACTAGGATGGCTATAAATTGAATATGGTCAAAAAGCTGTTAAGATCAAATAAGTTAATTAATCAGAATATCAGATGCTAAATTAAGTAGGAAGATTGATTTTGATATCAGCATGAAGCACTCCTAGAAAATTAAATATCAAATAAAACACTATCAAATGAATATCGCTGGAATCATCCTTTTCTCTCTTATTTGTTTATGGATGCTGAAGCAATTTATTATTCTAAGATAACATATATTGTGCGAAGCGAGTTCGAATTAGAATTCAAATCTCATGCGACGTTGTAAGTTACTTAACAATGACTATCCTATATCTCTAAGCCAGTGGTTCCCAACCTTTTAATGTCTCTTTAACGATTGCCGCGTACCACTTAGTCTAAAAGAAATTATTTTTATGTTATGAAAGATACACGTATAATTTATTTTCATTTCAAAGAACTTTTTATTTGCGAACAAAACAAACATGAAACAACCTAATACAAAGATTGATGTGATAAGATGAAATCTATGCACAAGACAAATCTTCGTATTTTGAGATTATGAAAAGTGATAAATAGCATCGAATTTTGTCGTCGATCTAATTTTCTCAAGCTGACTAACACTGTTCCTACCAGATTTGGTCTGTGACATGAATGGATTACATTATCATCATGATACATAGCGCCTACTTCAGGCAGGTGCTCGCGTACCATCTGATGAGCCGTCGCGTACCACTGGTGGGGTAACTTAATTTGTGGACAGGCTTGGAAAAAGCTTGGTTAAATTCAAATTCATGTATATGTTTCTCTTTCAGACTTTTGAAATGCAGATACAATTGAATGGTTGAACGATGAAAATTGACCATGTTGACTTGAAAACCGTGTGGTGATGATCTTTACGCAAGCTTTACATAGATTCTGTGATACAAATGCAGCAAATTTAGTAAAACACTAATATAAGTATATTTCAAACATAAAGTCAGTTCGCATCACTACAAAGCTCTTCAATCCGATTCATGTAGACTACATTATCAGCGAAGGGAACAAATGAGAAATTCAAGACATTTCATACACTTCGCGATTGTTGTGAACCCCATCATCTCTTAAATGTTTCAAATGAATTTCTTTAAGGATTTTATCGATAACAAGGGTAGAATATATGATAGCAATAATCTGAACTGTCAGAAGAACCTTATGTCTTTATGCGACACATCATGTAGAAACTTTTCAAGCGAAGACATACATGAATACAAAAAGGGCTCTACGTACAAATCATTTTTCATTACTTCCAAATATACAAATACCTGAAAAAGGAATTAAAATACATTTTAAATACAAATACGAAACAATTTGTACTGAGCCAGTTTAGGGACAGTCAGGAAACGAAGACTTCTTCAATTACGTCGGTCTGGAATATAAATGCGCATCGAACGGAAAACAGTCCAAGTCAGATAAAGTTTGTAGGCCTTTCCTACTGGTTTGTCCGAAAGCTTACCGAAAGGTAATTTTTTTGTTAGTTAATTACTTGAATGCGATGTTGTCCAATCTATATTTCTATTTATTCCGGTGGACCGATGAGTGAGTTATGATATTTCATTATTGTCCTACAGATTGACTTGGTTACTCACATTTGAATGGTCAATAGGGTGCAAATGAATGATAATATAAATATCCAATGAAAATACCTGAGGTTGATTCCAAGTTTATGTCAACTATGTTTTAGTAAAACATAAATTCAGTGAATAACGGCCATCTGACTTAACAAGTATAGCTACGTTTAAGTAGTTAAATAATCAACCTCACAAGTATGAACGGTATATGGCTAGAAATTGTTGACTTGGCCTACTACTCAAAACGCGTTAGGAAACGTTGCCAGTTCAGACATTGTATGATACCACAGATTCAAAGTCAATCAAGAAAGCATAAACCCTTCCTTCAAAATCTCAATTGAGCAAGAACTAGCTTACAGTAGGTTTTCCACTCAATTATTCACAATTATTATCATGCCAGACAGAATTCAAAGATCTATGTGCTGTAGAATGCCTACGGATTTTCGTGCAAAAGATCTCCAAATGTTTCAGATACTTCGGCTGAAAATTATGTCATGTGTAACATTGAAACGCATCTTCAAATATACTCAGTGGCATATCAAGTATCATGTTCGATCAGCTAGTAAGCATATTCACTGCCTATAGCAACGTTGAGTTAACTGTCTACCCATATGAAAACTACCGTAATTTCATTAATCCAGAACACTGATTTTAATTTATTTAAATATGTTTTTTACATATGAGCATAGTTATATACGTATATTCTGCATTTACGTCTGAAGTTCAGTTGGTTTCTTGAACAAGTGGTAATATCTTTTTCATTATTGGCAACAAAAACTTAAGTTTCAATTAAGCTGAAGTAAATATTTCAGCATCAACTTCTGTTTTTAACCTTTTATCAAATATTCTAAAACTTTTCATTGAATAAATAAATGCGTGCATACATCCAGAATACTTCGATTATTTTGATAAATTATACCGTACAGTATCAACGAGCTCTAATCATAATAATATTTGACATAGAATAGCTTTCTTCCCAGTCTACAGCACTGCTTACACACTGTAAATACATTTTAAAGCAGTTGGTCACCTGCGTTCTTTTTGGACTTGGTGTTCCCCATGATCAATACTTCAGGCAGAGAAGAATCACCGGACGGTCGGAAGGGCGGCACCGAAAATAAAGTCCACTAGCGCCGAAATGAATGAAATTGAGGCGGTTACGGGAAAACACTGTTAGGAGCTTGGAACGAATAACAGTGTCTTGGCTGTTCTCCTATCGTTTTCTAGACTTGGGCGTGTGGAGGAAAGCGACAGACGGACGTGAAAGAAATCTTGAGGGAAACGTTGATGTTAGCGGAGATACATGTGGGAGAGAGATTTCCCTGCCAGTATGCATATGCAGTTATGTATCTGACACATCTCGACTGGCGGTTGATGGCATTCGTAGTCGAAAGGCATTTTTGACATGAAGATTCAAACGGAAGATCACAGATTACTGAAGAGGAACCGTTAGTCGTGGTTTTCAACGGATAACGGCGGTTCCAATCGAATAGCTTAACACAGACAGATACTGCAAAGCGCTTGAAAACTATACATTAAATCTCAAGGCATTTTCATCCAGGTGAAACAATGTTATCTTTTTTAGTTAAAACTTGCCAAACAGTACAAACCATTGGAATTTTAATATTACAACTACGCAGTAAAATGCAGCGCTCCACGTTCTCCCGCAATTTTGAGGACCTTTAAACATTAGTACAGCTTCATAGTCTACTGCTGTTGGTACATGAACAGGAGCCGACCACAGATACTATGTCAGAAAGTTAGTTCTTACTGATCAACAAATCTGTAGCAATTGCTATAAATATGCTAGTTACCAATGTAAATAGAATAATTAAATACTGAGTTGTATCCTCAGTTGAAAAATGGAAACTGAATAGCTGCTACTTCATCCAATATCAGGAATCATCAGCAGGCCTAATTTACATCTCTCAACATAGACACAATTTGAGATTTGCAATTAGCAAGTTAGCGAAATTTCAACGGGCATTCATTAAATATCACTTTAAACACACTACTAGCAAATCGCCTAAGTTAGTGCGCCTCAAATAATCAATAAATACTGCTTTTTAGTAAAGTGCAAAAAAAAACGCAACCCAATATTTAATTATTCCATTTACATCGTGTTGCATTCTCAGTTGAAAAATGGAAACAGACCTGAATGTTAGTCCCTAACCATTTGGAGTGCACAGAAGAGATTTGTTTCAATCCATGCATGATAACTCCTTTGTGTGACAGTTTGCGTGAAGAATTCCGCTTTTTGCATCAAATGTCATGTAACAAGCGGAAACTCCTAAAGCGTTTCTCTGATGTTGGACATTTGCGTCACTAAAACTGGCTTGGAGCGATTTTGACTAATGATCATAGTCAATGTATGACACCGAGTATGACGATTATTCGTTTCTCTGCCGACTGCTTGCGCAACCAGTGTGCTATTTATGATAAGATACAGCTTTCCAATTAGCAAGTTAATGGAAAATTGCGACATGATCGTCCGAAGATATGATAGAGCATTGGTTACCGATAAATTTGACTCCAAACTTTATCGTAAACAATTTTTCTGTCTGCACTTCACGGCTAGGCTAGAGAATTAACTGCTCAGTTTGGATGCGTTCGGAAGCCAGTCATAGATGGGCTGTCAGAAAGTTGGCGCACACCAACCAAGACGGCAACAAAGACTGACTTAACCACAGACCTGTTGAGTCCCGGTTTCGTATTTCCAACACTACCACAACTGACAATGACGGGCAGTGTTCGTCATTTCTTTCAACGTCCTATCTACCCAGCAGTGCTCGTCATTGTCAGTTAGAGGCAAGTAGAGATTAGAGAAACTTGTCAGTTGAGCGAATTAACTAATGACGAGCACAGCTCGTCATCGGGGACTTTTAACTGATTTACATTATTATGATTAGTTTGGAATCCCCTCGATACGTGCCATCTGCCTCTAGCAACACTAACCACCACATACTCCGCACTCAATTCATCAGCAATTGCATTCATATCCGCTTTAGGGAGCCGAGCCGGGATGTATTGTAGTGAATGGTCCTTACAAGAATTTGTTTCTCATTTCGACTTTCTCTGTTTCGACCCATGACTTCGGCCAACAACAGCAGCACCCAGGTCGCAGGATATTGCCCAATGCTACATGGACATGTTAAAAGATTAAAACGCGCTTCTGATCTCATTAATTCAATGAAGTGACTGCAACAAGTAGGTCGTTTAACAAAATTCGCATAAAAAGACCTGTCTTCGACTAAACTTAAATGGTTAGAAAATTGCTCTAAACTGAAAATAATTCTAAAGCAGAGGATGTTAAACTTCGGGATTCATGAAACTTGCACTAAAATGGCTTCGTTCATCAAATCAAGTGCATTAATGAAACCCTTTCAGTGAATCTTACATGTACACCACATAAGGTCAAGTATGTGTTCATAGTAAACAGATTAAAGTTTGGCTTTACTTGTTGGAATCAAATGATCTTAACGACCGATTTGTCAATTCTGATCAAAGGTTGTGCTTTGGGGCATCGTGAAACAAAAATAGGACACGACAAAGATGAGAACGAAGAGAGTGAAAATGATTTTATGGAGAATGGCCTTAATATCTGCAAATGCGTCATTGAATATCTTCAATGCATCAGTTTTAATAACTGTTCTGCTTTTATATAACAAATCTCTCATTGATTAGATTCACTCGCATCAGTTTCGATTAAAAAAGCTCTGATATTCAACAAAACTTAAATGGTTAGGAAACTTGTTAGTAAGACTAAACATGCTCAGTAGACTGAAAAGCTGATGAAGGTCAAGAACATGTTCACGCGAAGTCGATCTAATTTTCGCTTTATTTGTTACAACTACTTTATCAAAACGAGCTTGTCAAGCCCGAATTGGTCTTAATATGAATGCGGCAAAAAGTAAAATTCTTGACACTTATTGCAGACCAGACAACATCGTCTGGCTGAGGAACCCTTCCAGAATGTCAATGAATTCGTTTACCTGGGCTCCACTGTCACTTCGAATGGCTGATTGGAAACGGAATTAAACGGAACTGGAAACAAATTGGTAGAGCAGACGTTTCAATGCCAACTTATAGTCCATTCCCTCAGTCTCACCGAAAACAAAAGGCGCATGTTCACAGCATGTATCAGATCAGTTCTCACAAACGGCTGCGAAAGTTGGGGACTCTCACAAGTTCAAGAAAAGCGTCTTGGGAGCTTTGAATATCTATCTCCTAAACAACTGGGAAATTTCGTCCTGAAGACCATATGCCTCCCTTTACGCCCATTTCAACATCAAAGACACCGAGTCCGAATTTATGAAACATCGTCGCTTGACTTGGTTTGGTCACGTTCTTCGAATGGGCTCGAACAGAATTCCACATCAGCTGCTATGGTATCATCAACTGCCAGGCTGGCAACGAAAAATAGGAAGACAGATGATAACCTGGAAACGGCGTCTTCATCAAAAAATTAAGCACCTGACCAGCATCATCAGGCACCATCGCGGTAAATCAAGTGACTGGCTGGTACAGGAAGCGAATGGGTGAAATATCTGGAAGATTTGGCAGACGATCGCCAACAGTGGAGAAGAATTGTGTCAGCGGATCATTTCCAGGATTGACCATACAGTCAACTCCTGATATCAAGTCAAGTAAGTCAAGCCCGAATCGTAAAATCTGAACGAAAGTTTAACCTCGCCTTTTAATGCGTGTTCACATCACACTAATAACGATATAATCGTGACGATGTTCCATTTTCTTGCACAAACTGGGATTTTTTGTAAACAGCTGTTTCTGGGTTTGCATTAACATGACACAAATTAAAACCAACACCTTCTCTCACACACCTCAACTCATAGACCAGGGCTTGAATCAACACAAAACAGCTAGAAGACTAACAAATGCTCTATTCCTACAGCCAAGGTGGTAGTAACCGACACCTCACTACGAGTAATTAGGCATGGAGTTCGATCCGAAAGCATCCGATATCATGTTTGTGCTACAGTTCCAGTTGACATTGCAATTGTAAGAGCTACTCTTTCCAAATGGTGCGCCTGAATACAAGTTATTCGGCCATTCAGAGTCTAACACACAAGTCGTTTTGAAAATAGATAATGATGCTCTAAATGCTTCAATATCAATGGTCAGAGAAGTGTGATAAAAGATAAAATCAATCCATGTTATCTTTAAAACGGAAAAATATGCTATAATCGATTAAAAAGTGTAGAAAAATAGCATCCTTCTCGAATGAATGCATTGGTCCAACGTTCGGTAGTAGGTAAAATCTGAACATCCGTCTATCGCAAGCAAACTTGGACGCGGCAACACCAATTTTTTGTGTATAAATTTGAATTTTGAAGTTGAAGGAGTTCGAATTCCGAAACAGTTCTTATCTGCACAAACTCTGTGTCATTCATAATACTAATAGCCTTCATGTGGCTTTAGATTCTACAAAAACTCCTTAAAAAGTTGGTGCTAACTTCAGCGACTTATCTTGGAGAGCAATCAGCAAATCAGATTCAGAATCGTCAGACGGTTGAGATCAAACATGCAGTAGAACTGATGATCTTAGAGGCTCTTTTCATTATGAAGGCCGTCACTGCGTGTGCAAAAGAAACACGTAATCTCATTAAGTTTAGGCTTTCAGCTTTATGAAAATGTTTCGTTGCGTCTTACTACTTATTTCATTCTTCAACAGTCATGTTCTCCATGCATTGTAAGGTATTCGAGATATCTATGCCATTCGTGCGTAGTTCACTTGGTGATCCAAATGCTGGACATGAACCTACATGAATTATAATCAATTTTAAACTAAATCATTATGCAAAATTCTGTCATTGCCGTGTAATTCCATGACAAGAATGGCCGAAAACGTTCGGAAACAATTATCCTTTTTATCATTTAACTGATGACCATTCTGAATTGATTTCTCAGGTTTTCCATGAGTGTTTTCAATTTCCATGAGCTTTCCCGGTTTTCGTGTTTTCCAAGCCCTTGTACACCCTGTCATTGCTGTCTGCAAAACGAATTTTTCACTTCTCTTGTCATTCAAATCGTGTGCCCACTGTGAGTATGGTAATAGGTACTCACTATAGGTAAGTGGCATTCAATGGTTAAAGGTCTAACAGCACAAACATCGCAATTGACTATACCCCACGCTGTTGAGTTTTCCCTATTTCATATTTAGATAACACACCTACGCGTGAAAAAGTGCAAAAGTGGACAGAAAATTTAACAGCCAAAATTATAGTCATGCTTTAAGATGTTGAACTTACATGATGATTTTTTCGCAAAGCATGGACGGCAGCATGAAGAGCTTCGCTAAATGCTGAGCCGGTAAGTGAAGATAGTCGCTTGTCAGTAGTGGTCTGCAGTTGATCATGTAAACCATCGAGAAAGTCAACCATACGGTTGAAATGTTCCCCGTAGTCATGAACTGCACCAGTTGAAATTTCGTGAAAAAATTCCGTGCAAAATTTAGCGATTAATTCATTCTCAGTGCAAGACAGCCAATCCATCAGCAATGTAGCATCGAAGTCAATAGACATCAGTAGGACAATGAAGAGTTCTTGAACAGTTGGCAAATGCAGAAGCAAAATATTCCTGTTGAATAGCGAGAAATTTTACGTAAATCTCAAGTAGGCCTATATTGCAAAGATAAACTAGGCGCTTGACAAGCAAGGCGCTCAAGGATTAAATCTATTTTACCGGACATCAAGGGTTTTTGGTCGCCTCTGCATATATATATATATATATATGACAAGGAAAAACTACTAGCTGATTACAGAATAAATAACCACATCCATGCCGGGAAGGTTAACATTCGTTCCCTAGTGCATTTTTGCTATGGATCGTTGAACAGACTAAAGGTTTTAACATATTTCAAGGTTTTCACGTTGGATTTGGCTCATTTCAAGGTCAAACTTATGAACTGTTGAAAAAACCACTTTTTTGAAGCCAAAATAAACGACAAAATTATCATCTTTCATGCCATAAATTTAAGGATCTGAAACTGTGCATATTGTTGGGAATACTTCTAAAAGTAAGTCAATGGATTCAACATAGCTATCACAAGGGAGAAAAAAGTACAGTGAATGTGTTCTTCCTCATGATTCTTCTTAGAAGTAGCGTATTTCTTCGAATAAGAGCCGGGGATACTACTCGATGCCATGAATCTAGGGAAATTAATGCTGTTTGCATCTCCATGTATGCAGGCACTTACTGATTGAGTATAACAATTATTGATGATATTAATCATAGAGTAAATATATTAGGTAGAGTGGTAACTTAGCATTTACTGAATCCCTAATGTGTATAAACTTTCGATTTTATTAAATGAACTCAAGGGAGATGCAGTCGGAATTGTTTCCAAATGTGAGATATGCATATTTATGCAGCTTTGAAGAAATTGTAACGGAATCAACTGATCATGATAGTATAAAGCAGGTGGAAATGATGTTATTTTACAGATCGTCCGTGTCATGACAGCCTTGGAGAAGTGATGTTTGTTAAATAAGCAACTGACCTGCTATTGCTACTATGCTGAACCTCACGAGAATCTTCTTAAGCGTGATCATATGAAAAGCAACCAGCCACTGGTAGAGCAAAATAACAGAATCAAAGACAATTATTTCAATTGACTTTGAAAGATGTAAATGGGTCCACATCACCATCCAGATTCAAGAAGTGAAACATGAATTTAGTGAATCATAAAATCATGCCGGTGAAAATTGAATTAGAAACTTGAAATTTCAGCCAAGAGAGCACGAATAATATCGCGGCTTTTTCATGAAGACTTCCATAATAATACGGATCATGAAATTCCCTTGATAATCAGCTTGAATTCAGCTTTGTTAGGATGCCTATTAGCAAATATTCATTCCTTTTGATATCCAACTTGCTTCATACAACTTATTTAGGAGAGTCATCTCGGTCGTATATAAATTGGCAAATTGACTTTTTTTCAAAAGTGCTCAAATAATTTTTTGGAGCACGGGAACGTAATCTCAAAAAACTGAATCTTTTGATATAAAATTTTTCATTGTATACAGATGCTTTTTTGAGTCGACACTCTACCTATATATATCCCTACTCTATGATATTAATATTGCATACTAAGCAATAACGTCCATTATTCTAAGTGTGCTTCCATGTGCATACCTACAGGGCATAAATCATAAATAAATTACCAACTAAAGTAGATTTAAAAAGAACATTACAAACCTTTTCATATTGAAACCTTAATAACTGCCGCCATTTTATTTCCAATTTTACCCGGAAACTAGACTTATAAGCATAGTTGGGCACAATCCGTCAACTTCCGTTAATTAACGAAAGTTAGCTTTTTTAACTTTCTAACTTTCTAAAGAAAGTTAACGATTAGTTTAACTTCCGTTACTCTCATGAAAGTCCGTTGATCCGTTAACGTTTTTAAATAAATATGCGGGTGAGAGCTCAGCTCATGATGTCAAGTCAACTATACATACAGACTTTTGAAGGCTGAGTTAACTTGCTTAACCTTCGCTCATCGTGCACTCTGACAACTTTTCAAGAAATTCGATACTGGCATACCGTCAAGTGCCTCTGTAGAAAGACTTCTCCAGCGGCAAGGATGTGCTCAGAGATAAAAGGTCACGCCTTGCGGACCGAAATATTGACCGCTTGCTATTCATGCGTGGGAATAAGTGCATTTGACTCGTGCACTGAAGTGCGCAGGAATAAGTGCAGATATTATTGATCCTGTTAAACTGTCTAATCTTGACAGATTTTTCAATTTTTAACCAAGTTAACACAGTCTGTTTTTTTTAGTTAACTTTTGTTTACCAAACTCGCAAATCGCGTGCAACTATCCTCTTACGTTATTCATTCTGTATAACTACAGTTCATTTGTCTTCTACAGATTTTACAGATTCTTAAATCGATTAATACAGATGCTTAAAATCGATTTAAGTCTTTTTCGAGAAAAGCTGCATGGATAGCAAAAATGTAGGCTTATAAGTTTTCACAAAAGGTGTATGGGTCCCTAGCCGAAGAAAAATGAAGAAACTAAGAATAGCAGGAAATTTATCTGTGAAGACGCAATGTTAACAAAAATATGATTTTAAAAATAACATGAAATTTAACGAATTAACGGTTTAACTTTAACTTCCGTTACTTTACTCCCACATTAACGGATTATTGTTAACGGAACTAACTTTCTTTTCAACGATGCCCAACACTGCTTATAAGTGAATAGGTAAGCAGCCATTAGTAATTTTAGAAGGTCCAAATTGTATTATCAGCACTAATTGCTGTCATAAATTTTATCCATTGACTGCTATTGGCCGTTTATTGCGCAACGCTTTTGTAAAATACGTTTCGACTCCATGATTTTATATAGATCTGTCAAACCTTGCTGAATTACGTTTATGTGTTAGCAATGTCGCACCGAAGTTACTGTCACAATATCATCGCATCGAAAACAACTTATGTACAAGCATGAGAAATTGCAAAATGCGGTTTTCATTAAAATTGTCATGGGTCTGGTATGGTACTATGGAGCCGCATTCGAATAGTAACCTCAACCAAGAATGGCGGCTGCTATTCGAAGAAACACTATGAAAAACCTTGTAAAAATCCCATGAAACAAAACTCTTACACAAAATTGCTATGTTTCTCTTCGTGCGCCATTCTTCGAAGACAGTAGATTTGCAGAATAAGGATTTTCTTAACACTTGGACTTTCATCTGAACATAATTTCATGAAAAGTTTGTCAAATGAGCCTGAATCTCGCAATAGAGCAAACACTTCTTGTAACCAGCCGATCCACATCTTAGCCAAACACATATTGTGCTGATATGTTCGCAAAACTGAAAAAGATTAAAATGTGATTTTGAATTCATTTATGTACAAGTCAGAGATGTAGAGTCCTACGATTCGAACCCCCTCCCCCCAACCATAGATCGAAGTCTGAGAATGGAAACGTTATCTTTATAAAACTTCAGGGAAAACACGCACCTTTGAGAATTAAATTTGAGTTTTAAACATGTTTTTTCAGCGTGTCTTAAACAGTGATTTAAACGATGTTTAAAAAACTATTTATCAAAATAGATAGTCACCCTGTTCAAAACAATAATATTTTAGGAAATCAAATTACATTTTTCAATGAAAATTCTTCGTAAACAAATGTGGTTGACGACATGTAAGTGGCATTTTGAAATTTCCTAAGATCATTACAGAACATTATTCAAACCAAGGAACTCAACTGAAAAATGTATGCGAATAAATTCTGTTCAAAATTTACGGTTCCTATCTCTCAAAAATGATATACTTTGCCAGAAATGGTTATGACCTTGTTTTGTCATCATTGCAACTATCATCAATAATATAGCAACAGATGAGGGAACCACAAATATATGGGACACAAGCCTGATCATAGAAATGAGGTTGGAATTTTACATAATCTAAAGAAACCCGGCTCTCAAAAAAGTTAGTAGAAGGCTAGAATTCGTTCTGACTTGAATAGCGATGCACTTCCGGCTGTTTGACAATTTTTTTTAGCTTTGTAATTGTAATTCATCACAGTCAGGGCTATTTGCACATCACTTTACAGATAAATTGCTCATTCGAAATCTGAACTTATAATAGTCAACTATACTATACTACTCATTTGTAAGATGTAAGTAAAGTATGACAGGAACATACTGAAAATCAAAAAAATAGACAACTCACCTAAAATTTTTATTACTTCCGATAACAGTAACTTGAAAATTTTCCTCAGGACACTCTTCATTTGCGGCTCCATATAATTGAGCTCTTGAGACATTCCAAAACAGTGTATATTTTCCTTTGAAATCCATTTTGCAATTAATTCTTTTAAGTGCTCAGTTACCAAAACCTCAACATTTTTCTGACCTTGGCGGCAACCGTAGCCGGCCACTGAGACAGCTTGAAGATGACTGGAGAGTATCTTGATTTTCATCCATGCAGGAATCCAGCTCTGTTTCTTTAGCAAAGCCTCTGTGACCATCAGACAACAACTGTGTGGGTGAATGCGGTCCAAAAGTTTCAAATAATGATGCATGAAAAGGAGCAATTGGCTCTGTGTATATTCAGCGCCTTCTGACCATTGACAATAATACTGCAGAACTGTTGACATTTTCCATAGTAGATTCTCACGATCATTAATATCCAAAGATCTCAGACAAGACATTCGGCGAACGAGTCGAAGAGAGCAGACCGAGGGTAGACGAATGTCTATAAGACATTGATTTAAAGACCAAATAATCAATCGATTGAAGTACCTCTACAATACAGAAGTATGCAATTAAGCTACCAAATTTTATATTGCTTTTGATAACTTGCATCTCCTGACCTTCTCACATGCTGCGTATCAGTGAGGGAAGTGTATGTGCTCTAGGGCTTCTACCAGCTCATTAAGATAATGATTATGCTTTAACGATAAGACGAAAAATTGACAGGATTCGCTATTCTGTGAAAAGCTAATCACTGATTCGAAGAGTGATTTGTCCTTTTTGTAATCAAAATGTTCTTCTTCTAAGTTCTTGTAAACGTTTAACCTGTCATCTAAAAATTATAAGATTTTAAAACCGGATCGTCACCCACTGCATTCCGAATTGCCAAGGACGTCTATAATTATAACAATAAACAAGACGCCCTTGGAATTGCATATTAGGCTATCGGAATGATCCGGTAGGAACCCTAATAAATTCAGTGCATGTGGCCATAGCAAAATAATTAATTGGCACATTTTACAATATTGCAGTGACAATCAAAAAAATGAAAAGGAATGAAAAATTTATAAAGATAAAAAACGATCATTGCTTCAAACCTATTGAAATTATAACTCGAAATTAAATAATAGAAATTATAATTCTGTTATTCGCTGTATATCAATTTCATGTTCATTTAAGCGAATTTCATGTTGACAGATCATTTCCTCATCTCACTGAATCATCAAGTTGTAATATATCAGTCCAAACAAGTAATGTTCGGATGCAATCTTCACTGCAAAAACTGGACGACGTATCGCTTATTTCGGAATGAACACGCCCAACGTCCAAAACATAGCAAAAGAGCAAATCAATACAATTTTCATGATATAACTTTAAGAAACAGTTTCAGTGAGTTTGAAGCACTTATTGACTGCTATTCTTTTCCAAGTTAACGGTTGTTCCATTTAGATGTTGTGACATACCTAATTTGTTGCAGCTACTTTTCCTAGACAATAGTGTAAACTGCATCTCACCTGCCTTATCACAATATCCATTTTACAATCCCTCTTGCTTTTATGTTTCTTCGGTAGACAAAATATCTCCTCCGCATTATAAATCAGGTCTAAAGTTATCTTTATAACTTCTGCCTTCCTATTTGCCCACCGGCGCTGTGGTCTTGTGGTTGAGTGTTCGCTCTGCGTCCAGGAGACCATGGTTCAAACCTTGGTCGGGTCAAACCTAAGACTTCTAAAAAGGGAGACTCTGCATTCTTGCTAAACACTCAACACAAAAAGAATGAGAGTGGGATAAATAGCAATTCGGCCACATGGAAGATAGGCTCCGTGCCTAGTGTGCGTAAGAGTATAAACAACATTGATTTATTTATCTATTTATTTCTACTTAATTCATGCGATCTTGAGCATCTTGAATACTTACTTTGAAATTGTTGTCCGTTTTTTCATGGTGTTCATTGACATTCAAAATGGAGGAGAAAACAGAATACACTGCGTAAACAATGACGGGGTCTTCATTCGAGACGAGATGTTCTATCTGCAATTGGCAGTCATTGCGTAGTAATTCTGTAAATACATATTCATTTTTCTCTCACCAAGACAGTATATTGTGCATATTCTGACGTTCTATCTTTCAGAAAGTTGAGGAAATTGCTCTCTTCATCACAGTTTATTGTAGTGTAATTGATAAACGCTCGATGTTTCAATTCATCGTCTCTAGGAAAATCTCCCAGAAATAGGAAAACTTGTTCCACATCCCGCACAGTGGAAGCGCTTAGTTCCTGAAAATATGCTTCACGTACTAAATTATATGTTTCTGAAAAAATTGGACTAAAGAGGACTGACTAGTCATCATGGGAAAACCTGATACGAACTTAAACATCAGAATGGTTCGTAAGTATGGAATGCTCCTCATTAGTGATGGCTGGAATAACTAGTCATATAAGTGTATATAAGTCATATATAAGTGTAGACATATTCGGCTCCGGTCCGATTCCGGCAGTGCCTGAATATCTACAGGCCTACTTAAAACTTCCTTCTTTTTAAACATCAATAATGCAAGCTATATGCCCTCGGTAAAAGAATGCGCATTTTCCATTACATTTAATCTAAATGTGATCATAAAAATCAATGAAAAAGTCCTATTACTGTTGCTTGTCTCAGTAGAACGTGGACATAGCGAATTGAAACTTTGAAGTCACTACTCCCCCATACTCGGGGCTTGGACGGTGCTGACATAGACGTTTCCTGAGCGTTGTGGCACGCTTAGTCTGGATGCCCTTCCAGCCGATTTCCAATGACATATTCGGGGCTTCACCGGTGGACCAAAAGATCGCTAGACCAAGCACTTAACCACTGTGACACGGAGACCACAGTGCGAATTATCTTGTGATGGTCGGAGTCGGACTCACTGCTTCCTTTTTAAGCATCCAGCAACCGGGAGCGTTGTAGCCGTGGCATGCTTAAATGAAGCTTATCAAGCTCCATCAAGTCCGGTATAACCGATGAAAACTGCTACCAGAAATTCGCAGCACTCAAATTGAGATTCTGATAGGCCAAGGTCCTCTACATGGACATTTATTATTCAGCGTCACCTGTTGTTCGGCCAGAGATATTTTCTTCTATTTTGACATCATCACTGAATGACTTGTGATGCATGCTGTAGGTCCGTGTATAGGATCTTCACTGAATCCGGCCCCGATAAGAAGACAAACAATGTTTATTACCTCATGAGAGGTTCGATGACAAGTATAGATCATATTCATATGAATGCTTTCTTAGAAAGTGTTAATTCCAAACATATGAACACAGAAATGCATCAGTTCATCATCCTTATTTTCTGTCATTAGAGATTATTTCTGTTATGATTAATTTTTAAGTCAATTGCAAACATTTCCTGTCATCATCTCTTGTGCGACGCTGTCCCATTCCTACACCATTGCCCAAGGGAGCAAATTTACATGCACTTTCCATTTTCACCAACGGAACTGCAAAGTCGACGCTCCTTAGTGTAGCTTCTTTACTTTGCATTCGAAGATTAAACCTGATTGAAAGATTTAACTGCTTGTGGTCATTCATTCAATTGATCGTCATTACCAAGAGTTTTTTTTGTCATCTGTCTTAAGGAAATGAAGCTCACTACTGGAATAAGTTTTAGGAGACGACTGAACAATTTTGACCTGACACCATCTTGCAAGCCGTTTCATTGAGTTGTGCTTCTGGCCAAGGGCTAGCGGTTCTTCGGGACCACTTGTAACCTTCATGCTTTTGCAGTGAATATGTACATGTAGATGGACTAAATACCTGCTAGTGATTACAAATGAGATTATTTATTATGCTTTTGAAAAATATATCTCACCCTACCCTCACTTAAGGCAAGGATGACCATACCCGTTAAGAGGTGGGGTGGCCTTTGTAATGCGACAACTCATGTCAGGTTAGGGTCACTAACCTACAGTGGGACTGGCAGCGTTGGTGCCTCCTCAAGCGGACAGACTCGAACGCTGGACCTTCTGCGCTTCCAAGCCGAAGCGTGGCTCTTCATCAACTGAACTATCACACCATCTAAAATGTACATTAGATATACATTATGTACGAAATATGATTGATTTCTGTGAAACCTGATGATTGCATGATACTGATTATTAATACAATAGCATGCTGATTGCTACCTATCGTTAAAAGATCATCATTAGGTCTTATATCTGGCATCCGACATGTCGATTTCTTTGTATTGAGGAACTTAAAGTAGTTTGGAAAAAGGCTAGATGCCATGTTTATAACAATCATGGACACTCAGCAATTATTAGAAATTCGGTTAGACAGCTTTAACCGCTTCCATCCATGCTTATGCCACAATAAAAAGCAGCTGCTCATTTTTGAATTGACACTATGATATGAGCATAGAAGGGTATCCGAAAATAGTCGATGCTTTGCAATGCAGATAGCTCTAAAAATGTAAAAGATATTCAGCTTAAGGCCTCAAGATCATTCTATGTAGATTATGCATGTAGATCATATTAGAAACCTTCGTCAGAGAACATGCAGACATTAACTCGATGCAGTTTAATGGTTTCACATGATCAGCAAACGCGATTTCTACATGGCGACTGAAGAGAAATTCCCTGGTAAGAAAAATCTTCTCAGTTTTCGCTCATCTTGAGAAGTAAATTTGTGAATTGTAAGCTGATAAAGATGTTGCACATTCCTGAAGAAAGATGAACTATCGATAGTGTTTTGGCGCGCATGTTAATGAAATATCTACATTGTGTACCTACTTGTTCATGTATGCAGTGTTGTGGACTGAGTTTTAAATTTACCGAGTTAACTGAGTACCGACCGAGTTTAACCGAGCTTTAAATTCCATGATCAAAAAACTAAGTTACATAACGTAACTTAGTTTATTTTTCATAAAACTCGGTATACTGCGTTTTACTGGAACAAAACATTTTGTAAAATTAACTGGGCTTCGGAAACTCGGTTGATTCGGTTAAATTTGTCCAATGATGACTTTTGACGATTCAGCGCTGCATCGCAAAAGTCAAACATCGTAAATGAGAGGGAATGTATTTCATGGAAATCCCGCATCAAAGTGGACACCACAAGACCTACTTCTAAGCATCTTTTTTGCTCTCAGGGTTTTAAATTTTGCTTTTGAAATGTATTTGATTATTCTTTCATGAAGACGTACTTGATGACTCTGCCTATGTTCAATGTTTTATTCATATGACATTGTAGATGATATTTCAGTTATTGCTGTTCTTTGAGACATCGTGCTTGTTGCATTGTCTACGTAAAAAATAAAAACTAATTCTTACTTTGGAAAATTACTACAGCCCTACAGCAATGAGTTGCAGGGTAGATAGTAGAAATGGGTGTAGTGATTTCGGAATGAAAAATTCCATCGAATAATATCTCAATTTACAATTTTAGGTACGGGTATAGGCTACACACGATAGCTATATTTAGGGCTTCTCGCAGCTTCATCGTCGTGCAAAATATTCGGCAGATCTTCATTTTTGGATTTAATCTCAGACCTGATAAATACTAGTTGACCGCCTAAATAGACATTTTATCTATAAGCCATAAGGTACTGGCAAAATATTTTACTTAATACTTTTCTTAGGCTCTCCCTCAAAATATTCATTATTTGTAGATAGCCTAAATTTTACATAGGCTATAAGTCAATATAACTTCCTTCTCGCGCAAATTCAAATCAGCTCATTTGTCATATTACTTTCTAACCCCTTCTTTACCCTCTCCATATAAAACTTAACTTCACAGATGCTTTTAATTTTCTTCAGAGGGGTATTGAGGTAGTCGTGAAGTGACTCATCATCTCCCCTCAAGCTTTGATATCAAAGCTCTCGGTTGAAGTGCCTACAATATATACTTTCATAATCAATTTCTGATGCTTTAGGCCTTATGTTAAGTACCATGCTTTTGTGATTTAACGCTAGAGCGGGAAGCTTTCCTAGCCCTAGCCTACGTTTTTTCAGTTAGCTGACTCCACCAGTGGACAACATAATCACCTCCTTCCTAGAATTGAATTGCATTGAGAGTATGAAAATTTAGCTTCAACCTAGGAATGTGTGTTCATGTGTTCGACATACCAAAAGAAACTTTAGTCATCGGAAATATAGTAGCGGTCATCAGTTAGCGGTACATTCTATAAACGTGAAAATATCCTGTCACAACAAAAAATGTATTTTATAAATGATAGAGATTTTTACAGGAAAAATATTCAAATCCAAAAATAAAGCAGATCTTTAGGAGAATGAAAAATGCATACTACAGTTATCAACCTTTTTCTTCCACGCGAACTTTTTGCAAAGTTCGAACGGCCTCACTAAGAGATTCAAGTAAAGGAGTCAAAGGGAAAGGAAACGTTCGGTTCTCGGTAGAAGTCCTTAGTTGGTCGTGCAACGCTTCCAATAGGTCGATCATGCGGAGTAGATGAGGGCCATAGTGATACATCGGACCAAACCGCGTCACACGAAGAAATCCCACCAAGAAATCCAGGATTTGAGTTTCTGTACAAAGCAACCAATCAATCAATAGCTCAACATCGAAGTCAACCGATATCATGAGAAGAAGGAATAGCTCCTGCGAGGTTGGTAATTCATGAAGCAGATCCTTCCTGTTGAAGAGACAAGGTTATTAGATAAGGTCTTCGAGCTTGTGAAGGTACAAAACCGAACCGACTCCACCAAAATTTGGTTCGGCTAAGAAAATCTCGGGCTGTATTTTTGTCACCGAAATGTCAGACATTATATCAAAATGTGAATCTTAAAACTGATATAAACAGCATTACATGGAGGGTTGGTCAGCTGAGAAATCCGACCATTTATGTTCGGGTCTAGCCCGGGTGGGGTTTGCTGTTCGCGCGTTCTTTGGAATTTCAGGGGTTTCTGAAAGTTATGGATGTTTTACGTGAAGATACGCTTTCAGAATTTAAACGTTTTCTGATTTATTTTGGCAGTCATTCACATCACTGATTTTGAAATTGGATTGGCATCGGAGTATGATGACAAAGTGGATTTCCTCAGCTGATAATTTCGCTGCTGGAATGTTAATTACTGAATTTCCATTTAGTAGATTTCACTACTAAAGTTACTGCTTTTATGCAACAGTTTCTGAATATTTTACATTTCGATAGTATAACGACATCTATAAATTTACATGTACATATTCTCATAATGTCACTGATATCATGTACAGTGCATGTAATATCATCGTTTGCAGGAATAACGTGCAAGCTACTACTTATTCTCGAAGCAACTCACACAAATCCAAGTTCTTGCTCCTTCAAAGCCCTCTGTCGAAGAGAGTTAGTTTGTTGGAGAACCATCATAAGACTTTGATCGTCTTCCGAACATAATTCAACGATAGTTTTTGCGGCAGATTCAGGATACTTGAATAAAGTAAGAAGTTCCTTCAACCAACCAATCCACATCTTTGCTACTCTCTCCGTAAATCGCAGTTTCTGGAACACTGCAATGGGATAAGCAAGATAGATGAATTCTATATATAAATAATTCTGAATATAAATAATTGACGAACTCGGAATGTCAATTGAAAAACGCCGATATTACCAGTGAAGAATGGCTAAAATTGTACTTCAGTACTTCAGTTGTACTAAAACAGGCGGACTTTCAGCAGCTAAATTATAAGATATTGCTGAGAGCCAGTTCGACTAGGGCGTATGAGGAATATGTCGCACTGACTCGCTCTTGTGACGAAATGCACCGTCTGTGGGTTTATGAAGATCAAACCTTGAGGAAAGATAGCTAGTCAATACATCACTGGTGTCTCACAGCAGAAGATGAGGTTTAAACGTCACTAGTAAACCACTGGGAGCTGAAGCGTTTCTGACATCTTCAGCCTTCAGATTGAGCGTTGCGATACTATCAGTCCAGATGCCTTTCTTTCCGACTTCCTATGACACGTTCCGGGCTCGACCTCTAGACTAAAAAAATCGCTATACCAGGAACTTGACAACACTAAACCACCCCACGAAGACCACAGGAAAATACATAGAAAATGTAAGAACGAATCATGTGAATGCTAATTATGCAATTATACATCATATCTGTAATTCTCCCATCAGTTATCATTATTTGTATTTCTGGGTATTTTCTCCTGAAAATAAAAACAGGGTTCCTACGCTTTTTCTGATTCAAAAATTAAGGAGATTTAAGGAGATTTTAAGAACATTAATCACTTAATTTAAGGAGGTATGACGGCTCAGTTGGTTAAGTGACCGCACCGACAACATAATGTACAGAAGGTCCAGGGTTCGATCCTCCACCTAGTGAAGTGTAGAAAAGGTGAATTCTCGACTCTCTGATAGTAACATTCTGCTAAGAAGAACGATTCCAAATCCGAAGTGTGCCGTCTCAAAAGTAGTCCCAAATTTGAGATATCATTTTGTAAATTGTGATATGAAATTCCATTGAGCCATGTATATCCAATGTTCATGGAAAAAATTTGTTTCGTTTTGGAACTCCATTAGCGTCATCAATCAAAAAATATTTCTTTCTGTGTAATCTTTACATTTGGAAGTACACTCAAAAGCAATCATGATCCTCTGTGAATGTGAATTTTCGTAATGATAACAATTCTTTACCTTTGCACTTTGCTGTCGAATACACGGCAGGTGCAGGCTCATCAATATTTGCCGAACTGAATTGTTGAAAATTGCTGACCTGATTAAGCAATTTGCAACAATGGAAACAAGAACATATCAACAAGGAACAAAATATAAAGCCAAGTTTTGTTTGTTAAATGTACTCGTACATGTATATTACAAAAAATATCATTAGACAAATGATTACAATTGATGAAGAATATTGATTCCCGCAATCCAAGAGAAAATATGAAGTAAAGTCAGCTGAAAAAAACAAGGCTGGATTGCTTTCACTCTCATGATTTTTCTATCTGTTCATCACAAACTGCCTCTGAATACATCAAAAAAGTCCATAAAACATGATTTGGATTCGAAGTTGAAAATCGTGGTTGTCCTAGTCACAGCTATTGACTTTATACATGAAACAATGTTTGCCCCACCTTATCAACACTAAGAATTTGAAGTTATTCTGGAATAAAATTATTATAAATTCAAAATACACGCGTACTATGGTAAGCTATAACTATACGGATATGTTTGATTTCATCCATTTCATTATCCAGTAAAAGAGATACAATGAAAACGTTTTCAAGCAGAAGTATTATTGAAATAGGTCTTAATAAATATAATAGGAATATGAAAATAGGATTTTCCGAAGATTTGCGCAAAAAGTCGACGCTGAGAGTGAGAGACGGTACAGTTTACTATGTTATTGATGCATCACCCACCACGCACCGTCACGGAATCAATCTAAAGTCCAGAAATTTAAGATTTTTAAAAAATTAAGGAGATTGAAGGAGGAAATTAAAATTAAGGAGATTTAAGGAGATTTAAGGAGTTTTAAGAAGATTTAAGAAGCGTAGGAACCATGTAAAACGCTTGAATTTTGAATTATAAAATAACTGAGTTCTGACTAAAGCAGCAACCTTAGGAACCTAAGAATGACATAGAAGACAGGAAAATTGACAACTTCTGCATGGCGTTTATTTCTTTTTATTTATTGGACAGGAGATGGAAAATAACCGAAATTTCCTGGGTGGTCCAGTTTGGTGGCCGCATCATGCTCACTAGCAGGCCGGCAAAAGTTTGACTTTAGGTCGGTTTTTAATTGTTTCAATGCACCCACATTGACCTGGTGCACATGCTATTCATTAACATCGAGTATTTATACCCCGTTACACAATAAACAGTGCTGTACAAGACAATTAATGCAAAGTCTACTTTCTGAAATCGTTGCTGTGATTGACAACACTTGTGACTCATACGTTATCATAATGTTCGCACAATCATTGCTCAAGATAGATACAAAAATACAAATTAATATGTCACCTACGAATACAGGATATTACTGAGAAAAAAAGTAACCATGGGATGAAATTATCCTATATGCGAAGAGAAAATGGAAATATTTTTCACGACCGTTTAATTCAAAGTTAAAACGAGGCATGTACAAAGAAAAGAAAAATTGTCGACGCTTCGGCGGTCGCCTTTATCGAGACAGGTTACAGATTATTCTGAAACAAACTGTTCAACACTGGATGTCGTTGTTGGATCGCCTTGAATTAAACTCTTTCTGGTATATGTAGAAAGCAAATTCTATTATCCTACATGCTCAATTCTTTACAAAGGATCGACAAAAGCCGACATAAGATCCTGACCGGCCCGGTGCGGCGACCGGATATCTATCCAAGGCTCACAGCATCTATGAACTCAATTCGAGACATCAATCAATGGACATATAGTTAATGAAAAAGTTGCACCGAGGATTATGTGTTAAAATCATGTTTTGCCTGTGAATTTATTACGCATCGTTTGAACTAAAAGAAATGTTTCATAAATATTTCACTTACTGAACATTTTTGTTGCTTCTATCAACAGCAATTCGAATATTTTCCTTATTCCCCCATCTAAACGTGGTTCCGTGAGATCAGTTTCTCCGGTCAAAACGAAGCTTCTCGCTTTTCTTTGAGCATTCCATTCAGCTACCAATTTCCTCATTTTGTCTGCAACAAATTTATCAACACTGGACTGACCTTGACGCATGCCATAACCGGCCAGAGTAACAGCTTTCAAGTGACTGTGTAAAATTTTAGCTTTCATCCAACTTGGCAACCATTCTTGCTTCTTCAACAATGTCTCCGTAATCATCAAACAGCAACGATGTGGATCTGTATTTTCTAAAAGTTTCAAATATTGATGAAGAAACAAAAATAACTGACTTTGCGTGTATGCAGCACCATCCGACCATAGACAGTGGTATTGTAGGACTAGCAACAACTTGCGGAGAAAATATTCGCGATCCTGAGCATTGAGCATTTTAAGTCCAAATGAATGACGAAGGAGCCGAAGAGAACAAACCGACGGCAGACAAATGTCATTGAGGCATCGATTGATAGACCAAATATTTAGCCGATTGAAGTATACCTGAAAAGAAGAATTTAAGCTAGTACATTATGTGCATTGACTCATCCTCGGTCAGTCTAGAGGTGACATGATTAATTCCCAGCCACTGTATGCAATGGTAGCAAGTGATAAAGATCAACATAGAGATTATAAGTCTCCCATTGGCTGAAGTGATTGGCCAAACACACGCAATGCATGAAGGGAGCACATTATGGAGCACACGAGCTACAATTGGCATACTGAAGATTGAACATGTGTCATGCAAAAAGTACATTTCTTTGCCTCAATTTTCCTTGGTGATAGATTTGCCGAATGTGACAAAAATTCGTGTAAATTTGTCAGTATGACATTATTCACACTATGCGACTCCTCACGATTTAAATTTGATGACTGTGTACGTTGAATGTGGTCTCAATGTTCCAGTTCGTCAGAATCCTGACTTGAATTTGCATTAAATTCAATGGAAAATTGATTTTCTTACCCCTCGAGAATAGATCTGGCTGTGACCATCAGCACTGAGGAACGTGACCTCTAGACGTGACCCCAATACGCAGACAAGGCAATTTATCTCTGTGTACACATAGCAGCCAGAACGAGTTTCTGCAGGGATCGAGGCCAAAAGTGAGACTTTCACAGAATGATGTACACCCTATGCCTACTACGAATCGGCACGTCTGCCGAGTTCTAGTGAGTTCCTCTTGTCAGACAGGATCAAAGAAAAACACATGTAAATCCAATGGGACGCAGATTGAAGTTTTTCGGCTAAAGTGAAATTTTGTGTTTTCTCTCGTAAAACGAAAAGTACTAAGCCCAGAGTCATAATTTTTGACATGTAATGTCTTCAGGTCATTACCTATGATGTGCATGCGCTTTTATCATGCATCTAATCGGCGATGTATGTGAGAATGTAGTTGAATGTGTATAAAGTTGCTCAAAATATTTGTGTTTGCCGACATTAAGAGGCTCACCAAATCTACGTATACTTAGCTTTATAGACAGGGGTGCATGAACATGAAAGGAAATGACCTGCAGATATTCCATGTCAAAAATTATGACTCTGGGCTTTATACTTTTCGTTTAATCAGAGAAAACATACAATATTTCACCTTAGCCAAAAGCTGCAATCTGCGTCCCATTGGATTTACATGTGTTTTTCTTTGATCCTGTCTGACAAGAGGAACTCACTAGAACTCGGCAGACGTGCCGATTCGTAGTAGGCATAGGGCGTACATCATTCTGTGAAAGTCTCACTTTCGGCCTCGTTCTCTGCAGAAACTCGTTCTGGCTACCGGACTAACAGCACAACACATTCGACACACCATGGACATCTCAGTCGCATCCGCATTCTTTTGTTTTCTGCCTTAACATGCTTCGCTTAAGTACGACATACAGCTTTGGATGCAGGCTTTGAGAATTTTTCCTTTCTCACCTTATGCGGGCACTCTTGATGTTAAGAAGCTTACAGTTCTTGCATCGTTCTCCAACGAGCGATCGAGAAAATTAATAAAATTAGCGATTAAGTTAGTGGCTTGTAGAAATCGTTCATCTTTATGCCTAGATTCGCTCTCCGTTCGGCAAACTTTCCATCTAGTCTCTTTCAAATGAAAATCGTTATTTTGTGTTAAGTACTCAGATTTGTAAGTCTAAAGGGGGAATTTAAATAGAACGGATGGGGCTGCAGTTCATAGCGTTCTCGGCATTTATCAACTGTCTCGCTCAATAATAACCATGAAAATACAGAAGAGTGTTGATGAACAGAAATCCATCGATGTTTCCAAGGATTTTAACTGCCTTTGCTAACATCAAAATAATACTCGTAAGAAAGCGTCAGGGGGCAAAAATTATTTTCTTACCTTCATGTCTGCATATCTGTTGTGATTTCCCATACCAGTCATGATTGAGCAGAGAATGGAGTAAATAGCATGAACAACTACTGGATCTTCGTCGTATGCATGATATTCCATCTACAATAGTACTTTATCTTTATTTTCAAAACTTCAAAGCACTAATGCACAACTGATACTTACGAGGATGACATACTGCGCCCATTGTTTCGCATTTTCTTCAAGAGACATGCGTACTTTGTGATCTAGATCAGCTTGCTCCATAAAGACCTGATATTTGAAGGTATCGTCTCTTGGAATGTCTCCAAGGAAAGAGAAAACACGCTCCACATCCCGGACTATCTTTGAATCAAGTGCCTAAAATGCAATTGCTTCAGCTCAGTCAAATATTAATGTCGCTACCACACAAATTTATGCATTTTAATAATCGTTCCAGATTCGGCACTTCAAATAGCATTCACACTGAGAAAATGTTCCGTGTCAATTTAGACAATGACTCGTGTTATACAACTGACGCGCACTCAACACAGTTAGGTGTGCTCAGGAATCCCTATGAAATGACTATGACACAACTGTTTTATCACGATCATATTTCTGTTACACCTTCAAATTCAATAACTTCATCCGGACTCAACGATTGCTCGCTGATCACACGTTGCATGTAGAAACTGAGACATCTGTAATGATTTTATTTATAGTAGGGGAGGAATGCCTACCGAACCTTGAGAATACGAGGTGTACATGTACCTCTTTTAGCAGTAAACTGCAAATATTTCTAGCAGAGAACTTTCATTGGGGAGACGAGTCAAGTTTACTTTCTTAAAGAAATTAGTTGAAATTATTGTAGACACTCAAAATTTGTCACGAAATGACGCGCACATAAATGAGTCACATAAGGAATGAATGCAACCTGTGGAACGAGCCATTTTGAATGCATACTGACAATCATCTGATAACTCACAGGATTGAGGCTTCATGCATCAAAGATTAACCTTGTAATAAAAGTGATTACAAGTGGAATCAATAGAACTGCTAGGTTCAATTATTGATCAGATAATTGCATTATCTCTCTTAAAAATAAGAACAATGTGAGGCACTTTCCAAGGACCTCTCCTTAAAAATTTGAAGAGACGAGTGTTAGTCCTGGGATCGTAGTAATAAAGATAGCGCTAGCCTAGCACTACCCTACCTCTACCCTAGTGCTAGCCTGGCAGCAACTTCCGTATTGATAAAGGTAGCAAAAGGGTTGCGCTAGGCTAATACTATGTCTGAGAGTTAGCACTAGGCTGTCGTATTAACAAAGATAGTAACTATCCTAGTGCTAGCCTAGCATTATCCTAGCCCGATGTCCAAAATCTGGAAAAAGCTGGTCTCGACCTTGCTAGGGATGATGCTACGAGTAGATTGAATATTTACGCACAATATTGAAGGATATCTATCGTGATGCTTACAGCATAGTAATGTTGAGCGCATTGGCTGCAAGATGGTGTGTGATTTTCTACTTTGAATAAGCATCTCGAATCATAAACTGCAATTATAAAAGTTATTCCATAACTGAATAAATGTTTCGCTGAAATGGAATTTAAGCGACACATTCAATTTATGCATTACACTTTTGCACTAGACGCCCTGATGAATGGAATGGATAATTATTTTCAATATTCAGACAACCAATATTCTTATTTATGAATTTCACTTCATGACGACAAAATAGATTGTCATTGATACTAATTGCTTACGTATGAAATAATACAACGGTGCTAATATTCCGTATTTTTCATAGTTTTTAAATTTACTGAATTGTGTTTTTGCTATTATTCGAATCTCAAGCGCATTTTCAAACACCCATACAATCGCATTTCAAACTGCTTGACTTTCATAATCGTTGGCAATTTTGTATGATAATGACATTGTGATGAAATAGTGTGCTTAAAATTGCTAAGTAATCGAAATGTAATTTTTTATCTCAGTAGCCTGATAAGAATCAAGATGTATTGGCGATAAATTGACAAACACTTTTCTCTCCAGAAAGCTTTGGAAAGCAATTCAGAAATAATTCAATATAATAGAAGAAATTCAGAAAGTAGGAAGAAAACTCCCAATCAATGCATCTGACACTGCTAATGATTTGATCAAAAACGTTCAAGATAGGAGCTACAACAATATTTTATTTATATGTAGTGACTTATGAGAAGAGGAGTTTTTCGACGATGACTTTATTGTAAAAATTCATAAATAAATTTGACCGATATTTCAGACAGCACCGCTGTCCATCGTCAGGGCCTTCATGCATAAAGCCTTTATGCATGAAGGCCTTGACGATGGACAGCGGTGCTGTCTGAAATATCGGTCAAATTTATTTATGAATTTTTACAATAAAGTCATCGTCGAAAAACTCCTCTTCTCATAATTGCTGAAAGACGACGAACACTACGATGTTTCAATGTAGTGACTTGTTCACAATGTAATAAGTCAGACAATTCGAGGGATTTATTTTCTGATATTTCATTCTCAGATTTTAACGTATACTTTAAATTCATAAATAGAGCAATAGAGGATCATAGATAGAATGGCATGAGAGGATCGCACTACGCTTAGATGTTAATTGTTAAGAATTACTTTCCAATGCCTACCAAAATAATGAGACTGAGACTGCACATTCAGTTGAACTGCTATTGCTCCATCGTGTGTGGTAGGAGGGGTGTCATGTTGTGTCGCTTACTTGGCAGCATATTATTAAAAATGTATTCTACATTGTTTCTACACTTTCAAATTTAGCTAATTATTATGTTATATTAAAGATCGGAAGATCATATCGATTGAAATGAGCCCCATTTCATGCATCGAAATATTCAACCGTTATTCAAAAGCAAGGTTTTATGATATATTTGATGTTTTATCTTCTCTGAATGATAAGTGTCAACAGCCGGACAGTAAAGACAATAATCGCTTTAATCTCCGACAAGCGATAACCAGCCTTCTATTGCTAACGTCGAACGCGAGCGCATATGAACAAATTTTCTCTCGAAGTGAGTGCTAATTGTCAGATTTCTATAATTCGAATTTTCACTACTGTTCGGCCTGCTTATAATCCAGCAAAATATAGGGATTTTTTTAACATTTTTTTGAGTTAATAAACGCTTCAAATTCGCTATTACAGTAATCATAATTGGGAGTTCAATGCACATGCGGAGATGTCAAGTGGCTGAAATTCTTAGATTTATCCTTTCAACCGCAAATAGTTTACTGTCAAAATTCGCGCTACATTTCACTCTATTGCGTAGGACGTTAAACACTGCAAGTCAAGGACGTCATCATTTTCATTTAATGTGAAGAATGTATTCTTTTTTTCTTAGCTTGCAAAATTAGTTCATTCTGCTGCTATATTGAAGATCGGGAGATGATGTCGATTAAAATGAGCCCCATTTCATGTATTAAACTATTTAACAATACGTAGTTCATTAGCAAGGCAGTCATCATTTTGATACTTTATCTTCTCTAAAAGAAAGATAGGCTAAGTGTCAACAGGTGGGAATGAAGGAAACTGCTTTGATCTCCGACATTCTCACTGTATTGTTAACACTGAACGCGAGCGCTTGAACATATTTTTACTTGAAATGTGCGTCAAAATTGCCAAATTTCTCTGACTCAATTCTCGGGCGTTGAGAGTAGGTGGTGAATGCAGCTGCGCGTTGAATCGGCACGTCAATGAAACTCGATCTAGCATTAACTGACTTCGGAGTTGACGCTGGCCTTTCTCTATTAATACGGAGCTGAAGTTCCTACTACTAGCAGCAACTTGCCTAGCGCTGCCATCTTTATTAATACGGGAACTGGGCTCAACTCCGAATCGTAGTTCTTCAGTATAACCGCTGCATATATTATGACAAATCGGGCTGAATCCTATTTCTTACCCCATACTCCCAGTAGCGGATCCAAGGGGGTAAGCGTTCGCACATATTGATGGTATGTGGCTTATCCCCCGAATCCGTAGAGGGTTCGGCCCTGACGTTTCAGGGAGTAGACGACATCCATAGCGGTGACAGTCTTCCTCTTGGCATGTTCCGTGTAGGTGACTGCATCACGGATAAAGTTCTCTAGGAAGACCTTCAGTACTCCTCGGGTCTCCTCATATATCAGACCGGAAATACGCTTGACACCACCTCGTCGAGCAAGACGACGAATAGCGGGTTTCGTGATACGTTGGATGTTATCACGCGGCACTTTGCGATGACGCTTAGCGCCACCCTTTCCGAGACCTTTAACTCCTTTGCCGCGTCCACTGACTTAGATTATGGGGTTCAAACCCCCCTCCGGGTATAAGGGTTTTTAAATGCATTGCTATTTTTCCTGTATTCATACAAATTTATGTAGTCTATTATCTTGGCAATACAAATTGATTAAAGTACAAAGAGACGGACTTGTTCTTCCATTTCTTTATTATGTAATCTGGTTTTCCTAACAACAATGAAACGTGTTAATAAACCAAGACGAGAGAACCAACTTATGGAGAGGTATTATCCGGAAGCGTCCGGTCTCTCGACTGAACAATAAATTGAACGATTTGTGAAACAGCATCCAAGATAACTATTCTGCCAATCAATATTGTTTGATTGATTCAACTCAATAAAATCAAATTGTCAAAGCCAACAAATCATGTTCTGATCTAATTCCGATCTGATTCTGATCTAATATTTCCGTATCAATGGAAATTTAAAATATTAATTTTAAGTATATAAAGTACATAAGGCCCTACATCATACCGGTATATATCATCATATATTATTTCATATTATGTTTACATTATATCAAGTATTTAATATATGCTTAATAATAAGTACATTATATAAAGTACAGGAAAATAGGCCTTTCCAAGGATATCTAATATACGCCGTTTTATTGCGCCAAACCCCCTTCAATGGAGGTATCATAGCTACAAATACACAACGCATCAATTTTCGCCAGTACTGACTGAATAGAAATTACCGAGAGGCCTTAACACGGTAATTTCAAATTATTATTTCCATCATCATATTTTTCTTACTAAACCATTTTACTCTTTCTGCTTATATTAGTAGTGTATAGAAGAACTAAGCGTCAAATCGAATTCGTACACTGAATGTCTTTTGCCAATACCTATGACAAAATGTGCCCGCTTTCAACAACAATCCGTACACTGAATGTCTTTTGCCAATACCTATGACAAAATGTGCCCGCTTTCAACAACAATCACCAATAGTTCTGAGCTTGGCGTTCGGTTCTGAGCGAATTCCTGTTTCTTCAAACTTGAATCATCATAGCTCAGCAAAGGCTGCAGAATCATCATGTCTCATTTATTTCTATTAGGCATCAAAATTTTTTATCCTGCAATTTTTATCCTAACATTAATGACTTGTGTCATTGAACTTAACAACAGTTGGGACATTTTGGTAGTGTAGCAAGATCATATGGAACTTCTACATACAGACATAGAGTAGGGATACACAGGTAGAGTGTCGACTCAAAAAAAGTATCTGTATACAGTGTAAATTTTTATAAGGAAAATTTCAGGTTTTTCCTTAGACTACGCTCCCGTGGCCCAAAAAATTATTTGAGCAGTTTTAAAGAAAGTCAAAATTTTGCATATTTACATCCTACCGAGATGACGTCCCTATATAAGTAGTATGAAAAAAGTTGGATATCAAAAGGAATGAATATGTGCTAATAAGCATCCCAACAAAGCGAAAATAAAGCTAATTTGCAAGGGAATTTCATGAGCCGCATTGTGATGGAAGTCTTCATGAAAAAGTCGCGATATTATTCGTGTTTTCTTGGCTGAAATTTCAAGTTTTTCATTCAATTTTCACCGGCATGATTTTATGATTCACTAAATTCATGTTTCATTTCTTGAATCTGAATAGTAATGTGGACCCACTTGCATTCTTCTAAGTTAATTTAAATCGCTGTCTTGGATTATGTGAATTTGCTCTGCCAGTGGCGTTGACACATATGATCACGCTTAAGAAAATACTCTTGAGGTTGAGCATGAAAGCAGCCGAACTTATCGAATTCCTAATTTAACAAACATTAAATCTCCAATGCTGTCATGACACTGAGAATATGTAAAATACCATCATTCCTTCTGCATTACTTTCATGATCATTCAATTCCGTGGTAATTTCTTCGAAACTGCAAAAAATATGCATATCTCACATTTAGCAACAATACCCAACTGTATTCACGTCGAGTTCATTTAATAAAATCGAAAGTGTATTCACATTGAGGATTTAATAAATGCGGAGCTTCCATTCTACCTAAGATACTTACTCTATGATACAGACCATCGCAAACGCCCGTAGATTCCTAACAATGAATGAATACCATTTTAGTACCACGTAATTCAGTCAGTCTGTAGCAAAAGTAGATCAAACTATCCGCGTGCAACTTATAAGATGGCGTTTATCAAACTGACTTTAAACTACGGCACAGCAGTATTTTCAAACCTGTCAAATACATGAAAGACCGAATTAAAGAGCATATGTTATGAAAAAAGTGACTATATTTGTCGTAAAGAGATCTGATCATGGAATTATGGCACTCATTCAAATGATACAAAAGAAAAATCAAAAAAAATTACAAATCATTATGCATACGCTTTAAATCACAGATAGAAAGTTGCAAGCAATCAATCAGTCGCAAATAAAACTTCAATCCCAGTCAATAAAATGCCGGTACTCTTCCAATATTTAGATATAACAAAGCAATAAATTGAGCATAAAATGCAATCAGACATTAAAAAATTAAAAGCATTCATGAAAGTTCAGAGTAGTGAAATGGTAAAAAATGTCCAATTCTATGTTGACCATTGAATGTCTAAGATAAGCACGTTTTCTTCAAGGGTACAAAATTATACAGTTGATATTACAAAAAACTAAAAATTTACAAAGTTGAGCGAACATGGATGCAAAGTCATGTGAAAAAGTATGAAACCGTCTTCTGTACAAAGGCATACATGCATGACTGATTACACTTTAATTCATAATGTAGCTTCGATTCTTGACAAAAACATTTTCAGAAAACAAATAAAACAATAGGAAACATTTTCGCAGATTTACAGAGCCAGCAACATACCAAGCATACTCTGTAAGCCAAGCTCCAATGAAATTTCAACAACTTGAAAGGAAATTTCCAATATTCGGTCCATGAGATGCATTTCAATTTGAGTGGCATTGCATGTACATGTACTATAGTTACATGCACCATATAATGATTTAGCAAAAACTTTCTGAGCGCATCTATAATGATATATAGCAATGTGGATTCATTGACTGAGCTCATCACATCTTTCAAAATTACTTTTCTATTTCTCAGCGTGTAAGTTCAAAATTCAAAAAATAAAGGTGACATCAATTATGTATGTCAAGATCTGATAAACTATTAATAAAAGAAATTTGCAAAATAGATCTAATAGATCTGCTTAAATTTTCATCTCCTACAATAACATCTGATAATCTGCATAGTGGAAAGCATGCATTACAACTTTGAACTTGCTTACTAATTACTACCGCCTTTCGTCCCTTTCCACGTTGAACGAATGAACTGGATCAGACAATTGTTGATTTCGGGATTACCGTTATTACTCCATGTATTCGAACAATTAAAAATAAGTACCATCTTCGATGGTCAAAACTTAGAAGCAGAAAAATTCGTATTTTGTGCAACTCATCGAAACTCAGTGTCTTTTCAAAATATTTGTCATGAATATTATGAAATAAGTTTTCCGTGCAGTTTTAGTAAGCGTACATGAAATACGCAAAGTTATTTACGAATCTAAAGGATTCATCATGGATTGAAATATGCCCTTACATGTACATCTGTTTCTTATTAAGTTCACGATATAGTACTTTATGTTGTTCATAGACCGGTGTTGCTAAAAGTTATATTCTTTGTCTTAACTATTAACTTACGTGCATATTATATGAAGTGCTCGAAAAAATATGCTGTTCGAAATATTAAAGTCGGAAAAAGATAATTATTCGCGTTAAAAATTAGGGGGGAAAACATATAGTAATAACGGCAACTTATACATCGCACTCGCACTGAATATTAAATAAGAAGAATGCCATACTACTATGTCGCTAGCGTAAATGATTCAAACCTAATCGATTTCAACTACAATCGAAAGCTAAGCGAAAACCGTAAATAGCAGATTCAACAAGATTTTGTCACCTGAGCGTCAACTTCATATTTCAACATGACGCAAGTCAACCTATGACTGGTGGTTCCATGCTATTAACATCATAATGACTACAAATAACAACTTCGGCACTTGGAACTCTTTCTTCAGCAGCAGGTGGTTCCTGAGCCATAAACCAAGTGATAACACTGAATATAATCATGCCAATTACTTGGAAACCAGCAAGAGCAAAGAAATATATGGCCAGACGACTTTCGCAGCCCATGTGGTCACAAACACGATAATTGACAGGTCCATACTTCTTTCCTGGTAAGAACACGAGACCATCACACAACTGGATAATTAGTCCGCCAAGCAGTCCGCCTAGTGCCATGCACAGCCAGAAACAGCCGTTTAAAAGGGATAAATACTCCGATGGCGAACGCTGGAAGATAAAGTGTAAGACAGCAACAGAAATCAGAGCTTCACTGCAGCCCATCAAAGTGTACTGAGGAATCTGCCAGAAAATGGTGAGTTTAGATACAGCGTACTTATCATCGGAACCATCTGCAATTGAAAGTAGAAAAGGATCTTATTTTCTACAGCTTTCAATAGATAATGGGATGCACATCGGCATCTAATGTATAGATGTTCTTTGGCATAATTGAACAAATTTATGCATGCAACAAAATCCATATATATTAGTGACATATATTTGATCTCTTTTGATTTATTAATCACCTAGGCACAAAAGAAATTTTTCAGCAAATCTGTTTTTCAAATTTCTTGCTATGAAGCTGTATTTTGCATATATTCATTACAATAACTTAGGAGAGGCTATAGTCTTGTAATTGTTGTTGTCGATCGCCTACGGTCGTAGCCTCACCCGCCTCAACCATTTACAATACGCCAACGCTTCCGCAGGTCGAACGTAGGAAGCACCCTCCTTCGTCCCTCGCGTGAGGGTCCGCACCACGCCGCACGAAGACCTGGGGATTGTGTTTGTTGTTGTTGGTGGTGGTGGTGGTGGTGATTTACCCGGTTCCGTCCAACGGATAGGAGGCTTCGTATCAAGATAATTCGAAGCGACACACCCAGTAAGCATATAAATGCCTACTGCTGGTGAGGACTGCCCCGGGGAGATGACCATTCCGATACCACCGTGGTGCTGCCATACCTGTTTACACAGGGTGGAAAGCACTGACCGGGGGAGACAGTAACCCCAATGGTCCCTTCCCACACCTTACCTCCGAAGAGGGGCGATCGCTGAGGGGACTTTGGACAAGGCATAGCCAGATATGCCACAGGGGAAAGCTTAAAGAGCTTTATTGCATATCCCAGCAGTAAAGATTCGGCTGTCAGGATGCCCCGCAACATCAACTTAGTATAGCCCTGAGGAAAGGCAATGAGAATAGGACATCCAACTGCCAACAAACCAAGCAATCAGATCACGCTAACATGCATCTTGAAACATCGTAGTGTTCGTCGTCTTTCAGCAATTATGAGAAGAGGAGTTTTTCGACGATGACTTTATTGTGAAATTTGTGTCTCAACCGATGTGACCTCCCTATTTCGCCTTTATATGATGAATTGTAATTGTCGTTCCTTCTCTTTTTTTTTTCTTTTACGTGTATATACCATGTATTGCCTACAGTATAATTATTAATTATTGTTACTGTACCAATTAGGTTTTTTCCTATTCACTGAATACTCTGCCGCGGAGACGTGAAATACCAGGTTGGTGTCTGGCGCGAGTTATCTCACTGTCAGTATTAGTACTGGTAGTTCGCGATTTCTATGTAGTGTGAAATAGGCCTGTGATCTTCATCATCCGCTTTGCTGTGTTGTGTGTCATTTTTCATGACTAGAATTCTGTTCACTGTGGTCGCGATTGTCGGTATGTCACTTTATGCATGAAGGCCCTGACCAGGGAATCCTAGTTGGTCGCTGCGCTCCTCAGGAAGTGACATGCCTGACAGCCGTTTACACACGCGGGCCAGTTTCCCTGTATTTTCCTCTCTGTCATTCCCTCAGTCAGCACACGAAAGAGACGTGAATTTAGGTTTCCCTTATACCTAGTTAAACTCTGCGTATCCGATTGTTTATATTATTATAACACCAACTTTTTAATTGAGTGAAATGTGTTCAGATAACTCAAAATATGACAATAAGATATCACAGTTAAGGAAAGTATGATACATGTAGATATAACTATAACTGAATGGGAATCAGACCACTAATTTTTCTGTGTATTTTGCTTATTTCCTCCTTTTCCTTTATAAAGTTCTTAAGATTTATAACAAAACAATATCAAGTCAGAAAATATTTAATTTCAAATTTAGGTCATGACGCATGCAATAACCTCCTATCGCAATTCAGTAAGCCTACACTGCTGAGGACAATTTCAACTTTTTTCTTTGTAACTGTTCAAAATCTCTTGAGCTGCGATCATTCTGCTCTTTCATAAAATTTTTTAGGAAGGTATTGAATACAGGACGCAGTATTCTCATAATGAGTTCATGAGTGGAATGATTCAAGTTACACGAAATTCTTAACAAATGATTCAAGTCCGGTGACTGTAAAATTGTTTCAATGCAAAATTGAGACAAAAGCGTTACAACTGTGGACGAATAAAATAATCGATTATGAACCGATTCAGTATTCTTTATGATTGCGAAAACATAATATGCAATTGCAACAACAGAAAAGGCTAAGAAACTTGGTTTTTTCAGACCACCGCGGTTTCTCAGCTCCAACAAGTCAAAATCACTCTTCTCAAATCCTTCGTAAGTGTCACAGATCTGTAAATTTGTATTACTACTGTCAATGAACAAGGATTTACATTCACTACAGGTATTACTTGGAGATTTTATCAACAGATGACAACAATATCCGCTTAAAAAAGTTATCATATTCCGGTCATTTGAGTCAAGCGAATCAATGTCTGAACTTCGTATTCGTGGAATGCTCATTCCTAACGAAGTGTTATCGTCATCACTGGCGAATTGTTTTAGATCACGGAGACTGAACCCGTGATACTTCAGCAGAGAAGAAATTCGAAGTTTCTTTTCAGCTTCAAATATCTGACGCACAGATACGAAGAAATTTCCACCGTGGAATTGCCGATAGACTCCAAAGCGTCTTTCAATCCAGTCACTGACGAAGCGGCCTAAGAGCATAGTTTTGAAGTCGTATTGTGTAAAAAGAAATTCAGATAGCTCTGCCAAGACTTTACAGCAACTGGAAACTGCAAGAAAAGTTTGTTTGCCTAAGCCTGGCGACTTTGCTTCACGCCAGTTCTCAAAGAAAGTAGCAAACTCTCGAAGTCTTGATAGTCGTCTGTCATTTGGTTGAATTGGATTGGCTTCTGGCATGCGTTTATGGTAGCCTTTGGTACAAGATCTAATGTTCCATATATTCCATAACTCAGTGATTAATTCGAGAAAAATAATAAGTCCACCAGAGAGCTGATAAAATTTGCTTGCAGATACTGTAGTTTCGTCGAATACACTACAAGCAAGTGACACATTAGTCTTTTCTAAGTTCGAGGGACACAATACTTTCTGATTTAGTTTGAAGGCAATGTGAGTAGGATTACCGACTTCAGTAGTGTAGAGGTCAATAAGGTCTGAAAAATCGGCTGTGTGAAACTTCGAGTTATCATGCATATCAGGAAATTTGAAAACACCTCTAGTGCACCAATTGTCGTAAATGTTTTTGAAATTATGAACGGGATCAAAAAGAAGAAACAGTTTCTCACCATTGACGGGATTAACAATGTGCGTTTTTAACTCACCATCACACAAAACTGTTTCAAATAAGCTTCTGTTAACAGGATGGTTGTCAACTGAAATAACAACTGGTATAAAGCCGCTGTTGTGTAGAAGTCTGAGCGATTTCATTAATAGGTTATGTAGTTTGCTTGTGTCTAATTTTTGAGATGGCTCCATCATGATAACCTCCTGATACTTTGTACAGATTGACTTAATCAAAACAGTACAAACTGTTCTGGCAATGGCATTGGAGTGACATTCAATTCCAAAGCATTGGCCACCACTGAACTCAAGTTTCTTTGAGGAGTGAATTTCGTCAATGTTAACGATTACTAACTTTTCTTTCGTGGTAAGCTGGTCACTTTTCAATTTCAAGTATGAAATAAGGGAATCATCACACATACTTGCACTCATATTCGACGATAATCTTTGAAGATGTCGTGCAGATGGAAGAGTCAAACAATCACTATCTTGTACAAATCGATACGCACTTGCACTATGGTTGAATAGGAGGTAAGATAGGGATAGGAGTTCTGAGGAGTAATTCGGCTTTCTCATAGTAATGAGGTGAAATTGTTCCAAAAGGAAACTGAGTTTGGAATAAACTTTCTCATTATCACTCTGTTCGGCAGCATATATGGCTTGATCTATATGAGGGATCACTTTCATTATGTGATGTTGATAATCATGTTCAAGGTCACCCTGCACATTCTTCAACCGTGAAAGAAGATTCTCCAACTGATTAAAAGAGTCCAATTTCGATAAACGAATAATATCTTCCGTAATGGATGGTTGAATGACACCGTCATACACAGCTGACATATTAAGATCCATACCAATGCAGAGAGATTTCACAATTTGAGGTATACCATCAGAAGAAATTGCAATGTCATGAAAATAGCAATTATCATCCTTCATTACTTTCACATAGTGACTCAAATGATTTGGAAGAACATATTCTTTCATATCGGCGATCGATGCTATTTTATCTTTATCAAAAAAATAATTCACCGAAGTATCCAAAATGTTTTGTTCAGCAGCAAGGCGAGACGACATCGAACTCGAAGTAGCCCTCGTAGGCATTTCGGATTCACTCAAATACGACGGAAGATTCGGAAATATCGTCAGAATTGCCGAGGACGAAAGCTTTTTCAGAGACAGAGGGTTAGATGATGAGGCTCTCTTTTTCTTTCGCGTTCAGTTTGTATCATTAGATTCTGAAATAATACACGTAGAATCAAAGTGAAGTGCGCACACACGATAGCTGTTGCCAGATCTGTTCAAACCGCTGATGTCTTGATCGGACCACGATCGGGGAATTTTGTGGATCCATTTTTGCAGCCGTTCTTGATCAGAATCAGGATTTGGGAATTTGTATAAGGCGATTTTATCGTCGGATGAGTTGTTTTTATAGTTAGTTCGACAGCCAGTCACACTGCACTTGTAAGGCATGGAGCAAATTCTACGAGAAATAGATGCACACCGAATTGCCGAAAATGGGAAGAATGACTTAGCATCGCAGAAGCAATGAATTAGGAACCGACAGTGCAAGTAATCGATATAATCTATTAAACAACCTGTGTACAGATATCAAGACCAAGTAGGATTCCCTGTAAAGACGGACACTCTCTGGCAGGAGATTTCTCCTTAGGGAGAAACGAAAATAAACTGAGATGAATAAATATACATGCGCCAACAGTGGCCCGTGTATGTAAAGCTCTTGTCAGAATCTGCAAGGGTGTCACTTCCTGAGGAGCGCAGCGACCAACCAGGATTCCCTGCCCTGACGATGGACAGCGGTGTTGTCTGAAATATCGGTCAAATTTATTTATTTATGAATTTTTACAATAAAGTCATCGTCGAAAAACTCCTCTTCTCATAACATGCATCTTATTACCAAAAGAAATATACAGATCACGACATGATACTGATTAAAGTTAATAAGTAAGATCATAAAGACAACATACTTTACGGAAAGATAAAGAAAAGTGGAGTCAATGAGTCATAACTTAGTAAGGCAGGAGTACCACTGAGCACTCAAGGAATACTTGGTCCGGTTTGCGGAGTCAAGCTTCCTTAACCAAACCGATTCCTTAACTATCCTCCACCGCCAAACTCTCTCTTTTTCCAACACAGCCATGCTTCGAAAGTCTATACACGATGGTTGTTCTCGTGAACATGACGGGCCACCTCCGAACACTCTAAGTCGATGTTCTCCCTTTCTCTCCTGAAGGTTGTTCCTCCCTAACTCACCCACGTAGCTCCATGTGCAGTCTCCTTCTGCACAGGGAAGATGGTAGAAGACACCCAGCAGTGTCGACGGAGAAGGACGCTTGCAGACAAAAGAAGTCGAGGCTGGTTTCATCCCTGCGTTGATTCCAACCTCTCGAAGAATCCCACATGTGTTTTGTGGACTTTCCTCGCCTTAATTTGAAACATGCTTAATTTGAATTAGTCCATTATTCAATGAATTACGTACTTGAACGAAATATTCCTGCGAAATGATGTTTTCGCAGTCGATTAATTTACTTACCGTAGGCATGGCCGATAATTTGGTACTCATAATTGACTGGTACTGTTGTTCCATTTCCCCAAAAACTCACCAGTCGGTAATGCTCAACCAAACCAGCCGATAACATTGACAAAGTTGCAAAAAGCATTCCTACAAGAATCTGACAACGGGGTGTCATCGCAAATTTGAGACGCTTCAATAATGGAAAGATAACCAGTCCAATAAATGGAATGCAAACAATGACAGCAACGAGGTCGAACATAGATAGCCACGCCGGCGGAACCTGAAAGTGAATTGAAATTCGAATGAGCGAGTTAGAAAGACACCCAACCCATAAGCTGTTCTTACTTGCATAAAATTTAAGAGAGTTACATCCATATTAAGACCTTGTATCAAAAATGTTGTCTGCATCTAAAAAATAAAACACCGATTAATTATAACACAGCGGTGAGTAATTAGACGAAGAGACAATGATGAAATTTCAACGAAAATAAATCACATGAAATGATGCAAGCCAAATAATTCAATTTGTCTCTCCTGAATGTATTCATGTCCTTATATTTACACGAAAGTATAAAATACACACATTAATGGTAAGTTCATGACACATTCATTAATTATGTAACCACTGACAATGAGGTTAAAAATTCCAGTACTTTTGAGTTATCTCAACCTCCCGTTTTCAAATTTGTCTAAATTCTACGAAGAAAAATTCAGATTCACGTAGATAAGTTTACTTTCTACCCCCATTCAAAATTGTGTGCCAATCGGACATGCACTTTATGAATTAGAGACGATAACTTGAAGTGCATCGATGTCAGCAACTTGATCTGACTTCATCTACTTGACGCATTCTAATGTTAGCACTTGAGGTCAACAAATTCACTTTACGATAACTCGTGAGATGATAATGACAAAGGCTGTATCACTCATAATAATTCACTCAACTTTGCAAACAGTACAGTAGGAGTCGTTGAATATAAAATAGCAGTCATTGAGACGACGGAGAGAAAACAGCACTCACAAGTCATAAAAATGCGTCGAACAGACGAAGTCAGATCAAGCTGCTGATATCGCTACATTTCAAGCTACCATCTCAAATTCAAAAAGTACTATCTCTTGAACGTGGGTGGAAAATGTACTCATCTATTTGCATCCGTGGCGATATCATCAGCTAGCTGTATCGTTACGCCCAGATGCCGCACTGAGCTGGCATGCAGTGAACGTGGGTGTCTGAAGTAAGTCGACATAGGACACCTTCGCACCGGAGGACCAACGCAAAAACATCTTAACCTTTTTTTTTTTTTTTACTGAATTTTCACCCCTAGCACAGCTATGAGCCATGAACGAAGCTAGGGGTTACTCAATGAAAAGTAAAAATTGTATTATTTTAAATAAATAAAATAATAATAATAAAAAAAAAAACAGATCTTCTAATCTGATTAAACTGTCCCCATCAGAAACATGTTCGCACGCCTCTTGAAAGTATCAAGATTGTATTGGTCAGGGAAAGTGGTCTGGGGAAGCTGATTCCAAAGCTGCGCCGTGCGAACAAAAAAGCTTTTCAAGCGACTCACAGTACGTGCGCGTTCTAAGCTTACATTATAGCATGTGAGTGCATTAGCTCTGCGTGTGCTTCTGGAGAAGATCTTAGGTTTGGGTACGCACTCATTTACTGCAGAGCTGCTTCTACCGAAATAGTACCTGTAGAAGAGACTGAGTGAAGCAACATCCCGTCTGACGGAGAGCGGCTGCAACTTGCTAGCAAGTTTTTCACCCATGAGATTCTTGACACGTTTCTCAACCCGTTCAAGGAGGTTAAGATGCGTTTGTGGGGCGCCTGCCCACAGATGACAACAATACTCCATCAGAGGACGAATAGTGGACTTGTAAAGATAGCAGACAGTCTGTGGTGGAAGATAGCTGCTGGCACGATAGAGACTACCAATGCGTTGAGCTGCCTGCTTGCTAATGGATTGGATGTACGGTTTCCATGACAAGTCCTTCGTAACCGCCAATCCAAGGAAGGAGATGGAATCTTGTTCTCTGATCCTATTATCTGACATCTTAATGCTATGATCATCATCTCCTTTAAGTCGTGAGTGCAGAATACTCTGAGTTTTTGAAGGATTGAAGGAAACAAGCCAATTGGCGCCCCATTCTGAGACCCTGCGTAAGTCTTCATTAAGAACGTCGCATAGCTGCTGACGTTGCTGAGTGTTCTTAGCGAGTCGCTCATTGGAATTGAAGAGTGTTGTGTCATCTGCATACATCACCAATTTACTCACTAGGCAGTCTGGGAGGTCGTTGATGTACAGCAGAAAAAGAGTGGGTCCCAAAATTGACCCTTGAGGAACTCCTGCATTGACAAACTTGGTGGAAGACTTTTGGCCATCTAAGACGACAGATATCTGCCGGTCACTAAGAAAAGAAGCAAGAAGTTTGTGGAGTTGATTAGCAACTCCATAGGACTTTAGCTTCATAAGGAGTCCCTGATGCCAGACTTTATCGAATGCCTTGGAAATATCCAAGGCAACTGATCTCGTCTCACCTTGTCTGTCAAGGACACGACTCACATGTTCAGTGACATATGAAAGAAGATCTGCAGTTGATCGAGAGTGCCTGAAGCCATACTGTTCTTCTGATAGAAGGTTCTGAGTTTCAAGGAAGTTAACAATGTGTTGGTTAATCACTGCTTCAAAAATCTTGCCAGCAATTGGAAGCAGGCTGATACAAGGACAACTAGATATCAATAAGCTGCCAGGACGCGGAAAGCGAAATCATTGTGTCGAGTTTTATAGGCTGACAGTTGACTGCGGCCGATCAGCTAACACTGTCTTCCCAGCTCTCTGCTGTTGTTATCGTTATGACTCTGCACTGCACCGTCAGGCGGATAATGCACATAATACACAGACTCGAATCATCGCATTAAGACTTTCATCGAGTGCGCTACTTGAGGTCTTGTCGAAATGCCTCGGAAGTGCTGTGTGATACACTGTAAGGGCAATTACGATTCCAGCGATTCAAAAGTAAATGTTTATGGATTCCCAAACGAAGAGGAGGAGCGAAATCGCTGGGTGCGAGCGTTACCGAATACGATCAAAAAGGTGACACAATACATCGGCATTTGTGCTTCTCACTGGCCGGAGGACACAGAAATGGTTAAAATCAAGCGCTATAATCGACCGATCAATCCACCATCAATATTTCCTAATTGCCTGCCTTCGAATTTCATTCAAACAGCTTCTTCTTCGCTCAGAGATGTAGAGAATCGGCGAGTCTCTTCTTCAGTTCGTTCCTCTATTCCTGATGAGTTGGAAACATTCGAATCTCTTGACAACATCGTTGATTGGACATCATTCATCGCTCAACTCTCCTCAAAAACTTTCATCGAAGACCATGATTTATGGGTTGTTAAACGTTCATCTACAGACGTGGTCAAAATGATTCACTTCATATGTGAAAACATCGTTGATTATTGTGTTTCTGTCACAAGTGACTTTGTTATAACATCTGTAAAACAAAATACACGTGTTGACATCAAGTCTGTGGTCGGAAGTTGACGAAGTGGTCTCAGTTAGAAGCTGTGATATCTGTTACAAAATCAACGCTACCTTCATTTGAAATCGAACTCAATTGTGCTGCAGAAAACATTGAGCGTTCTATGCAGTTCGCTGACATCGACATGGATGTGAGGCGACGTCTTGAATTCTTATTATTTCAAGTAAAACACATGTCATCTCGTCCATACGAGTATCCAGCTTCCATTTTGAAAGTGAGTACAGAACTGTTGTTAGCCGGAACAAAATCATATAACATTTGTAGAAAGCACCTACTACTCCCTCATCCTGATACTGTCAAAAAGCATATAGGAAGTTTGAAAAGTACTGGCAGTGTTGCTGATGCCAAAGACACTATAAATGCCGTTTTTCACAAGCTTGTTGGCATTCAGAGAACATGTTTGTTGTTGTTCGATGAAGTGTACATAACACCCTCTGCAAGATACCGCGGTTGCCATCTTTTAGGCAGAGCTGAAGATGATCCAAATAAAACAGCTAGAACTGTTTTAAGTTTAATGTTGAAACCACTTTTGAGTCATCGAGCTTTTATGGTTCGTCTAATTCCGGTTTTTTCATTGACTGCAGAGTTCCTTGAATGTGAGATTTTGAAGCTTGTTGAAATAGTGAATGAATGTGATGGTAAAATCAAAGCATTTATTTGTGACAGCGCATCGGTTAATAGAAGCTTCTACAAATCTATCTGCTCTTCAGATAACGAAAATTATTTGTTTAAACATCAGTCCACTGATTCATACATTTACTGTCTACACGACACAGTACACTTATTAAAAAATGTGAGGAATAATTGGATTTCTGAAAAGAAAAAAGAGATCAAATTTGAGTTGCCAAACAAAGGCACAGTTGTAGCTAAATTTAGTGACTGCATCAAATTGTATAGATCTGAGGCATCCAATATTGTTAAGCGAACAAATCTCACATATCAATCATGTTTTCCGTCTTCAATAGAGAAGCAAAATGTTCGCCACGTGCTCCGAGTCTTTAATGAGAAAACAGTAGCCGCACTTGTGAATGATGGATGTATTGATACTGCGAAATTCATAGATTATTTTCTTAGGTTGTGGAAGATGCTAAACATCAAAACCATAGAGGGACACATTCGCTTGAACGACTCTGATAGAAAACCTTTCTCCGATCCGAATGATAACAGAATTGTATTTCTTCGTGAAACAGCTGAAGCCATTTCAAGAATGCCCGGAAATTCAGGGCCGTACAGAATACAGTCTTTCACGTCTGTTACTAGAGACGCCTTTGTCCAAACTCTGCGTGGGCTGTCCAAATTGATTCAGGAGCTATTGAGAGACGAAGCAGTAAAATACATCTTACCAGGTATTTTTCAAACTGATCCTTTAGAAGGCGAGTTTTCATGCTATAGACAAATGAGCGGCGGGAACTACTATATCGGCCTAGACCAACTTTTGTGTAGCGCCAGACTGCGTAAATTGAAATTATTTGAGGAATTGGATATCGATCGTAGCGAATTCTTTCATGTTCAGAATTTGTGTTGCTCGAAAGAAATGAGTGATGATGAATTGAGTGTGATTGACTCTCTTTTCGAAAGATCAAACTCTTTGTCCGACAATGAACGCTCTTCCTTGTATTATATATGCGGATACATATGCTTCAAGGAAGGTATTGTGAATGATTCAGAATCGGATCTGTTGACTGATGAATCGGGTAATCGTTTTATTTGTGAGTTCACCGACTTAGTGAGCAGAGGGAAACTGACTTATCCCCGTCATGATGTGGTATATTTTGCTTTTGTAACATATACGTTCTTTACGAAAGATAAATCTATTGATTGTGGAAATCTCTTATGTCACAGGTTCCTCTACATTTATGAGTCTCTCTGTTTTTGCTTTCCGAACTGTCTAAATGTGTGTCGGCGGTTGGTGAATTGCTTCTTCAAGGGACAAGTGAATATGAGCTCGGATGAGCTGAGCTCATCCAAAGCTGCCAAGCGAAAACGACAAAAACTTAATTCGTAGATGTACACAGCATCCAAATTGATGCATTTTTGCCTTTGAAATATATGTTTTTTGCCTATAAATTGGTTTTCCTAATTTAAAAACTTTCTTGTAAAATATTGATAATTAAGGGTCAGCCTATAAAAAAATTTGCTTACTTCTGACATTCTGCGTCCTGGCACTACTTATAACATATTTAGTAGTCCTTGGCTGATAGGACGGTAACTAGATGGAAGAGATGAGTCAGAACCTTTCTTTGGAACTGGAACCACGGAAGCTACTTTCCAACAAGAGGGAAACTCACCGGTGGATACACATGTACTGAACAGTTTAGATAAAAGTGGAGAAAGCTCAGGTGAGAGATGCTTGAAGACCGAAACCGGGATGCCATCTGGTCCACTAGACTTAGAGCTATCGAGACCGGCGATGATCTTTTTTGACGTTTCGGACTGTGACTGAAGGAGGACTAACTGTCTCATCAGTGCGCGTGGGAATTGGAGGTGGAATTCTACCTCCATCGTCTAATGACGAATTCTTCGCAAACTCTTTGCAAAGAAGCTCGGCTTTGTCTGCTGAGGTTGTCGCCATAGAAGTACTGACTTCGGCATGACGGAGTGCTGGGATGGAGGATTTGTTCCTATTGGTGACACTGTTGTAAATCCTCCAGAAGTCCTTAGAGCCAAGCTTTTGGGTAGCAATGGATTTCCGTACATACAAAGCGTAACGGCTTTTGGCCTGATGTATGGTTTCCTTGCAATATCTACGTGCGGTTTTGTACAATTCAAGATTGCCAGCGCTACTGTCACGCTTATACTTATGGAAAAAGTGGTCACGCTGGCAAGTTGCAGCTGCACATTCTGGTGTAAACCAAGGTTGTGAGTGGGGCTTCATTTGGAAAGTACGGTGAGGAATGTAGGCCAACATCCATATCTGAAGCCACTCTGTCAGTTCTTGCGCCGACTTGTGGACGTTCTCGCTCAGAATCAAATTCTCAGCTTGAACTTGACTAAGAAAAGTGCGGAAGCCACACCAGTCTGCTTTGGAGAATTGATAAACTGTTCTATGGAAGGGTGCAGACGGTGAGGAGCAAATTTGTTTGCCAGAAACTGTGATAACACAGTGATCAGACGTGCCGAGGGGAGAAGTAACCTTGTGTGAAAAACAAGTTGGATTTGAGGTGAGAAACAGGTCAAGGAGATATCCAGTATCCCCAGCTCGGTCAGGCACTCTGGTAGGACAAGTGACAATTTGACTAAGGTTGTGAGAGACAGCGAAATCCTGGGCTGCCTGACCGGAGAGATCGGTGGTGCGTGAGTGCACAAGCCAGTCAACATTGTGCACGTTGAAGTCACCAAAAACGGCAACTTCAGCGCTGGGATACTCTTGTAGAAGAGAATCGATCTTGTCAGAAAGAACATTGAAAATATCCGCATTAGTTGATGGAGAGCGGTATAGGAAAAATAGAAGAAGTGTGGTCTTCTGCAGCGGCGCAATGAAGGCAAGATACTCATGCCTTGGATCCTCTGAGCTGCGAAGCCTTCTCAAGGGAAGGCTTGTCTTGGCATAGACTCCAAGACCATGACAAGGTGCTTTATCCATCCGGTGAAATATGTATCCATCAGGAGTAACGTCGCTTGATGACACACTGGGATCTAACCTGGTTTCCGACAGGGCTAGAAGATCTAGTGACTTACCTTGCAGGAAGATGTTGATGTCGTCGTAATTGGACCTCAGTCCTCTTACGTTGCTGAAGCTGATCCTGAGAGGGGTTTTGAGCTTGACGGCTTGACTACGTTTCTTGTGTGTCTTTCTCATTTTCATAATTTCTCATAGAATATCAATCAAATAAACGAAAATTATACTGTACAACAAAGTGATACAAGAAACTTTGGAAGGCATCAGAAAAAACGTAAATAATAGCAACAAAGCTGCAACAAATAATACGCAAAAAAGACACTTATAGGCACAGTTCATGTCGCAAAAGCTCGAAGAAACCCAAATGAGAACCCCTTTGCCGTAACAATGGGTACAAGTCAGGTAGGCCACAGAGGAACCGGATACAGCTACACGGGCTAAACCCCTCAGTAAAGCTACCCACGCATGTCCGTGGCAGTGGAACTGTACCGCCTTTTTTCGAGCAGTTGACCGGGCCTGCCTCCCAAAGCATTACCAGTGGGTTCGGGACCCTCGAACTACCTGACGCCCGTATGCCGTGAATACGTTGGATCTGTCACACATTAACCTGCAACAAATGGGGAAGTGCAAAAGAGAGCAGTGGAAGGAAGTTCGATCACAAATGAGCCAAATAAGTGCCATGCCCAAAAACCTGATTCAACAACATGAAACATCTGATGACTGTTCATATCTCGCAAACCAGGGGGTGGTGTTAATTGGGACGGCCGAAGCCTACCACACATTTAAAATAAACAAACGTGGAGAAAAAGAATGAAAAATTAATCAAACATAAATAAATTCAATGACCAGTAAAATAAAAATAATATTCCAGAGCCTGCTAGTTAGCCGGAGCACGGTCACAAACCGCCGACAATAAACCTTTCCGACAAGGTAGAACCCAAAGAAGCATGAGCTTCAGACGACAAAGCCTTATTGCGACTCCGTTTTCACCCTTTCACCGCTTTGAGGCCGCAGGTTGAGTGAGAAAGGACCAACAAAAGCATCAAAACAGACGTCCCACAAGGAAGAACTCTCTCCCCCTTCCTCTTCAACCGCTACATGCAAGACTTTCCTTTTCCAACAGACACTGCACTCAAAGCAACGGTCTACGTTGACGGTATCACTATCACGGTCCCCACTCACTCAAACATCAAGACAGCCCCATGCAAACTCCAACCTGGCCTCAGCACTCTCCTCTCATGGACCCAACAAAGCAACCTGCACATCAACTACAACAAAACTCAACTTTCACTCTTCACATCGGATCCCCACAAACACGGTGCAAACCTATCACTCACGATTGACAACATAAAAACACAAGAAACACAAGATACACTTAAAACTCTCAAGAGCAACCGAATCCTGGGAGTTAACCTAGATACTCAACACACATTCACTCCACTCCCACAACCACCCAACATGACAACAACTCAAACAAACACACACTCACCACGCCGGCACATACCTAGCAACCAGACAAAGCAACAAAATCATTAACTTAATCTCACCCCCCCCAAAAAAAAAATCACAAATCAGAACCAATACTCGCCAGGCGCCCACGCAGTACACTGGCACAACTCCGCACCAGCAAGTCACCCATCTTAAAAGAATATCTACACAATATTATAAACCCTTCCTTCCAATCTTCTCTTTGTCCCTTCTATATCTCTCAACTGCACAATACAAAGCATCTCTTCTCTATCAAAAAGGATATCAAACATTTAAATTATCGTTCGGCTGTGTCGCAACATGTACATGAAAAATAGGCGCACTCCTAACCTTCAACCAGAAATTATTTGCCGTGAATCAAATTCAAAGTCAAGAAAAATCAAAGAAGCCCTGTATATCAATGCTAACAAAGAAAGTGTTTTCAATAGAGATTCTGGTGTTGAATTAAATGCAATCTGGAACCAATCTGACACCACCACCAACTGGGCTAACGGGGCCGATCGTATTTCAGTGTTGAACAGAACTTGAGCACGGCCAGGTATCATTTGCAGATGATGGTCATTCATCCATGTTTGCAGATGTGCTGGATGTCATTCAGTACTGAATGGAAAAGTTCGGTCAAGAAAGATTACACAATCGAACTATATACGAGATTTGTGCTATTCAAGAGCACCAGCAACCAAAAAGGCTTCATTCTAAAAAAAGAGACACTTTCAGGTGCGGCCAGATGTCAACATCAACTGAGATGGTCCGTTGAGTGTCGTTCAAGTGCTCAGTGCGAATTCGGAAGAGTTTTTAAGACCGGGCGCACTCAAGGGTGTCTGTCGAGGTCGATGATGTAAAAATTGCCATTATGTGGGTAACATGACGTTGCATGCCATCTAGTCCAGTTTCACTTGCGCGGCCTTGACGTAGCTACAGGCTACGTAGTCATACCGGTATTGATCCGATAATGGACAAACCTGGGGTCAGAAAGGCAAATACTCTGGATGCATCTAGCGAGTCTCCGAGCGTGAGGTCATTTGCGGATCGGAGTGAGCACAGCAAATATTAGCTGCCGATCAAAGTAAATCTTTAGAAATTGCATCAGTTAGGAGAGTCCTTCATGATTGGCTTTCCCCTCCCCGCTGTCGCTAAGCTTCTGTATCTAACTTGACCCATCTCTTCCCCTTTTGACACGAGCGAGCGCTTCACAACAGATATGCCTACCATCGAAATTGCATACTAGCTTTATTATAATATACAGAATACTTGCTTACCTGGAAATAAATAACCCAGAAGATAAATATTGAGCAGAATACGACAATTATCCGGAAGAAGATTTTCACTTTCTCCACCGTAGTTTCTTCATATTTTCCACCGTGTCTCCACATGGCCCTGTCGAGAAAATTATCAGACCTATGGAATCGGGCTTCCATCAGGTGTTCATTCTCATTAGACATCGACAAGGTGGAGGAGTTGCAGAATCCATGAACCGTTTGGCGAGCATTGCAAGATCCTAGTTTGCTATCCAAGGAGTTCTTCACCACTCCAAGGATATGTTTGATATGACTCTCATCTGTTCGTCTCACTACGTAATAAAATTTTCCAATGATGAATAGACAGAAAGAAATGATAATGCTAGCGAACGCTCCTGCGTAGCTGTAAGCAAGATACACCTGCTGCAGATAAGCAAAACCGGTGAAAGCAAAGCCTGCACCGACATTATTCATCCAATAATAAATGAGAAAATAACGTCGGGTTCTATCTGATGTCTCAGAACTACCTGTTGTAGCATCGCTTACTTGTTCAGCTCCGAAAGGGGCCATCACAGATCGGATAAAGCCTGCCCCGATGCCAACTATAACTAGGCCACTCATAACATACGCCGCTCCGCATTCTTGCCACATATGAGACGCATTGAAAGTCGAACAATTCCTGCCTACAAACCAATGGATACTTTTCTCATAGAACATCATAGGAAAGATCATATAAGCAAGGTATAGGCCATAACCGATGACGATTACCCAGAATTTGCCCAGAAGTGTGTCCGAAAGAATGCCAGCAAAGACAGGAGTAAAATAGGCTGCCACCAAAAGGATGAAAACTGCAAACAAGGCGTTATTCGCCGACCAGGAAAAAGGATGACTGGTCAGAACGTAGACGAAATTTCCGACTATTGCGTAGAAGGAAAACCGCTCAAATAGGAGAGAAGCAAGAATGAGACCGCACCCGACACGCCATCTAGGATTTTCGTGAAAAGTCGACAATGACAATTCCCCGCTGGATATAGACGGCCGCCGTGGGGTCACTGATGCCTGATAGAAGCTGTTGTCCGCCTACAAAAAAGAGCAGATGGCATATTTTGTGAAGTATGAATATTGAAATATATATATATCTGATACATCGATTGCATTTAAATAGCACTCAAACGTATTCAATATACGTAATACCAAGATTTCAGATCAGTATGTGACATTTGGCTATTTTTCATGAATATAGTATATTGCAGCTTGTCTAAAGACAGTTATGGGTTGCTACCTGAAACCGAAAGTCGTAAACCGAAATTAAACAATCGTTAAACTATAACCGTAGATTTTCCACTTCACCCATTAAGTCATTATGTAATTTGATGCCAATATTTGATTCGATTTACTTGCTCCGTAAGAGACGCGATGAGACTAAAACTAATTCAGCTTTTCAAATTAAATTTGATGACACTGTCTACTTAACTTGACTAAAATTCTGCAAGCCATCACTTCCCGCTACACACCTGTAGGTCTACCTTTTCAATTGACTTGATTACTAATCGCCTTTAAAGGACTTCCACCAACCAGTGAAGTCATTAAAAGTCAGAAGATACCGTACAATGCGCAGCAAACTGCACACAAGATGGGTTGGCAGATATCAGACCAGTGTTGTCAACTTACGAGAGAAGCTCAAAAGAATATCGAGTTTTTTAATCCACATTTCTGAAATTATGTGTAAATTTTTCATGAAGCTCGATTTGCTGACTTTTACTGGAACCGCGTTCTGTGAAATTATAACAGGGTTTCTGAGCTAAAATTAACACAGTTGTAATAATGTTAACAAAGTTTATGTGACTCGGCATATTTCTTCGGTTCTTCGCCAGTTTCCCTCCCCCGCCATTACCATAGGCAGTTTTCTCGGTGTGCGAGGTTCAAGGCCTTTAGATGGATAGTGCTACAAATCCAATTTGCATGCATTGTATAATGCCTTTGTTCTGAAGGTACCGAACAGTAGACTAGATGACCTGTCGAAACTCTGATTTGCAAAGTGAATCATTGCGGCGAAGGTTACAATAAATACTCGTGCATCACGTTTCTTTTTGAAGTTAGCCCATGCGTATAACGTCAGATATTATTCATCATCGTCGTCAGCATGAGTTTCTCGATATCTAAGATATTCATGCTCAACTTCCTACTGCTGTGATCTCATTCGATTTCTTGTGATTTCCACAAAGCAAGAAGTGTTATGGAAGTGGCAGGGGGAATTTGTAAAAGAGCCATTTCTTCGACATTGCAATTTGAAAAGGGGTCGGAATTAGTCATGAGTCATGTATAAGGAGCAACCTAAATATGACTTATGGAATGCATATTTTTGAGTTACTAATTTGAAGTAAATATATTATCAGAGTCTTCAATAATTGAAGCTCGTGAGTTCTTATTTTGTACATTTCTTTGTCAAAACCATGCTCTTCCGTTGAATGTTTGTAATAAAAGAATGATTGCTCGCACTATTGCTTCGCAATAAGATAATAAACACAGAAAATCTGCCCAACCCAGAATATAAAGGTGATGTGATGGCTGATCATATCGCTGCCATGTGTCTCTCGTGACACGTTGGAATTGAAATTTAGCATGCCTCACATATCATTTTACATGGACTTGAAAAGCCGAGAAAATTCCGTGCTCCTAAATCTATAGCGGTAATTTCATATTGACGACAGTAAGCTATATTCGCAAAAAGTGCAAATGAGTACTCTTATCTCGCACTCCATCAAGGGAAAACAAGCAATCGAAGGAATTTCAAGAGTAGTCACGGTAAGTTCTGTGGTGGTCAATGAGAACATTTTAAGTTGAGGAGTGCGTCATCCGAGCAGCACTAGCAATGTACGTGGATACCAGGTCGAAGGTGACAGTTGGATCTCAATAAAAAGAGCAATTCGTAGTGAAAGTGGGCCTGAATGAAGGGTCTGTGTTTAGTCCAGCACTCTTCGCATTCGTAATGGAGGCCATATCAGAGAATCTATACTTCGGTTGCCCTTGAGAGCTGCTCTACGCAGATGACTTAGCCAAAATCGCTTACTCGCTCTATTCTATTCTAGAGACGCTTAGGCCCCTGGAAGACCAAGTTGGAATCAAAAAAAAGTTTGAAGATCATCTAGACTTTTTTACCAAATGCATTGAAGTGAATCCACCAGAAGATCGTTCACGCTATAGAGATTGAGTATAATGCGAGAACTCTTTTACACATCAGGTACGGCTGATGTTGGTCTGATAAATCGAATTAACAGACTCATGTATGCTGCATTAGCAACGACCTTGAAATAATGCTGAACAACTGTATATCATGTAATGGTTAAAGGAGGACAGATGGATATTTGCAGGAATAATGAGGTCAATTGTCTTGTTACAATGCCAGAGGCCTTTTGACAAATTATAGTTAACCGAGATATCTCAGCAAATATCAATCCATCCTCCCTAGACCATATCCGATGTAGAGCTCTGAATCGCATCCAATTCTCGGGGTCCGATTCGCCTCTCCTTCACTTCCGAAACATTGCTCCGAATTACATGAAATTCACGGTACAACATATTTAGGATGTGAACTTTCTAATGGGGCATCTATTTGCTCTAGCTCGTTCATATTTGTGCTATATACAGCATTTCAAAATTTATAATCACCGATGTTGACAGATTTCGAAATTATGCCGAATTCTGACAATAAATAAATCTCTTTAATTGCTACTATTTGCGATGTTAATCTGGTGGAATGCACTGAAAAGTTACGTATGACATTGATAAGATTGATTTGTGCATTTAATAAAGCTCAAATGCAACCATTCCAATGCATCTTTGAAATGACATTTCACAGTTACACGTAATCTCAAATGTGGTTATAATGCGGATGTGCGACTTGCAGATACCCAATGAATTCAAATGATTCACAGAACAGAAAAATGACTACCTCAAAGTGCCATTACAGCTAAACATTTTAATGAGTAGTATTTACATAACATTTGGATTTCCAACACATTATTCGATGTCTGTAGTATAAGAGATAATAATGATATGATTCATAGGCTAATCTTACTGCACCAATATTGAAAATCGATGCGTTTAGTTAGAAATTATAGACCTTCAAAAGAGTACTTTTTAAAATAGGCCATTAATTTGACTTTTCAGTAGGTGAGATACAACGATTTCTTGTGAAAAGCTTCGGTTTAGCTGAAAGATGACCTTATTCATGGAAAAAGATAAAGTAGAATCGCTCCTTTCTTCGACGTAATTTACATTTAAAATTGTCAAAACTCGCCCGACGCGTTTCGTCCTTCCGATAGTATCAAAGCCCTTGATACTGTCGGAAAGACGAAAAGCGTCGGGCGAGTTTTGACAATTTCAGAAAGAAGTATGTCGAACAAAGGGAGTGATTCTACTTTATTTTTCCCACGAATAATGACTAACCTCTCGTACGGACGAACCAAGAGAATCCCAAAAATGCTGACATTATTCAGGTGGTTCGCTTATGAGATCAAATCTGTGAGTTAATAGGGCGCATTATCAACCTACAAGGACAAGGTGTAAACGTAGGACAGCTTGTTGTTCTTTGGTCGACTAAACGTGTTAATCCATGCAGTTCACTGAAATCATTGCGCAGTGAGAAAAAATGACAACCGGCTGTATCTGGTTTACGATTGGATTATTGGGAGACGTGATGCTGCTATCCATCTCGACAGAGTTCACATGTATTAAGTCGATCGCAACTATCATGATATCATTGATACATGTGTTTCCACATTTGAACATTGTGTAACTGTATTAAGATTTTAGCAACATGCTAGAACTGAGGATATACGAGTATTGACTGCTACTATTCATTTGACTTACTGAATTGATAGCACATCATAGCAGGATACTCCATGAGGAAATGTATAATGAAGAATATCATGATGCCATGATATAAATTTGCGTTCATAATATTATTATATTATTGATGATATAAATATCATTTGGTGGTACATTGATGATATTTCTGATGATATTCTTTATCAAAGGAAGTTGATAATATTTCATTGACAGGAATATCAAGAGATGATGCTTTTATCAAATGAAGCTGGTGTATATCAATTGCTTTTGTGCACACAATTCCTGAATGATTTATTGACGATTTCAGTGTGTAACTTTGTAGCTGCAAGAGAAATGGCTAGTTCTTCAGAATTGTGTTCGGTACTTCTTTTACATATAAATTTCGAGATTATCTAGTGTTTTAAGGAATTCATGCCTGACATGCATGTGGTTCGATGCAATAATATAATAACAGCTATCATTGAAGCATCGGTTTGCTCTGTCTGGAATTTATTTATGACGTGTCAGTAGGCTAAGTCTTTAAAATTTCAGTTGATTGGTCGAGAAAGAAAGTATTTTTTTCTGAAACCACATCTTCAGAAATATCATTATGATGCTGTCATTAACTCCCATGACATTTTGAAGCCAAAACATCATGGGAGTCAACGACAGTATCATAATGATATTTATGATGATATCTGGTTTCAAAATGTCATGGGATAATAATATTAAAATACCATGAAAATTGATGACAAATTTCCGTAAAGGATAATATCATTGTTAATCCTGCCAATGAGCCACCACGCTAGACATTTCTTTAGTCGCTACTGACATTCCATTGATACTAATAATAGTGCATTACTCGCACTAGAGTTATTCTTCAAATCCGGCAATTACAGAGGATTTTGACTATTTGGTAAATGCGGTTTCGGAAAGATGACGATTTTCTATTCATATGCAGACCCATTTATACGTTAAAAATTAAACGTCGTTCACTGAATACGAGCATGTACATGAATATTTCTGAATGAAAAGACCAGCATTAAAAAATATTATTATTTACATGTATATTGAAATTTTCAAAAAGTGAATCAAAAGTTTCCCACGATGATGTATCGTCATATATTCAAAAAGTGATTGGAAAAAATCAACAATGTATTAAATGTGGCGGAAAAGACACATCACTATAAATACAAAAAATTAAAAGTCAAAATGCTAGTTGTTCGACAAAACATGGTTGTACTGTGACAAAGATTTTAAAAATCAACAAAATCACCCAATGCAGGTTGTTTCAAAATCAGCAGGAACAATATTCAAAGACATATTGTGTGTCCTACATATATACCAGTACTCAAAATTTGAAAATGCACAAATGTGAATTGAACTTAACAATCTCGTCTTTATCAAACGCTCGTAAATGCGGATATTATATACATGTAAGCAATGTACCGATGGGTTAGTATGACGCACGAACCACTATCAAGTATCTATAGAATAGATCTATCTATTCACGTGTTAATTAATGGACTTTCATACTGAATCAGAAGGGGGTTTCTTGATCGTTGATCGCTTCAGTTTATCACTATGCACACAACAGTTAAGACATTGATGGTGATAGATGAATATTTTTCTTCTTCAGGATTTATGGCAAAGCAAAGAAAAAGACAGAAAATTATCAAGAAATTTTTTGCACAGGTAATAAAGATTGCGAATATTGAGCAAATGTTTAAAAAGTTAGAACATTACAAATTCAGCACCATAAATCGTGCTATTCCAATAGGGTTATAATGCTTCTATCTTGCTTTAAGTCTGCGCTTTCTATGAGGAGAAAAGTAGGAGTAGTACTTCAAAAGTATCAGCGATACGATCCTGAAATACATACAATTTCAGATTTTGGCTAGCTTTTGTGATGAATTTCCTCAATGTTTAAGGAGAAGCTATTCTACTGATAATATAAGAATAACCATGTGTATTGCAAAATGAACTCTTCAGCATGTTAATCCCTTACTATAGTTGTCACATTCGGTACTCAGTTTTGAGCAAAAAAGTAAAGGAGGATGCCGCTACTTGAAGTTATGTTTGCGATAAAGGGCTCCGAGATCTGCCTCCACAATAACTCTTTTATTTGTAATTGCATATTGTCTGACATCCCTCTGACTTGATCTGATCAGTATTCCCCAAGTAGCCCATTTGAGTGAGATTGCTTTACTCACTATCTTATGAAACCGATAGCTGTGAAGTAATGTATATGAAATAAAGTGATATCGACAGCGACTCGTACCTGCTCAAACCAACGGTACAAAAAGGATGCAAGTGAAGGCAGAGTCAACCATATGTAATATCGCCCGCTGATTGCTCTTATCATTGAGCAGAATGCGACCAGTACTTTGTAACGTGGCAGACTAGCGGTATATCATTTCGACAAAGTAACTTCGTCAGAAAGTGAATTGACAACAAAGGGACAATCAAAGTACAAGCTGCCGACATTACATAAGGATGATTTCAATCTTTTGCACCGTCGGTATGAGTGATGGAAGCAGGCACCAGCTCGTCGGGACTTCGGTTCGATTCTTTGATCAGGGAATCAAAGGGTATTTTTGTTTTCTCCTCTTTCATCTCCCACCCATGACTCTAAGCCATACTGGCGAGGTGGCACTCTGAGGCGGGCAGCCATCACGCTTTCGCACCTCTCACCAATTAGGATTAATAAGCTCAAGCGAAGGCAGTGGTACCTTCTGAGGGGAACAGGAGAGCATCTACGTACCGAAGCGCAGTCCTTGACCAACTGAGATATCCTGCCACCTAGGTTTCTACATGGATTTAATAGCTTCATATTCATAGTAGCATCGATTGGTGTCATGATCATTAAACTTTTCTTTGGCATCAGCATCAATGTCATATTTTGTGAAATGAGTACAATAATCATTGATAATGTATATGAATTATTATACAAATAATGAAAGTATTCCGCATACTAAGATTTTTCTTTCAAAAAATGTCTACTGAAAATATGTTCAAATGCTCCACACAATATGAAAGACCAACGATCTATTCAGTAACAGGCGCTATTTCACGTCGGAAGAAAATATATTCTGCACGTTCACGGAGCCAGGTTGTGTAACTTGATACAGAAAGCTTCATCCGCTAAGCAAAGCGCCGGAAAATGACCATTATTACCTGTAAGATAAGAAACAACAACGGTGAGAGAAAGAATGATGCTGATTGCTACAACTGTATAACTGTGTCTTCGAATTCATAAACAGACTGATGATGACAGTGTTATCAATTTGATACATGCGTCATCATACGTCAGCTATTCAAACATCGAAGTAAATGATTCAATGCAGGTATACAAAGCTATACCTTCATCACTTAAATTAATTATATCGCACCAAATTACTGCTCGATTACATGAGCAACACCTCTAATCAAGTATAATCAAGTAATCTTTGATTTTACCTTTAGGATGATCTGATCACGTAAATACTAAAATACAAAAATTTAGTTCGTCAAATTAATACTTGGTCGATCATCTAATGTGGCAAACATGTGACGACCATCACCGATAACAATAACTATCAAATCATGATATTTTATCCTCTCAGCCTGACGATTAGTAGTGTACCTCCGCTGCTCACATTGTGACTATTTTTACGATTTGAAGGCTTTATCTAAATGATTTAATGATAATTTCCATTGATTGTCACTTCATATCATAGCTGTTGAGATAAAAGATGATATATATCTCGTGTAATATCTCTACATAACATATAATTTCATATCATATTATTTTATTTTATACTTCATTAGTATTTATATATCAATATACATTCTATATTATTTTATTATATTATTATATATAATGAAATATATATAAATACTGATAGATAGCTCTACTAAAACGTTTCTTAAATTTCAGTAAGAATTTTTCCTTTCAAATGTTACTTTTCCAGCACAGTTGCAAATTTGCATTAGACAAGTCTATGTACCTTCAAAAAGGCATTACAAAGACTGAAGACTTACAGATACGGAAGTTTTCAAATAGTCAGATAAAGAAGAAAGAATCACTATTATTTAATTGAAACATTGCAGAGATATTTTGCAAGCAACATTGAATGTATGCAATTTAAATGAATTATTGATGACAGTTAAACCCGTCACCGTCAAACTGCACCGATTGATCAATCAATTTCGCTTGGTTGTCGATGGCTAAACTACAGAGGATATATGCAAGACACTACAGAGGATATATGCAAGACAACTTGATATTTGAGACCAGGAAGCTAGTGCCACAAGCAAGAATTATAGGTATATTAGCTAAATAAGAGGGCTTTTCTATATTGTTTATAAGGCCTACACAGAAGGTTTGGCAAGATGACTTGCTATGTTAGGGGTTTCTTTTCTATTGCAAAAATACTTCCGTAGCATTTCATGATGATCCTACACAAAATTGTCTTCTTCATCGTAAGCCATGTGGGCCTCTACTTGAAAACAAAATCATTCAAAGAAAATCAGGGATGAAATGCTCCATATTTTGCGAGTGTATGCTTTTCTCATGCATGCTCATCTTTTTAGCAGCTCACTACTTTTCAATAAATTAAATGATCATCATGCTCTGAACCATAAGCATCTCAGAGATCAAGTCAGTCGAATGTTTCCTTCATGAATCGTAGGTAAAATTGATGAAAGCCCTTTTCCGATTAATGTTTCATTGGTACACGACTTGTCAATTGCTATTAGATCAACTAATTAATCCAGAAATGTAGCTTTTTACCGTTGACAGGCGTATTATCCACATTATTTTGTCAAAAATAGATCATTTCCATGTAGGATGTCTTTCTGACAAGAATGTTTTGACAAATTTTGTAGAAAAATTATTAGCTCACTCTACATTGTGTAGAAAACTGCGTGTCGTATTATCCGGTACTTGAAATTGCATGCAAATTGTAATTTGATTCAAATTTAAATCAATCATTTCAAACACAAAATTCAGCCGATTCACAACCATTCGATTAGTTTTTTCTTTGAAATAAAGCACGCTCTCCATTGCGTCCATTTTTGCTGACACATGATTTTGTGATGTTCACAGCTTTACGTAATCATTTATTTATCCATATTTCATTGTGGTCTCCGTGGCTCAGTAGTTTAGTGACTAGCCTAGTGATCCCATGGTATAGAGGCCGAGTAATTGAAGCAGACGGAGAGGACATCCGGTCTGAAAGCTTAGCAACGTTGCAGAAAAATCAGATAATGTCAGCGCCGTTTGTTGAACACCATTCCATAGAATTCCAACATCCTATTTATCCTATCTATCAGAATAGAATCAAAGTGTGAAAATCAATCAACTACATTTACGTACATCGTCCTGCAACAAAACTGATCACATCTACGTGTTCGGATTATGTCAATAGATAAAATTGTGGAACTCAAAGAAAATCTGGAGTGTAATCAAAGATCTTAGCCGATCAAAACCGGGTCGCAGTAACAATACAGCACCCTTCACAGCCGAACAACTAGCCGATTTCTTCGTCTCCATCCACGACAACGCCCGTAATACCAATGTTTCAGAGTGTCCACCGTCCTGCGACCACGGTTTCCACAATAATAGTCTGCAAGTTTCTGTTTCTGAAGTGCAATCAACACTAACAAACTTGAAGAAAAGAAGTCCAGGACCCGACGGAATTCCGTCTTGGATTTTTCGCGATTTCTCATCACTACTTGCCCCTGCTATTACTTCGCTATTCAATTCCAGTTTTCGCCATGGTCAAGTTCTTGCATGCTTTAAGTCTGCTTTCATTTCACCCATCCCAAAGTGCCCTCACCCTTCGGAATTGCAGCACTTTCGGCCGATTTCACTGCTTCCCACCCTTTCTAAGTGTCTTGAGCGCATTGTCACACAGAATTGGATCCTTCCGCATGTCATTGATAAAATCAGTGAAAAACAATTCGCCTACGTTCCTTCCAGAGGCACATCCGTCGCCATGACACTTTTGTACAACAAGATCTTGCAGTTTCTTGATGGTAAATCGGGGGCAGTGCGTGTCCTTACCGTCGATTTCTCTAAAGCTTTTGACATGTTGCCTCATGATGTTATAATCAATGCCTGTATCAAATTTGGTTTGCCACATTCAATTATCCTCTGGATGCGCAGCTTCCTCACGGACCGCCATGCAGCAGTGCGGATTAATTCCTCTACGTCGAAGTGGTTCTCCATCTCTGCGGGCATTCCACACGGAAGTGTCATCGGCCCACTTGTATTTTGCATGGCTGTTGATAGTTTTTTATAACTCTTTTTTCTAATTCTTCCACTATTATGTACGCCGATGACCTAACTATTTTACATTTTGTGAGAGAGAGTGAGGAAGACCAGCTACAAGCAGAATTCGACAACGTCACCTCTTGGTCCGACACTATTGGACTCAAATTGAATTCTTCAAAATGTACAGTTTTAAATGTTATCACGAAAAATAATTTGATTGTTTCCCCCATCAAATCACAGAACGACCTTTTAAATACTGTTTCTTCGGTCAAACTCTTGGGAATGTACCTGTCCGCGGACCTTAAGTGGAATATCCATATTAACCATACGATTTCCAAGGCTTGTCAAAGACTGTTCATTCTGTGGAATCTGAAAAAAGCAGGATTTCCTCCTTTCATGATTCGCAATGCATACTTGTCTTTCATAAGATCAGTTATTCTATATTGTTGTCCTGTCTTTGTAAATGCTTCAGGATACCTTTGGAGGAAACTAGAGAAAGTTGAGCGCAGGGCCGCGCAGATAATCGGCCAACCAATAATACCTCATATCAGAGAAGCAGTTGACTCCATCTGTACGCAACTCATCCACAAAATTAACGACGATCAAAATCATCCCCTTCGACCTATTTTTGATGAAGCTTCAACCCGAGTGTCTCGTTCTACCCTTTCTATTCGCCCTCCTCTTACAAAAACTGTCCGCTTCAAATCATCGTTCATAATGTTTTGTAAATAGGTTATTTCTTTCTTATGTTCTCATCATCATTTCTTGTAATAATTATGTGCGTATGAATGAATTGTACACTTACGTTTACGTTCTGTGATCTGTAATGCGTCTACCGATTTGTTCTTGTGGACCAATAAAGTTTCTATTATTATTATTATTAAAACCAATATTTGACTATTACCGCATGAGGTCACAGGCACACATAACAATCCACAAGTTATTGAAGCAAATGGTTAATGCAAGCGGCCCGGTTTATACCTGTGTAGCTACGAATTGTCCCAACTGTCATTAGATCTAATGTATTGGTTTTCCGCGATCTGCGTCTTATGGGTCACGCTGAGAAGGGGTTCACAGGTTAACCGTGGTTAATTTCTTAACCGTAGAAGTTAAATTTTGACAGTTGACTGCAGCAAACCTTGATTAATGGTTTTACCAGGACGGTCAATTTACAGCGGTTAACCAAGGTGTCGCATGCAACAGTATTTTCAAATATTTGATACACTAGTTCGTTTTCTGCATTTCAGTATGACAAATCAATGGATTGATCACGATGCTCGTGCATGTTTAGAAGAATGTAACTACACATTGACAGCATTACAAACACATAACGTACAACCTAGGGAATGAAATACCAGTACTTAACATTGATCCAAAAACGCTTAACAGACTTTGAAAGTGTGTACTAGCTTGCAATATTCTACATTGCCATGTCAGCATTCACACAGAATCAATAAAACACCTGCTCTGTATAGGAAAATCCTTATCTGAGTGCTTCAATGAATTGTCAACCTCTTCTAGGGAATGATAGAAAAATCTAATCGTAATGATGCAATTAAAGGCTATCAATAAATTCGTTTTACATCCATTGTCTCCATAGTGGTGAACCATAGACATTCTGCAATATAGTAATGACTAAGCAAAATTATGTAATGATTGGCACACGTTTCATTCACAAAGTAATTTTTAGCGAAGCAAATTCGTTGGCGAGTATCAATCAACTGATAATAAGACACGTGACCACACGCTATGATATCATGCTAACAGCAGATGCTTAACGAATGACGCGAGAAGGGTGTTATGCTCTGTCTCAAGTTTGATTGCGCTGTGCAGAAATCAGAGATAAGTGGTATTACACAGCAATGAACGAATCATAATTCCATGAAAACGTCAATGAATCATGACATCATGATTGGCATCATTTGAAGTTAGACTTCCTATCTATCCTACCTTTGCCGTGAATATGGCTGGAAGACGATAGCTGAGAACATCTGATGAAATGAAAAATATAAAATCATTGAGTTTTCTGGTTTCTAAAGATATGCATTTTTGTTGATTAAGAAACTGCTGCCAAATAATCATTGGATGCGGACTTCTATTGGACTACACCAGCGGCCTCTACTATAACGACGATGATGGCATGGCGGAGGAACGATCTTTCTTCCAGTCCTATTTGAAACTGGACAAAAGTGTCCGCAGTGGATCAGTGTGGCGACAAGCACTGAAAGAACTATGTCTGACTCTGCTTTCTGTTTGTATTCTTTGTACAAACTAGGTGAACTGTTGAACATTAGTTGAATTGGAAATTACTTTCGTACATAAGGGACGATAATTTTTTCGATAATTTCATAGTCTCGTCACCTCTAAAATAATCAAAAATTGAACACAAAACATTTAATAAAACAGCCGTTGATATTTTGAAGGCAAGCTGCTGCTACAATGGCACACTGATGATAAGTTCCATTGTCAGATTGCTCATAGCCAGTCATGACCTTTGTGAAATTCAAGGGAAGCTGAAAGCAACTTCCCCATCCGTCAAGAAATCCATGTCCATCCAAAATATTGTATTGGGTAGAGAGCTATGAAAATTATAAATGATCTCAACGTTTCTGTCCTTCCACTTTATCCATGTGTGCCAATGTATGTAACAACCTGTTCAGGTAAGTACTGGATGACACCAACATCCTCTGAGACATTTTTCACTAAACATGACTCACGAATGCAGTATAGAAACTCTTGTCCTACATACTAGCAGTTTTATCAAATGCTGTCCTTAACCTGCATATTTCATCCTTTTAATTGGACAAGTTTTATTTTCCATTGATTTATCATTCTTTAGATGTGATATTATTACACTACAGAAAGATCATTTGTGAACAAGGCTCACCCACCTTGTGAGAAAAACAGCCTCACTCATTTCTAATCTAGTAGTTTGCTCCTCTACGCATAATTACAAGTGACTAATATGTAAATTTACATATAAAATAATTTAATGATTACTGTCGGGGTGTTGATCATGCATTGATCAATATCTGTTGATTGATTGTTAGCAATAAAAGCTGACCACCGCATTAGCGGCGTCACAACTTGCAGCACACGTCTTCGTTCTCTCTGGTCTTACACTGGCGTCACGACGAGCAGGCAATTGATCGAACCATGATGCGCATGTTGGAAACACACAATGACTTTGCCACTTGGAAACTTCAATTTCTATCATTCTGCAAGCTGAAAGGTGTTGAGGAGGATAAGATAAAGGACATTATTGCTGCATTTGTATGCGAAGAAATTCTACAGATTGTTCCGCCGTGGGACGACCGTGCGACCACACATACTGTCTTCGGAAGAATACGACGTGCTTGGCTTGAGCGAAATCGACCTGTCGATCCTGTTTCGAACTTTGAGAACATCAAATATTCTGACAATCTCATCGAATTAAGTGCTGTGATCAAGAAAGCTGCAGTCTACATTGATGCCAGCGAGGAGACTCAGCTACGAAAATTCATTTCGATTCTTCCGCCTTCGCTAAAGATGGCTGCTTGCCAGTTGATTCATGGAGATTACACAACACCATTGAACACCGTTGTTGACCATTTGAAGACACTTCCCACAGAGCAGTCCAGTGCGCCTCAGACAGCTGCTACGTCGTCTGTTCAAGTAGTCGACTTTGAACAAGTCGCTGCAGTCTCAAGTCGTTCAACCCAGTCTGACACCATAATTTGTTACAAATGCGGAGGAATAAATCATATAGCAAGATACTGCACTGCGCACAGCAACACTCAGCGCGGGCAACGTGGACAGCGTGGTAGATGGATTAATAGAAAATCGTCAAAAAACTGGAATGGGAGTTACTAGTTGGCGGTACTAGTAATTCGACAAGAACGGTTACCGCTTCAGTGACTATCTTACCGTGCCATTATCGGACTTCAGTGCTTCTTGATTCTGGATCACCGAACTCATTTGTTAATGACAGTCAACTCCTGCACCACATTCCTCTATCGTGCTATGTAGAGAGACACATTCAGCCAGTCCCATTCAGAACAGTGCTCAAGCGTGCCACTTTCGTCGTTCAAAGAGAATGTGAAGTAAGCTTCATGCTGAATGGTAGAAAATTTCGCCATTCCTTCTACGTGATGGATGATGACAGCGATTTCCCAGTTATCTTAGGAAGAGACTTCTTGGCTCAGAATGAAATCGATCTCTTGTTTTCTGAGGTGAGTCCGTATTCTAATTCATCTGTATCTTCGGTTCACGATCAGGTTTTTGACATCAACAAAGATCTGAAAAAAGACCATGTTTGTAAGATTACAAATCTGCTTCAACATGAATTCCTCGACCGATTTTCTGATTCAAATTCCATCGGGAGAACCCACTTGGTGAAGCATGCAATACATCTGAAGGATCCATCTCCCCACAAAGTTCGACCTTTCAGACAGCCCCAATATTTGCAATCTCATATTGATGAAGTCATCGAGGATATGCTCCAGAAGGGTATTATCAAAGAATCAAACTCGGCATGGTTGTCACCATTCTTCCTCGTGAAAAAGAAGGATGGTGGTTATCGGTTCGTGGTTGACTATCGCAAGCTGAACGAGAAAACAATATCTGATTGCTTCCCCATTCCACTGATCAATGATGTGCTAGACAGGCTAAAAGATTCCAAATATTTTACTACCTTAGACCTCAAATCTGGCTTTTGGCAAATCGAACTCGAAGACGAATCAAAGCCTCTCACGGCATTCCAGGTCAATAACAACGTTTATCAATTCGAAGTTATGCCGTTTGGCTTAAAGAATGCCCCGGCGTCCTTTCAAAGACTACTTCAGACCTTATTGAAGGATATAGGTCTTATACCATTTGTTGATGATATCATAATCGCGTCTAAAACAATGGGTGAGCATTTGATTACCTTGAGGAACGTCCTATGGAAGCTACGCAATGCAAACTTGACTCTAAATCCTCGGAAGTGCAGCTTCGCCTATACATCGATCGTGTACCTAGGCCATCTTGTTACAGCTGAGGGAATCCGTCCTGATCCCAATAAAATTGACAAGCTCCAAGGCATATCTTCGCCAACGAACAAAAAAGAACTTGAGAACTTTTGTGGATTCGCTAAGCAAAGAATGTGAGGAAAGGTTCCAGCTTGTGAAATCTCTTTTGGCAAAGGACATCTTACGACGATATCCAAACTTCGATGAAACATTCTGTATTGACGTCGACGCAAGTGCTCTCGGAATAAGCGGTATTCCGTACCAATCCAACGGGCCAATTTCAATTTTCAGTCGAACTCTGACAAATGCGGAGCGCAATTACTCAACTACAGATAGGGAATTTCTTGCTCTGGTAGAAGCCATTCGTCGTTTTCGCAACTACGTATTCGGAAGGAAGTTCCAGGTGTTCACGGACCATAATCCCTTGATATCAATGGTAAAGAAACCTCCTGCGAACAACCGTCATGCTCGCTATCTATTAGTCCTCGAAGAATTTGAATTTGATCTACTGTACAAGCCTGGTAAGGACAACATTGGTGCCGATATTCTTACTAGGCTCTTGCCTACTGAAGCAGTGAATGCCGTGATGATTTCAAATGTCGATGAAATGCCAATCTGGAAGGACGAGCAAATGGTCGATGAACAAACGCGAAATCTGATAGACATGGTAAATCGGAATGGTCGTTGTCCTGGATATTCAATTAATTCAGATGATGTCTTATGTTATTATGGAAACATTGTTGTGCCGGACTCAAAAATAAAAGAAATGATCGAATCTCATCACAATAGTGGTCACTTTTCGGTGAAAAAAGTACGAGAAAGTATTCTCAACTCAGGGTACTGGTTCCCTCGTATGCGAAAGCGAATTATCGAATCTACTGAAGGCTGTCCAATATGTGTGAAGAAGTCAGGGTCAGGATATCGCCCAAGAAAAGTGAAGTTACCAACCTCACCCGATGTTCTTCCCTTAGAAATGGTAGCTATCGATATAATTGGACCCCTGCCAGTACAACGAGGTGGTCATCGCTATGTCTTAACCATGATGGATCACTCGACGCGATGGATGGAAGCGGTGCCACTCACAAATATCTCAGCCTCTACGTGTGTTCGGACTCTGGAGAATGAATGGATTCTACGCTACGGACCTCCAGCAACGATACTATCCGACCGAGGTACGCAATTTGCCAGCAGTATTATGAAGGAACTATTACAACGCCACAAAATTACAGGACAGAAAACAACCGCTTACAACCCTCAGGGCAACAGCGCCATCGAAAGAGCTCATCGCACCCTCAAAGATAGACTCATTGTGTACGGAAATTGGCTTCAGAATTTGAAACGAGCTGTCTATGACATGAATAGGACTGGCACAACTCTTCAATCGTCACCTTTGCAACTTCTGTACGGTCGAGCAGGAGTTCTATCGAGTGATTGGCCATCAATCCGCAGATTCCGAACAACAGCACATTATTCTGGACCTCAACCAGGTCAATTTGTGGCTATCCGAGCGAATACACATAACTCATTGCAGCCTCACTTCAGCGGAAGATATCGAGTTATCAGTCGACCTTCATCGAATGTGGCAAGATTAGATACTGGAGACGTTGTGAACATCCGCAGACTTCGCAGGATAAATTAATCCTTGTAATTTCGATTGTCATGCTGTTTTTTTGTAACTTGTTATATAAATGTTCTTTGTTGAGGGGGTAGTGTCGGGGTGCTGATCATGCATTGATCAATATCTGTTGATTGATTGTTAGCAATAAAAGCTGACCACCGCATTAGCGGCGTCACAACTTGCAGCACACGTCTTCGTTCTCTCTGGTCTTACTAATCATAGATTTCCTTCCTGATTAATTATAAAAAGTTCGAATACATTACGGATGCATCACTACCTCTACTTCAGCCAGTAATCAGCATCAAACGTTTGCGAGTCAGGTCAGATCGAATGATTTGATCTTTTCAAAAATGCTAATCTCTGGCGAATTTGAGCTCAAATTCACAAGCAAATAAGCAGATCAGCGACGAAACTCAGTTGCAATAACGAAAGCGTTTTGTAGTACCTTTATGATTATCACATTGGCCGTTATCTATTCTATTATTCTCGCTTGCACAAACATTGACAGTCATTATGCTAACTGCGATTCTATCGCCAGTCACCTGATTGTCCGTAACAACAGTTCAATTGATGAGTGATTTTACTTAGACGATTTTACTTATTCTCATAATTGATGGCCTTTATTGACTGATGCTAATTAGAGGGTAGCCACACTGGTGGGGCACGCACGGCTTTGTGTACAAGACTCTTTTTTTGTAAAAATATATGGGCCTATATCATAAACATCTCTCCTTCAAAAATCTAGATTACTTGTTAACACTTTTTAGTTTTTCTCTATGTTAAATATCACTTGAAGATTGTCTATATTCTACAATATCAACTAAAACTTTCGCTTAATTGGCATTTTATTTATTTTTGATGCGATATTTAAGATCACTCAAGATAAAAGATAACGATGCAATTTCAAGGTGATGAGTGCAGGAGGTAGTAAATGTGTAGAATCACGAAAGAAAATGCTCGAATAACGCATATGTAGATATCGTCACATAACTGTAGCTTATACTCGCATGTGTGATAAAGAGCTAATTCTCACAAAACTTTGGAAAGTCCGGGTGCGTGAACAGTGAAATTATCAGCCATGTTAATTCATTGATTGTCATGAATTTGCTGTTGTCACCCAGAACGATCTCCTCAGTGCTTAACCACTCTACAGATTTGTTAAATTGTTAAGTTGTACAGCCTTTTCCCAACAGTTTATTTCATTTACTAAAATGCTCACTATATTTGACATACATGTGACTTAAGTTGGTTTTATCATGTGAAATGTCACATATATAATAAGACACGGTAATTCGTGCGCAGCATCTCTAAATTCAAGAGCAGAAATACTGATTCAACAAAGAACATGTATTGTAAGCATGCGCTGCACTTTAAACGCATTGTCTTAGTTTACCATATGCATGCATATGGCAAACTAAGGCAATGCGTTTGAAGTGTAGGCAGACGAAAAAACTTTGAAGTAAGCAATGCCCATGAAAAATGCACGTGCATAAAAAGCGCGTGGATTTTTTACACAATAATATTCATTTTACTGCCTCGATATGAATTAGATGAATAAGTCACAAAAATAACTCATCTCACCTGTTCACTTAAACCGAGTCAAAGGTGATGTCCTCCGTAAAAAGAGCTGGTTGCTGTGGCGCACGAGATCGATTAACATCGGTACCGCTGTTGCTGTCAGATGCATTGACTGCTCCTTTTCGTCTGGGTGCTCTAGATGACCGCGATCTGGCTCTGCCTTGTCTGCGAGACTGCCTTGCGCCCGGATCAAGAGGTTGATTTCCACGAGAACTATGCGTTACCTTTCGCATGACTTGTAATGTTGACTGACTTCGAGGAAGCGCAACCCAGGCCACAAGCGCAAACAGAAACATGCCAACCATCTGTAAGATGGCCAGCGCATAGAAGTAATAGTCTAGATGACAGGCATGACATGTCCTAGTCCTTAATTCTCGAGTGGATCCACATGGAATCCTGCAATTGATATCACTGTAATCCTCTTCAAACAGAAACACGTTCCGAGATGCGGAGAGAAGCAGAGAACCTAAAAGAGAGCCAAAGCCGGTTACTAACCAGAAGATACCGGTCACAAGAGACTGCATGCTCCGCGGGGCGTGAGAATAGGCGAACTCTAAGCCAGCCACCGATGTAAATATTTCACTTAGACCAACCAGCATATATTGCGGAATCTGCAAGGAGAGATGTTAAATGCTGTAATTTCAGGTGAAAATATAAGCGTACTGCGTTGAATTAATGTAAATTAACGATAAGTGATACAAAGTACTGCGCACTGCGCTCTTAGGATTGAACAGAAGGATTTCTCATACAAGTTTACATGTAAGGTCCCGTAGGCTGAGAAAATTTCACCCAAAACAGGCAGATGCATTTTGTGTTGATAATTTAAGTTAGTAGTTGCGCTTGCAGTTATGATTGCAGCTGTCATACACGTACTTCGTTTCAATCAAGTGAACCTTTTGTCCGATAAAACTGCAATTGTAACGTAAAGCATCCGCCTTAGTACCAGGGATGCGGAGTCGGAGTCCCGGAGTCCAATCATTTTTGCTGGAGTCGGAGTCGGAGTCCTATCAAATGATAGGACTCCGGCCTATAACTAGACCCGAAGTAAAAGACTAACAAATTATATTCTCGTGCATAGCTGTCACTGTCAACTTTCTCCGTCAAACAAAAGTACAGAAACACTGCTGCATGCAAAGCTTGTTATAGTTGAGGGAAAGAACCGTGATAGTGAAAAAAGGATTGTCTTTTCACTTGCTGATGTAGTAGAGAAGACAAGCCTTCCTAGCCTCGATCACACCTACGCACCAAAGGACACATCAGAGACAAAAATGAAATATTAGTTTGTTTGAGAACATTACCTCTTACACTCACGTTAATCTTGTGTAACGGCTCCTCCAAGGCGCATATTAAAATCGAAAGTGTACTCATATTTTTTGAAGATGGGGATTTTCCTGCCTGGTAGAGACTGGAGAAAACCCGTGTGAAGCACACATCAACAAAACCGGAGGATCCGAGTAGCATGCATCCGACTTAAAGAGACATTTGATAAACTTTCATCGAAAATGATTGACAATTGATGAAGCAATGATCACTAAAGATAGGTTCAGGTAAGCCTATAATGATCTGTGATGTAGGTTACCAGTTTTTTTTCAAAAAAACTAGGCTATATATATATATATATATATATATATATATATATTCTTGCCACCCGGAGTCGGAGTCCTTCTATCCTCAAAATCAAAACAGGTAGCGACGAATTTACACAATTTACGTAAAAAATAAATTTACTATGAGAATCATAACGCATTAAATATGTACTAGCACAGCATGTACATTATGTTAACGTGATCGAGAAATGTGACAATTATGTAACTGCCGGGATACGAATAGCATCGAATCCAATTCCTAGATCACCTAACTTGGCAAAAATGTGTCGACTGCTGGACCTCATCAACTGATGATGCATTCATGCGATAGTTTTGTTTGTGATAGTATTGCTTATGAACACTTCTATGCTAAAGTGCTTAACTTGAATTTCGAAATTGATTTTTCTTCCTTTCATTTTACCTGCCAGTAAATTGCCATGTCTGATGCGTAATACGTTGTATTTCCGATTTTTTGACGATGACCATGCTCAGGATGAAGAGGAGATTGATTGTCAGCGCCCCAGAACATCTCTAGGCGGTAATGTTCCACCAAACCAGCCACAACCATCGCGAGAACAGCGAACAGCATACCGATCAACATGCGAGCACGGAGAGTAGCCGGGAAATGAATCTTGTCTAGCCACGGATATAAGAACGAATTAATGAGTGGCAACATAAGAATGACAGTCAAAACATTGCACAGAGTGAGCCAGGCAACTGGAATCTGTAAATGGAAAGTAGCTGTAAAGCATGCGCAGAATAATGTTTCATCTGTAGCAAGTATTGCTGACGAACAGAAGAAATGAACCACCATGAATTTGCAACGTCTTTCTCACTTCATTCCACGATTTACCGCGTTGTGACGACTGATCATCGCCCCAGTAGAGATCATCAAAGTTTAAGAAATGATGTAAATCGGTATCATAGATATGGAATGCACATTAAAATGAGCTCTTTGATCTTTTTGATATAATTAGGCTCATAACAATTGGGATTATTAAATAAACTTCTCATATACAGTGGAAACCACGATTTTTGAGATTATGTATTGGTCTCCTACGCAAGAAAATAATGTCCAAAGTGCAAAGCATGGAATTAACTGAGAATTATGGGAAACAAGCCTAAGAATGGAAAGCGTAGATGATTTTAACTTTATTTTTTTTGCACATTATTTGCAATCTATACAGTCAATACCGCGTTTAACCGCCTCGCGAACCAAGCAGGCTGATTACTCGTCTCGGCATGATCAAGACAAGCCGTCTCTGGAAATCATGTGGGATCTTATCCCACCAGTTCTTCATTGCCTGGCGGAGCTGCTTTAAGTTCTGTGGCGGAGGATTCTGTTGTTGGATCTTCCGCTTCATGTGACTCCAAACATGCTCGATTGGATTCATATCCGGAAACTTTGAGGGCCATTGCAATGTCTTCAACTGCGTATGCTACTTCCACTGATTAACCACAGCTGCTCTATGAGGATTAGCATTGTCATCCTGGAGAATACATTCCGATGGGCCACCATGCTTCTCTTGGATGAAAGGGAGGATATGAGAATGCATGACGTTGCGATAAACGTTGGCGGTGACGCTTGTCTTCAGGAGCACCAACTCGGTCTTCACTTCGTAGGAATTTCCTCCCCAGACGTGAAGTAATGGTCGCTAATGTTCCGCCATTTGAACGTGGTTCTGTACAAGAGACTATCTCGGTTCGCGCCAAGCACGAATCTCTTCGTTCACACGAAACAGACGAAAACGACTTTCATCTGTGAAGATGACACGTCTCCATTGATGCAGCATTGATCCACCCGTTGCATTGCCCATGCTTCTCTACGGGAAACATAAGTTGGTGATAGGCGAGGTCTTCGCAACATTCTTCAGCTATGCAAGCTAGCCTCCCGAAGTCTTCGTCGAACTGCAGTTGCAGTCAGGATATTCCCGAATTTACTCCTTTCCTTCCATAGTAGGCGAGAAAGGGTAGCGGGCATGGTTGAGTTACCTCGAACCATTCTCACAAGACGTCGATGGGCCCTGGCTGTTGTCTGGCGTCGGTTGATAGCACAGCAATCATGTTCCACGCTGCCCGTCATGGTCGTCTTGATCCACAAACTTCTAATGGTCGTACGGGATCTGTTGAAATATGGGGCAACAGCACTATAAGACCGACCAGCCTTGATCATACCTATTGCCTGCCAACGTTCAGTGTCAGTCATATGACGAGTCATGTCTTAATTTAATGAACATTATTTCTCTGTTGTTGATTGGCTTAATAGGAGCAGTAATTTCTAATCAGAACGCGCTGAATTCTCAGTTAATTCCATGCTTTGCACTTTGGACATTATTTTCTTGCGTAGGAGACCAATACATAATCTCAAAAATCGTGGTTTCCACTGTATATGAGAAGTTTATTTAATAATCCCAATTGTTATGAGCCTAATTATATCAAAAAGATCAAAGAGCTCATTTTAATGTGCATTCCATATCTATGATACCGATTTACATCATTTCTTAAACTTTGATGACCTCTACTGGGGCGATGATCAGTCGTCACAACGCGGTAAATCGTGGAATGAAGTGAGAAAGACGTTGCAAATTCATGGTGGTTCATTTCTTCTGTTCGTCAGCATGTATGTGAATCTGGATCTCCATATCTTTATGACACATGCAATGACTATCTTGCTTGACTGATAAATGATGATGCTATGTACATGATATAATACACAAGAACGGAATCTATATGAAGCATGAGAATGACTAAATTCGATGAAGGCGGGAAAAGTAGCCTATCATGTTAAATTCAGATTCGTATGTTTCATCCATGCTCATTATCAGTATAATATGCATTGTGCACTTTAGAACTTTATAAAAGAAGTTTCAATTCGCATTATGAACGATCTGATGCCAGCAGACCGAAGCCGGCCCGGTCGTCGCATGGGTCCGACCTGGAAATATCGGCCAGCCGGTTTCCTTTTTTGTCTAGGGGCATCAGCGTATCTTGGAAGTTGCTCCCATAGAGTAGGGAATTTCCTACTCTAAGGTTACTCCTAGCCATTCCAATGAATGATTTCCTAACAAAATTTGAAAATGAAAATAAACACGTGTTTATTAATTCGCGAGATTTACGATTCCATTAGTGTCTGAATCAGTTTCTGGTGTAAACTGACCGTTGGCAATCATCAACTTCCGCAACTTTTTATGAGAATATGACAGGCATCGGAGAAGGTAGACTGCTGTGGTTTGACCACGTGTAGGGAGATATGAGACAGTGTGGATTAGAAAATCACGAAGGTATTAAAAGGGAAGACAAAACACAGTAAGAGACAAAAGAGACGTCAACAACGCGAGGACAAAGGGAGACCTGGAAAAACGTGCTGAAGGAAGACTTCAAGTGCGTTGAAGTCCAGGAAGAGGACGCCCACGGTCTGCCACAATAGCGGTCAATAATCGAACGAAATCCGTCCGACCCTGTATCTTTAGGGAACAAAGACACAAAAATTAATGTGTGAGTTACTAACTCAAGTTTATGAGTTTGCAAATAATGGGGTACACACATGTCATTAAAAAATACCTTGACCTCTTTTATCTTAGCCGCGCAGCGATTCTACTATGATAAATGTCCATTTTCCATTCAATAAACGGTGTCTGTCACTAAACATGTGATATCATCGGCGAACGCTAGGTTGTTGGTAGGTCGTCCATGGATTGACACCCCGTCACATTGCGTTCAAGCGGTAAAATGGTGAATAATTTTGCACTATCCTAGTTTAAGAGATTTAAGACGACATTTAACATTATTATAACGTATCATTATTACGTATAATGCAAATAGGTAACTGCAAATAGCTGTATGATGCAAATAATACGTATAATGCTTTCTTCAGAATTTATCAATTGCATCAGACTGTTCGACTACTTGCTTGCATTATCACTTACACTGAAATCAATGCTTCCAAATTGGATTCGCATATGAAGTCCTTGAGTTTTGAACGTTGTCTCCATCTACAAGAAACCAAAAAAGACTCTCTAGAAGTTAGATATCATTCTCAACAGAAATGGAAACCATGCATGCATTAGAATAAATAAAAATGTAGTAATTCGTTCAAGTTATATTCTTGTTACGCAATGAACTTATTAATGTCGATACTTAGTGACAGCGAAGCACGGTTACATGTACGGATGCATAAATCGATGGGATTCATACATTTACTAACTTAGCTACTGTGAATGGTTTCACAGATACTTTTGAATGGTAGTTAATTTTTAAGTTTGCTGATAAGATGGAAACAGTGCTCCTGAGAGTATTACCAGAGATATTCAGGGGAATTCTCAGACTCTAACAGCTTCCCTTTTCCTGCACTAACACATACATATTTCATGATCATTTAAGCAAATCGTCATTATGTGATTCCATTTTCGAGATCTACCCATGAATTAAAAGTAAAATGTTAAGCTTTAACCAGTGTTTCTTATACAGCCTGAAAGCTTTAAATTCGGATACGAATCACCGTTATATCATTACTGACAGATACTTTCGAGCTTTGTTAAAATTATAAAATTCACTACTATACCAGTTTTGGTCCATTCACACCGGACGCGGCGCAGGATGGCGCGTCTTCACGCGTCTGGGATTTTCGTTCAGAACCTTAATAAACCTATGTGTATCTTTTCACACAGAGACGCGCGGGACCGTGCGTCCAATACATTTCAAAAAAGTTCAGAAACGGCACGCGGATTGCTTACGGGATGCTTGCTCTGACCTTGCAATCCTGCCTTGTTGTCTATGAATGAAAATTTGTAAATGATATGTGTGTCCTTAAAACCCCTATTATTTACAAATGTGAAATATCAAAATCATTTATTTTCGAGAAATCATGTAGTTTATAGCAATCCTCATATCCTAACGAGTAATTTGCAATGTCAACCTCTCAAAAGCATGCTTCATTTGCAATTGGAAAAAATAACTTTAGCAATGTCGGTCTCTCTCATCTGTCCGCAGTTGTGCGCGACTCCATCAAATATTTCGATGAAGTCATCAAATGGCTACGCATCGTTTATTTGCTGTAGATCGTAGAATTTTTAACCAAGTTAGTCAAAACACACTTTATTTAAAAGAATATTTCACGACGAAGGTGGTGGTGGTGTCTATTTTGCAATCAGTAACAATTTATTCTCCTTAAATATGCTCGCTTGTATAGGTCAGTGCGTGATAACAGTTTGCAATTGTGTTGACACTTAGTAAGCACCACTTAAAGCAGCATGCCGATAAAATGATGAAAATTAACGACTTAAGTTGCAAAATCCTGTCTAAATATAAATCAGCGATATCTACTAGAATGGCTGAATCACGGTGTATCACCAAGAACTTGCCACACCTCATGAATAGACGTCATGAACTGATATGAGGAGATGCCCACTCGACCTCAGTCATATTTAAACGTAGTGCCTGACCTGTACCACTCGGCCTTGAGACTGTCCTGAGAGACGAAACGCGTCGGGTAACGCTTTTTTAACAAATAAAGAATCGTCGTAAAAGAGGGAGAGATTGCTTTCTCTGTTTTCCGAGTTTGTAATTGCGTTGACAGCTTGACATCCGATTGTATACATTTGGTTTTTGTAAATAGTATTGGCAGTAAAGATCTGATCTGGTATTCCTTCAATCATGCGACAACAACAACTTACAGATTTTGATATTCAAGAGAATAATTTCTGTAGATTTGGATTTACTTGACGAAAATTAACAAGACGGAATGCCTTTTAATCACCCTATCGCACCTAACTCAGTAATCTTCTCAGATTGACCCTACTTTCTAGACTGTTGGTCGTACAAAACACATTAAACAATTATTCGGAAGTTGCTGTAAAATAGACTGCCACTCGCAGCATTTCAATTCACAACGAACTGTTCTCGTCGGATGAAACTTACAGATTTAAGAACTTAATTATATTACACAATGCTCACGCTCGTAAATCTAATGCAAACAGATTTTGTATTTTTTTGAAAATGTGTCGCTAAGATATCCATTTCATACTCATAATGCTTGAAATGTTACATCTGATTTTTAATGTTAATTCTGAAAACTGAATAGGCCTACATCACTTAACTATCTCGGGAAAATGTCATATTACGGCGTCCTGTTTGGGCTTATTCGAATGCATGTAATACAAGGAATGCGAATATGTTAATTATTCAGCAAGAAGAAGTGTCCATAATGACATGGCATCTGTAGTTGCATATTTCGTTATTGTGTGACATTCCGCTCTCCCACCCCTCGCCGTGCGGCTCGGTGAGACCAGACATTTGGATTGGGCGCGCAGCTCCGCGTCCAGTGTGAAGGGACCTCTAGTCTACTCATAAGCGATGGAAAAGCAAGTCTTATGCAATGACAGCAGAAGAAAATTGCAAAGGATTCATATTTTCGTTAATCTTGTGTAAGAGAAATGGTTTGAAAGCGCGAACCGTTAGATGAACTTCAATCCCTGACTAATTTCATTCATTCATTTCAAAGAGCGCATTTCCGGCAGTTTTGCTATTTATGAGCAGCTTTAAATTGTGCCTTATGAGAGAATACTTTCCGCACAGCTCATTTTCACACTTCAAAAAATACAGCTTTTAACTTATAGCTGAGCCGAGTAATAGATTATAGTATTTTCATCAGCCATATTATTCCTTTTCATCATCGTGACCGTATATAACTGATATATAGTAAAAGATCATACAGCAATATGATCATGTAATTTTTCCGTGTGCTGCAACATTCGATTATGCCCACGATTCCCAAATGAATTGTGTACATTTTGATTATAATGATTCTACAGTCGGAACTGAGGTATCAATGTCATTGCCAATAATCAGTATCACAATCATAGCCACTACAAGTAAGTTACTGGCTACATGACCAATTGGTCATTCCTGCCCCTCCCCTGTCCTGAATCATTCATGAGCATTTAGTAAGTCAACCAAAAAATTTATTGTAGATCTCTTCATTTCTCATTCATCCCTGCAAAATACATTATATTCATAGAACATAAAGGATATAGACTTACAAAAATGAACCGATATTCGTTTAGATATTTTGGCGAATAAATTGAGGATTGAGATGATAGGTTGGTAAAAATACTTAAAAACTTGTTAAACAAGATAAATTAGTTCTCACCTGAAAGTAAGACACGAAGTAGATAATGAGACATACTAGAATAGCCAATACTTGTAAGAAAGTTCTCACGTCGTTCACTGTTGTTTCTGGGAAACGCCCACCGTAGCGAATTTTTGCCAATGACAAGCATCCAGGCTGTTTATGAGCCTTACTACTCACAGTCCCAGTCGCTAATACAGGAACGTCTGATTCTTGAGTCACCCTTTCACGTCTGCTGTTTGCTCCACAGCGTCGGCTTACTCCATGGCCTACCACTGAGAATACATCGCCAAGTGTTGTGTTATGAGATGGCCGATTCAAGTAGAAAGGACGACCACATACAAAAATGACCGCTGACAACGCGAGCAAAATATACGGGAGTAAATATCCCCAAAAGGTGCTAACATTTTGTTGAACATAGGCGAAAGCGACGTAAGCAATCAATGCACCTGCGTTTAGAGTCCAATAATACCAACTAAAAAATGTGCGCACCTCCTCGGGATCGCGATAATGTAATTGATCGGCACCGAAAGGAGAGATCACTGATCGGACAAATGCGTCACCAACACCAACTCCAACAAGAGCCATGATTATCCATATAGAACAGTTTTCTTGTGCAACAGTATATGTTTTGTCCTCTCCTCCAATGAAAAGTTCAGTTAAGTCTGGATCATCCCATATGGGTCTAGACGTTTTATTACTATGAACAATGCAAAATGGAGAAATCTTCATTTGATTCTGTCCATCAGCATTATCCATGTAAAGCAGGGGAAAGCAAATATAGAACACCAGGGCGATAAGATAGCCGATAGTTATCACTCGGAACTTTGATAGAATAGTGTCAGCCAACCAACCACCTAAGACAGCGGTGCAGAATGATGCACCACTGAATATAAGCGTGGCAATCATTGCATTGTCAGCGTCCCATACATAAGGATTTTTGTTCAACATATATACCAGATTACAAACCAACGCGTAAAATGAAATTCTCTCGAAGAATTGAGAAGTGAGTAGAAAGATGCAGGCATTTCTGCATCTCCGTGATTGGGCGATTGTAGACTGAGTGTCATCTCCAAGTAATGGCTGTGATTCCACTCTCCGATTCATCTACAAAGTTGAAAGAAGGAAATTTACTCTCTTTTCAAAAAGCAGGATGAGCAAAAGCAGGTGAAATCAAATGATTTCTTTTCACCAACATATTCTAAAGGAACATGGCGGAAGTGCCAGATTTGAATAACTTGCGGTTGAATAATTTGAAAACAGAAGTAATGCAAGATAGAGTATGTAATTTCTTCTAATATTCTGAGTTTGAAATTAGACGATAGATATACAACATATTAACCATATTTTGATCCTTTCTTCATGGTTATCTCAGACTTCTTCAGAGTACCGTATAATATGGGTGTAAATCAACTTGGATCATTGTCGATTGTGTTGCTTCTCCAATTTCATCGACCCAATGAAAGTGGGTATCGGCAACTGAATTTCTGATAACACGTACATGTAAAACACATTATATCAAAAAATCACATCATAATTATATTAGCAGGTTTGAAGAAAATACTTTTTTGCTGAAGCCAAACACAAACACTATTCCTTTAAAATGTCAAACCACAGATCCAAATTAAAGTTGACATTTTATATGCAATCTTAAAATGCTCAAAAGGTATTGAAATTCATACAAATTTCGAATTACAAAACTATTTAAAGTACCAAGTGTTTCTAGAGTCTTAGTACAAATCGTTTACGGCTTTTTATGAATTTTAGCATCGGAAAACCAAATTAAAATTATGTGTTTGGTTTTTATAAATCAAAGGCAACGCGTGAGTTTTTTGACAGACATTCACATAGTTGGATAACTATTGCTTGCTGACATAATATGTTGCGTACATCGCATAATTTGTTTTGTCACTTGAAGAAAACCTGGGAAAACCGCTATAAAGCCAATTGCTGTTAGATTTTATCCGATAGTGATGAAGACAGACGGACGGTTCCGATTCTGTGCGATAATCAATAAAAATTTTCTGGGCCACTCAGGATCGAAGAGATCAGTCTTCCTTGATGATTGGATTCCCATTCTATCTAAAAGAAGCACGCATAGGCACAATACTCCTTAATGGTCAACTGAGAATCCTTACTGGAAATAACAAATAGAACATCACAGTTCGTTCAAACAGTCTGTCAATCAAATGCATGAAAGACACATTTTTCACAAACTAAGGAAATTAATGAATTAAACATTCCTGAAGTTCACGGTCAAAGCGAATTTCACTCTCCAGATAAAATCTTTTCTTTAATCTCTCATTATGTTTGGGGCTTCGAATGTCTCAGACAGTCTGACAAACAGGAAGTTGAAATTTTGTGACTTTCAATGTTTTGACTATTTTATGAGCAAAACAAAGTTGCTAGTCTCATCTCTGGCTGTTACAAAAGTGCTCCTACTGAAAAACTCTTCCGTGAAGTAGAACTCGTCCCCATTTCTGTAAGATACAATATGTTGGCGTCTATTGCAAACGAAAAGTATAAGAGAGACCCCTAGAATCCAAATAATCAAATTATCAACAAACGAAACGATGGAAGAACAAAAAAGGAGAAAGGAGACAGAAGCTGGAGGGAAATAACAAGGCAGATCGAAAAAGCCGAAGACCTTGGATTCACCAACACGATCAACTAGTTAAACATCCCACTATCCCGCCGTGGAACACTATAACGCATATCACCACCCATGCAACACTTCTAACTGACTGCAGTAAGAAAGAAGATACAAATACCCCTAGAAAGAAAGTGGAAGAAACAATTGATAAAAGACTGAATGACACGGACGTTCAGATCTGGAATGACGGATTAGTGATGGAAAATCAGGAACGAGGAGGCAGCGGTATAGTAATCATATCGAATGAAGGGGACTACTCGACAGTCGTTGCACCTGCGGTAGATGGTATAGCATCTACAATGCTGAATTGGTGGCATTGAGGATCGGCCTTGAGAAAACCATGGAAGACCAGCGATGGGGCAACTGAAGAAACGTTCCTATCTGTCTTGATAATAAAGGTATGATTGAAAAGATACGAAATGGGCACCTGGACGTCAGAACAAGCTTGGAACATCATGCAGAAAACAGCAAACAAGAACGTTCTCATGCAATGACTGCCCAATCATGTTGGTATGCATTGGAATGATATTGCAGACACGACTGCAAAACATGCCACTAATCTAGACCAGAAAGATATTCCTATCGATATCGACACAGTGAAATCAAAAATTCGAGCAAGCCTTGACAACGAATGGAAGAAGAATAACAGCCATTTAAAGAACAACCATCAAGAGGAAGTCAGTTTGAGTAGATCAGAACGCACCGAACTTGCAAGATACATGACAGGGCATTCTCTTCTCAAGAAGTATCGCCATCGTATCGCAGAGGAGGCAATCTGCGAAGAATTTGGCGAAGAGGAAGAAAGCCTGGAGCACAACCTAATCAGGTGGTCAAGATGGGATATGCAGCGTTATACCAATTTTCATGCCATTCACCCGGATCCCATCCAAATTTCCGCCACCCAGTTGTTGAATTGTTTGAGGGCAATCGGTCGTCTCTAGCGACTGACGTCAATGTGTTTTCACACCGAGCGGGCCAAAACAACGACAACCACATCAATAAAGCGAACAATAAGGCAGGCATCAGGAAGAGATGTTTCCGCAAATGGAACTGCAACAATGTCACAAACCTTCTCAATGAATGGAACACAAAAAATGTGTCGATGTCGAACACGCATCAGTGTCTACGTAAATCAAAGATGTCTGGATTTCGCTTGAAAAGGTCTGAATATCAAATGAAGAACCTGGAACCTGAACAAAACTTGCAATATATTTAAGTGAAAATGGTAATAGTCTGACTATAATCCGAAAATGGTGTAGAATACTAAATGCACATATATCAATGTCAATGATATACTAAATTATAAGGAAAGAAGAATTCACAATCATTTAAGATTTCAATTTCTACAAATTTATAGCGAAATTGAATATATGAATAGAGCAAGGCATTCATCCAAAATTTCGTGAACAATAGGCCTATTATTGTGAAAATCATCTTTGTGTGGGTGTTTAATACAAACACCATTAGCACTGGCGTTTTCTCCGTCCCTGCGGGGTTTTCGATGAAGACCCATGAATGATTTAAATGTCCAATGTCTATGATGCAAAAAGTATCATCATTCATAAGTTTTCATCTTGCCTTTATTACTTTACACAGCTTAGGCAGGTTTCAATTCTCAACATCAGATCAGGCGCACATAGATGAATTTTAGCGCACGCACGCAACATCTGTTTTCCTCAATCACACACACACGTACACATGCTTAGTGTGCTCAACATGTGGTTGCATGTTTATGCGCACGTACTTCCAATCGTAGCTTGAATACAATCTCTTCTTTCCCTTTGCCCTCTCTAACTTTTGTCGGTGTTGAAAGGCAATGCGTCAAGCCATAGGAAGTAACTTATTAATAAATTACTTCTTCCATGGCAAAGCCATAAAGAGCAGGATTTCCATGTCTTGCCTTCAATTGTGTTTGACACTCGCACATAACACACAGTAGATCAGCGCTAGACGCAGGTAATAACACTGCGATGACGTTTGAACAGTGACGTTATGAGTTATATACTGAATAATACATTATTCTTTTTGATGTAGGCCTACATCAATGAAGATTCCATAGTTTGATCTGTGTGAACAGTGATATTACTTCTAGTATCAACAATCTCATAATCAGGGGTAGCGGCTAATTAACTACACCTGTCATCCGAGGTTAGTATTCACATAGATTAGACGGAAAATTAACCATCATCCACGAAGAAATCAACACGAAATGGAAACTACTCTCAAAAGAAAGAAAAAGGAGTAGGTACAGAACATAGGTACATTTCGACAGCTATAAATATGAAACATGTGAGTGATTGACAGGCTGTAGTAAACGCAATGAACTTTTCTTTATGTGTTGTGCTCTCCTCGAGAGAGAGAGAGAGAAGTCCCACGAAACATGTCTCGTGGTGGTTACATCTGTTGAGATTTGATAAATTTATCAATTGCCAGGTTACTTGTCTTAGCATATAATGAGTAGCGCCTGCGTGAAGCGCCTCAATCTCAGATGCGGTATTAAGTCTTTCGGTACCAGTGGGTCCTGTGGGACCCATGCACATAGGAAAAATAATTCCGCCCCCATTGATTTTCTATGTGAATATGATTGCAGTCTTTGGCATATATGTGTCTTCTATGAGTGTACATAAATTTTCTGAATAAATAAATCGGATCATACCCGCTACATCCATTCAATCAGGAGAAAACAGAAAGTCGTACAATTTTCTAATAAAATGCTTTTTCCGGTGTTGTGCAGGAAACAATGTAGTGGAGATACGATATAATCAGCTCTGAATTATCGACGTCCTGGGTCGACTTTTGACGCTGTGTGTCTGGAAATTAGTCAATATCAAGGATTTCCAGGACTTATAACCGTTTTACAAGTGGGTCCTCATGGACCAATTGGTACGGAAGTGTCGCTTGACACAAGAGATATGAATTTCAGCTATCAAGAGCAAACTGCCTGATGTAATGTCGAAAAAGAGATCTGACTTCAATGACTGCCAACCGAAGTTGTCTTTGTTCAATGCAACTCAGCCATTGAACGATAATAAATCTGCAGCCTTGTTCAGCGCATGCCGTGCATATAAGCAGCAATCATCACAAGATCCTCACATTCTTCAGCGAACTGATTGTTTGTGTGACTATGCTGTGTCACCGGAGAAGAAATTTTGTTCTGACTGCATATGATGTTCTTCAAATGTTGGATGCCGACGACAGTGACGAAGAAGGACTAATGGAGATAGACGAGGAGGACGCTCTGTTTCTCAATGATAATGTTCCCGAAGGGCCTAATGAAACTCTCGAGGTGGTCATCGACGACGCAGGAATTGATGAAGTTTAGATTGAACATGGGCCCTCCGAGAGAGAAGTGACTTTTCTCCGGTCCAGACGGTGTCCATCCCTCGTCATATCAGCCCCAAAACCAGGACTTGGGGAGCTCGGGGTTACTTTCAACAATGTCTCCTTCCCGAATCCCTCAACAATCTTCAAAGCAGGTTCTCGATTTGGCCCTTTATTGAAAACCATCCTCATTCCGGAATCTATACTTTACATGCAACAGAAAGGTGAGATCTTCACTGTTGACGAGGAAGAAATGGAGGCATTTATCGGGATCATTTTTGTCATATCCTACCACCGTCTTCCCGACATGAAGCTATGTTGGTCCGTGGATCCAGACGTTCGGGTTGCTGTTATTGCTGATGTCATGACGCGCAGCCGATTCTTCGAAATAAAGAGAGCCCTGCACTTTAGCAACAACGAAGATGCCGTTGACAAGAATTATCCAGACCGTGATCGAGCCTGGAAAGTTCGTTCACTGCTCAACCACTTCAACGAGGCTTTCCAAGCGGTTCTCTCACCCACTGAGGAACAATAGATTGATGAGAAGATGGTTAAATTCAAGGACCAGTCGCTATTGAAGCAGTATATGAAGGACAAGCCCATACAGCGTGGATTCAAACATTGGTGTCGTAATGACTCGAGAACAGGTTACGTCATTGAGATTGACAGGCGTACGTGAAAGAACAAGTCTCGAGAACTCGGACTTCCAGAAACTGTCGGACTACAGCTGACAAGGAAGATTACTGGAAGGAACATCCGCATTTACATCGACAACTTCTTTACGTCACCAAGCTTGCTCAGCAACCTGAAGCAAGACGCCATCTTCTGTACGGGAACCGTGAGACACAACTGATAAGGAATGCCGAAAGACTTTAATGCCGACAAAAGTATGGCCCGCGGTGCCGTTGATGCCAGACACTGCAATGGAATGCATGGAATAGATGGACAACAAAGCGGTTTGTCTCCTGTCTACGATCACCTCGTCCAACGACATCACCACGGTTCGTCGTCGCCAAAAAGGACAGAAGGAAAAAAGTCAACGTGTCCTGTCCTGCACTGATTCGTGACTACAACAGTGGAATGAATCGAAAGGACGTCATCGATCAACGAACCAAACCGTACGCATTCGACCGACGTTCCCCTTCGTCCTTCTTCGACTACCTGGAGATGGCTGTCGTAAATTCATTTATTGTCCAAGAGAAATTAGCCGAGACAGAGTGGGCTTCAGACCGACCGAAGACTCTACTGCATTTCAAGAGGATAATTGCTTTGTCTCTCATCGGTTCATACACCTCTAGGGCTAGGTCAGCTACCTCGAAATCAGCTGCAAATCCACCTTCCTCTTTTCATCGTGTGTCAATGGTGGAGACCAAGGGTCGTTGCAAGGGCGGCTAGGTATACACTCAAGGGCGGAAGGATGTAAAAGTATTCACCAAGTGCGAGACCTGCCAGGTGCATCTGTGTATTTCGAAGAGTAAAGACTGCTTTAACCAATATTATGAGAAAGTAAGCAACCAATGAAGAGGATGATACAACTGGAAAATAAAAATTCATTAAAAGTCAATTTTTGTTTTATAATTCTCTACAATTTCAAGGAAAGTCCAGCTGAAAATAGAGATTGGAAACACTAGTCTATGTTAAAATGATAATAATGAAGAAACAGATGGAAATGATAGAAATAAACACGTGTAAGTGAAGCAAAATGATTATAGCTAAAAAAATAAATGAATATTATCAATGATAGTGTCCACTAGCTTTGAATTTTTAGGGGCAGGATATTGGGGTTGACCTGGTAATCAGTCTACTTATAAAAAAAGATACTGTCTTATTGAAAACCTTCACGAGTGAAAAGTAGAGACATGTGGTATTTACATAACAAAAGATAAGCTTCTCAGATTGAAAGCATGAAGGCACCGATTAAGCGACCTCTCCGTACCAGTGGGTCCCTCAGGACCCAAAACTTTGACCTTTCATATATCCGTACTTTGAATTTAAATGAAGCAACTGCACCTACTTTACAGCTTCAATCCATGACCTCAACTAGGACATAAAGTTAAACTTTAAACCAATAATAAGTTTCATCATAAGTTTACAACATATGTTATAATCATGTGCCATGTTATATGTCATAAGTTACCAATCATAAGTTTACACTGAAAGACTTAAGTGATTGCACAATGCAGTCCGCCCTCCACGTGCCTGCGTTAAAGCAGTGCCTTCCTCGCTATAACGCTCTCAACAGATGGTCCGGTGGCCTTGTGGTTAGAGGGTATGCTTGTACGTCCCCTAGCTCCAACGTCGCTGGTTCAATCCAACCCACGACTGATGAGGCCCAACAGGCCGAATCTGTTGAAATTTGATAAATTTATCAATTGTCAGGTTACTTGTCTTATATATATATATATATATATAATAGAAAAAATTGACAGAATGAAACAAGGAGCTCTTCGGAAAAACAACGTAAATATTCGTTTGAAAAGAAGAAAAGACACCGGCAATAATGTGAAACAAAGTAGGCCTAATATTTCTTCATCACAACCAAAAACTGTCCCTTGAAGAAAAGGAAATTTCGTCAGATTCACAAAAATATCATACATCAAAATATGCACAGCAAATATAAAAACCTACATCGGTAGTAGGCATCAATCATATTCAGTCATATTCAGGTAAAAGACGTTAAAAGTAAAAGTCAAATATGTTGCATAATTTCCATTGTGCTTTATGTATTTTCATTACGATTTTATAACTGGTGGTGGCGATTACCAAGACTAAGTCAGTAAAATTTTTGGTCTCATGGCGGAGCCGGTAGATTACTTCATAAGTAGAAGATAACATTAGGAAGTGGCTATTACAACGGATGATCCTTTGCAATTTTTGGCTCGAGACTATTACAGCCGATAAGACATTCTTCAGTGTCTTTTGCCATGCCTCATGTTTCTCAGATGTAAAAGATTCCGCATCACTCAATAACATAACATGCTGCAAAACAACAAATTTCGCGGCAACTTATTTGCGCAAGTCGACTAATCGACTAACTCGCGGAAAAATTTGTTTTCATTTGCCACACATTTTCGGTAGACACGCACTCGCGAAATTCTTGAAAATTTGATGCATTATGGCAACAAGAAGTTTCACAAATGTGTTTTGACTCGCAGATTTGTCTTCTTTCACCTTCCTTGGTCTTGAGAAATTTGGTGATTTCTTAAGCGAATCAAACTATGTCACATATATAAACCGAGAAGAAATCCATACAGGAAGTGCCGGATTTTTCCGAAACACTTAGAGAATAACATAAAAATAGATCATGTGTCTGGCGAGCTGACACAACGAAAAAATGCCTACCCAGTCTTCTGAAACATGACATATCTAAGATCCATATAATTCGGCATCATGCGCGAGGCAACGGAGAGATCGAACTTCCTAGAATGCAAAGATGGGGAGATCCTCTGGGAACATGCAAGCCAAGGTAATTTTCAGCTGATGGTGACATAAGCGAATCCAAAAACTCATCAGCAAAATATCAATTCTGTATTATTTACCGAAAACTGATATTCTTATTCTTATTTCTAAGCGGTGTATTAGCGAACGCCTTCACGATTTCATGGGTATAGACTGGCCAATCCTCTCAATCTGACGATTAATAAAAAAGTCTTTTCCGTCTGATAGTACAACACGTTCATAAGATATACATAGATCAGTGTCTAATATCCAGGAAAGAGTGGAATAATCTTTAGGAATAGCAAGCAGTTGGATGTATTAAAATATACCCTCACTATTTCGAGAAATTAAAATAGACAAGAGTTGATATATTTTACAATTTGGGTAGTAAAATTATTTGAGTTATTCGAAACATGGTTCAAAATGTAGGACAGAATATCTCCACTCTATGGCCTGAGCCGTTGCTTCTAGGCAATCTTATGAAAATAAACAAAGTAATTGATCAACTTACAATTCAGTATCCTATTACTCAGTCCATCACAATTCATCAACGTCAGGTCTAACTTATTTCGGTCGGTTGAGCCGAGATCAATTGTGTGCGTTTTAGTGCTAGTCATAGAGCAAAGTGCTAGCACAATGAAAACATGCCTTATGCGATATTTGAATCACACCGATGAAGTTGCACCGAAACGCACTTCATTAACACTCCATCTACCACTGAACAAGTATATGATGTTTTGAATTGTATATTTATGAGAGCAAGGTGGCACACGTACGCACCAATGGGTCTAAAAATCTTGATTTCATCATTATTTCGATTAAAGCGATCGTAGCAATACGAGTTCCGTCCGTGGATTTTTGAACATTCCTTTGACACCAGTGGCTTTGTGCCTCATTTTTATTTATCACACAGACACCGTTTGGGATAATGTGAATCTTGCTTTACAAAATGAAGGGGTATAATTTCATGCAATGTGAAAGATCTGGAGCAAAAATAATGTACTTCATTTTGGAGTTTGCTAATTGTTAGCTTGAAAGTAAAGCTTATGCAGCGTTGATCATAGTGATACAAATTCTTCATATGTTGATGAAGAAGTGAAGTATAAGCACACAGTCCACGAAGCATTCATGAGCGACCACATTGGAAGATATAAAGACTGTAAACTCGTGAGATATTTGGACACTAAAGATATCTGTGATGAGTAAAAGAATATCTATGATAGCTTCAAACTTCTGCCGTATTGTCCGATATCTTCGCTGAGGATACACATCCTCCATTTCTAGTTCAGATGGTTCAGATATTTCCAATCCGATTTCAGATCTGCCCAAATGAATTTCAGATATGATCCAGATGAATTGGAGATCTCCATTTGAATTAAAGATCTTTTCAAAGTTGAGCTTCTGACAGATAAGTCCAGCTAGAGAAATCTGAAATCCAATTAATGTCTGAAGTTCATTTGGAAAGATCTGAAATAGACATGGAAAAGGTGCAGTAGGTTACAAAAGTTAACATACACACGTATGATAGAGAAGTTTTCGGTCTTTCAATATTACATAGTCTTTTCAAACGACTATAAAAAGTCTCTTAAACAAAGGAAAAAATGTCAATCACCGAAAAATAAATTTCAAAATTTTCCAGTGGAAAATTTTCCGGAAAATGTTTTGGAAAATTTTCATTTGCATCACTACTTGTATTATATTATTTTGGGTCTAGTAATAGGCCGGAGTCTGGAGTCCTATCATTTGATAGGATTCCGACCCCTGTGCAAACGTAAATGTCGGACTGTGTACGTGCCGACAACAGCAAAGAGAGACTCTTCGGCCATCTTGAGCAGTTTCATTTCAAATGAAGTTTCTATCGTAATTTATATTATCTGTGTTATGATATGAACTGCGAAAGATGTTTTAATATGAAATAAATAGAAATGTTTTTATAACCACGCATTTTTATGAATGTCGGCACAAGTGCGTCATGATTCGGTCAATCGACTTTCGGCAGAACTTCGGCAACACGAAAAACGTAGCTGACTTCGGAACATAGCGATTAATCGCACTGTGACGGGAATCCTGTATTGGGTACTATATTTAGAAGTCCGTATAAGGCGCTCAGGTAGAAATGCCATCATTTTCCGATGTTTCACGAGTATATGGATGTACGATAATCAGTTTTCATGATTATTTATAAAGCATGACTTCATTCTAATGCATCCCGACCAGTGTAATAATTATCTAATATATACCTGACCTATTCTAAAAGGGGATTATCATGTCTTCATGATGGCGAGCCTCCGAATTCGAACATTGCAATGCATTTCTTCACCGCACGCTACGTCTATCAGTTAGTTCACGGATTCCTCATGCGGTGTGTGGGTGTGAATCAACTCGTCGAACAGCTGACGGTGCAGTTTTCTCTATTCATTGAGGATAGCATACATGTTGCCATCCTTTGTTAAAGATTATCACCGCGGATATATGAGTACCTAAATGGAGTGTATATGGTGCGTCAACAATATTAAGACATGTGAGTAGCAAATAAATCGTACCCGTAAATCAGGTGAATAAACTGCATCAATAGGTAACTTGTATAGTAACAGATTCTAAGCCAACCATTCTAATTGTCCTGAAGTCACAAAATAAAATGTGTATTTGATTAAAGAATTAATCGCGTGATTCATCAGGATCGTTGATAGGAGATGGAAAGTTCGATCCTTGATATTGAAGCATATTTCCTAAAAACAGGAGTGGTGAATAAACATGAATGTCCTCCATCTTAAAAAATTGATGCTGATTGATGCTTTTCGATAATGTCGTTTGTGAGCAAGCCGTCTGTCGTTTTGTCAGGCCTACGTGTAATATAGTATAATTAGGCAGTGGGTTGTTTAATTAGGCCTACTGTACATGAAAAAGAGTTGAGGCAATTGAAAGCATTCTTATAAGAAAACAAAAAAATGAAAAGGAGAAAATTATGCCATGCCACTGTAATTATTCATGCCATTTAATTTCCGTGTGTATGCTAATGTTTCAGTTTATAGTCTCATGGGAGGTTGGACATGTTTGAAAAGAAAACAGAATTTCACTCACAATTTACGACCTTACATATTGAATGAAACTTCATGAAATGACACCTGACGTTTCATCGTCTGCCGACTGTGACAAGTAATTTTTTGCGATTATTTATAACTGAGTGATGTGATCGACATTATTTTGTAATGTGTAAATATGTTGTAAGGCTTTTCTTGTCACTGCCTCCGAATGTTTTGATTTTAACAGCATTGGGTTATTTCCATGATCAAGTCAGCATGCAGGACGTCGGGTGTCATTACATGAAGCTTTATTTAAAATATAAGGTCGTGAATCGGGATTGAAATTTTTCTAATATTTAAGGGATGAGAATTTTCTAACGGATTTGTATTAGTAATAGCTCGGCTTTAAGCATTATTTTGTTGGCGTTTTTGGGCCTCCCTGAAATGTGAATTTCCGCCGGGACCACGTTCTTCCCTTCTCAACCCTGTTTGGCAACAAGTCGCAAACTTTGAAAATAAGTCACAGGTTCGAATGCTTCACTACATGGTTGGTTTGGATGTGTAGGTAAACCATCTTGCGGTACGTTGTTATATAATTCAGCTAAAGGAGAAATCATTTTAAATTAAGTATCAAATTCATGAAACTTTCTGCTTTAACGGCATGTTGTCCACCCTGGGAAAATGTGTTGTCGATTAACTCGTTGCTGTTGTAAATTATTGGAATGATGAAATATAAAAATAGTTTAGATTAATTATCACCTTCTTTCATCTTACAATAAATTAATGCTCATTTTTGTGTCATATACTTCTCTATTATGTGTCGTTATAGAGCTCTACATGGTTTATGTTTTACATCATGTTCACAGTTTGTCTGCGTTTTACTATCTTAATTCGCTTATGATGTATTTTTGTTGGTTTCAAACATCAAAATTTAGGAGCTGAATATCCTAATGAACCTCATCTACGATAGTTTTGAATATCACTGGATATGATTGTTATTATCCATTGTATTCAAGATATAAACTTGTTTGAGGTACAATCAACCTGAATCCCGATGTCTACGTTTACAAAATTGACCTTCAGTGGACTCAATCTAGGTAAGTTTCATCATCTGAGTAGTTGTAATTGCTTATTACATGCGGTTAGGTAAGGGCAAGCCAACGCAGATCTCGCGGACTGGATTCGGCCATCACAAATCGACCCGCTACATACGGTCAATACACTACGGGCCGAAGTCGACCAGCCGAACCCGGGCCGATTTAGGGGCGTCCGGACACGTCGCGTTCGGGCCGAAATTGTTTGCCGACTTCGGCCCAGATTTTGGCCGACTTTCCGTTTGCACAGGGTACTCCAGCAAAAATGATAGGACTCCGGGACTCCGACTCCGACTCCAACTAGGCGTCCCTGACAGAGCATCTATCAACATGGATTCAAAATACAAAATTAATGGTCATCTATGTCCTGGATGATACAATTCATGTCTATGTGCAATGTACATGAATGCGATATCCACAAACATGACCTTAACATTCTAAACCGATTAGCATGGTAATATCTATGTACACTGTATACAAGGTGTTTCAAAAGTAGGCTAACAGTTGATTTTGCCCTAGGAAATCTATGTTGACCGTTCTATTGGCGATTTACACCTGAATCAGTCGATGGATATCCATGATCAGTCCAACATGAGCCATAGACTTCGAAGTAATTGCTACTATCATTTAGAAGTCTATGCAGTAGCATCCCAAGTAAAAAATGACGTTTTTTCAACGGTTGAAATCATAGTTGAAAACTAACCAAAAATCAACTTGGTGTGACAAACGTTGAAAAAACGTTGAATAAACGTTGCTGATGAACGTACGGTTGAAATCATCGTTGAAAAATAACCAAAAATCAACTTGGTGTCAAAAGCTTTGAAAAAACGTCGAATAAACGTTGATTAAACATTTTAATTGTTTCTGCGGATATAAGCCCTAGATGACCGTTTTTGGATAAAACATGGATAATGCATGCACCATGGATAAACCCTATCAAGACGTATCGTTAGGCTACATATTAACATATTAAGTAAAATGGTCTTTCTTTGGAATAAGAATGGCTATACGCTACTAATAATATTTAACACTGTGAAGAGTGGGAAATGTATGTATAATTTGCTCTAAATTATAATTTGGAATTGTACATGGTTAAAACATCGATCATCCATGTAAGTGGATAAAATATAACTAAAAGAGCGTTTCATTGTCCATTTGAAGAGTTGTCCATTTGAATCAGATACCGACTTTAACTAATAATATTGATGCTGTAAGAAGTGACATAAATGCATTTAAATAACTCAAAGAATCGCTCATGGATACAACATTGACATATGAAACATGCGTATATACTATTATTTCGAGTATTTTATATACATGTGCTCTTTTTATTTGATGAAATTTTGTAGACCTACAGAAAAAAATGATGAAGTCACCCGAATATCTACTTTATGCCTGTATAAAATAGATATTCGGGTGACTTCATCATCTCCTTCTCTCTTTCTCACTCACTCTGTCCCCTTTTCTTCTTCCTCTCATTTTTCATCATCGTTCACACTCACTACATGTGTACTGTAATAGCAACAACATCAATCAACACTGACGAACGAATCAGGTCAACAATTACACATGACATACGTATATTCTCAAAGGGAGCCTAAGCAATTCTACTGGCACACATTTTACCTTCTCAAATCGAATATCTGTCAATTGAAATCTATAAGCTCCACGTATACCGTACCCATCAGCATGTCGATTTTGATCGATTTGCTCGTGTGTTCGCCAAATTGCTTGGCTAATAATTTGCAAAACTTTTGATATTAAATCAGTGTGTAACTGGACTAACAAATGCATAAGCATCCAGCTCCATCTGCGTAATCGTATTTCGCTTCTATAACTTTCCGTCACTTAAGGAAATTCGATCGCCACGCGCACGCAGCTGAGAGAGTTCAGTCACATTGTTGGCAGCCTGTGATGGCCGTGGCCGCATCTGCGTGCAGATTGAGAAGTAGTGGTCGATAATATTCTCCCGCTGCCAATTGTTGATGCCTGTGACTCATAGTCCCTGCTTATAATTATTGTCCGCCCAGACGTGAAACAGTAAGCTGCGCAAGTCAGGCGCAGTAGCTTGTGCACTCTTCGCGCTCGTGGTTTATTTGACCCGTACGTGTTTACGTGTGCTGCTTGCTATTACAAAAGTCAGCGCATCAAGAGGATATTTCTACTTACACACCGTTATTTAGTCGGTTTTGTGATCGTCCACGTTTTTCATCATCTTACTTCGTTAATATCATGCACAATACATGGAGCACAATCTACTTACGACTACCTCAATGACCTGCAATGTGTCCAGTTATATGGATTTACCATCAATTCTCTTTCAATTATCAACAAATCGAAAATGAAAAGCACTCGTATGTAGTCAGTGAGTTCTTCTACTCAATGAAGCCATCAAGTTCCTTTGATTCATGTATCAGAATTATTGAATTAAAAAAGCATCTATTGGATCAGACTACAGAAAAAGGGTAAGTTTCTAAATGTTTTCAGATTTAGCTTGTCAATTTTGCTTCAGCATTTAACTGCAAGTCTAGGTACATGTATTTGGAAATCCCAAAAACAAAATCGAAGGAGAGATTTGGGCATGGATTTGGGTTCATTGATCATGAACGTATAGACCTTTCTATTAGTGATTACTGTTATATCTGCTCTTACTTTTACAAATGATAAAAAGATATAAGCGTCATACTTCATATAATTTACTGGTAACAACAAAATATCTCAATTACTCTTAGCTGTGTAGCAGACTTATCACAAGGAGTCCTACCAATACTTTGAATTCATTTGTGTGATGAAAAAAAATGATGTCACATGCTCAAGGCTTATTTACTTCGAATTCAATATGTGAAATTGAGTTGTGCATGTTTATCAGTTTTCAAGTCGACGTTTCTCGTTGAAAAATTGATAAAAAGTTGATTGTGTCGTGAAAAGAATTATAATTAAATGGAATTATGTTGAAATGATATTATATTATTTTTAAATCCGTAATTTCTGATTGCTTGTATTTAAAATAGCACAAACATCTGGGCATGTTGAGACAGAGTAGTTGCATGCTAAAAATTTGAGAAACTATGAGCATGAAAGAATTTGATTAGCACAATAAAACTCTTTGTAATTTAGCACTTCAATATTTAGATGTGTATCAGGCTATAGGCCTACTTATACTATAGCATTAATATTTGGATGACAAATAATTGAAAATTTTTTTGAAACAGTTTAACATGCGGCAAGATCTAAAAATTCTATTTCAGGACCGCAAAAAGTTTAGGTGGATAATGTTTTTATAAATTTCGACAATTATTATTGCTATTCGATTTCTGCTTAAGTGTATAATTTTTCTATCGTTTCTTAAAGATGCATCCATCAAGGAAACATGTTTAAATAGGTCATTATTTCCATTTTAATTTCCATTGAATTGAAAACCTGTAGCTATCGCCTGTGGTAATTACTTATTTCAGAATTGCCACATTTAAAAAAATACCATCAATTTGATATTTCGAGTTTTTTTAAGAAAAATAATCAAGCACACTAAAGGTATAAATGCTACACCACGAACTACACGTTGTATGCGGCTACATGCACACCGTATAATTATGCGCACAAGACTAGTTTTGTGCTAAAGCCCTACAATGGGTTTAGTTGTGCAATTTAATCAATAATTCTTCATGCTTTACGACAAGTATAAAACAATCAAAATGCAAACTCATTGCTACTCTTTCATCTGAATTTGTGTTGACTTACTACACATTATGCTTCGCACTTTTCAATATTATTGTAGGCCTAGGTATTGTGGTCACATGTTTGCTGTATGCCCATATGTCACCATGAATCACTTGAAGAGATGTCATATAAATAGTATAGACAAGAGGATATTATGTGTGTATGTGTTTGTAGATTGTGTTTTTATTTTTCAACAAACTGTTTGGATATCAAAATGAATTTACATGTATCAATTTTATAATAAAAATTCAAGCGCTCCTGAATATTTTCATCGCATGAATTGTTGAAAAAGCGGTCGGCAATAGGCTACATACTCCGTTTTTATTTGCAGATCACATTTTTCTAAAAAAAGTTACTTGAATATCAGAATGAAATTGATACTACGAGTATTGATTAGAAAATTGTTAATAAATTGATAATAATCACAATTTGTCCACTCCTGAATTTCTTCATTTGCTATCAAAATTCCAGTGAATATCGCATGCCACATTGTCGAAGATTAAATGATCCAAAAGCAATTTTCTTAATTATCTTTACTATAACGCCTAATATTACTATAAATGATTTCTTTTTTAAACTTTGAGTAGGCCTACCCATGGAATGTAAATTGAGGGTAGTTAAGTTTGATAATTCTGCTCTGCACATCAGCACAAAAGTTGTCTTCATTTTACAGGTGTTGATTGCTGAGGCTGTGCAAACTCGTCTTATCTGTGCATCGATGACTCAAGACCTGACCTACGTTCGGCTGCTTTTCTGTCTTGTTATTTGAGCTAATTAGCCCCGAAAGCTACTGGAATTTTATTTACCCATAAGTCTCTCACTCGCAACGTCCAAGTGATCATCAGATTCGGACAACCGCCTTGTGATCCAACCAAAGATGCTTTTGAGTTACCTCGCATCATCGCGTCAAATTTCATTTGAGTAGTGAATGTTTCTCTGTTGAATTGTAACAGAGAAAATGGTATCACCTCTATTCTTTAAAATGCGACTGATAGCGGCGCGACGGTGTTCGACTCGAAATGACAGTGTTCCAGATGACGTGAAATACGCATTCGGGCTGTGGGCATGTTTTCTGTTTGGAAGGATTTTCAAATGAAGGATGTGATCAAATCCGGATAGAGAAATTTCCCATATATGTTGATAAAAGTGATTTTCATCAAGATTATTTGTATCTGATCGTTCGATGTGTGCTACTATATAAACGTCATCTTGTATGGTGGTAAAGCTTTCTTCATTTGCTAAATTCTTAAGCGGATGAAAAATTGTGTTTTTGAAAGATGTCCATCCCTTCTGCTGTTTACTTGGGAGAGAAGGGCTCAGTTTTTGTAATCTCGATGTTATCCTACAAAGTAAAATTTTAGTAGGAATATTTTACCAAATCTGTAGGCCTAACCACTGTTTTACTGCGAGGTTACTATTGTACGGAAAGACGATCATGTTTGAAATTTGAATAAAGAACACTTACTTCAGTTTAAAGCGCTATATTCTGTAGGCCCTATAGCTTAAAAAGAAGCGCATCGTGTCATAATGTATTTGTTTTAATCAGAAGAAAACTCCATAAGCTGAATGATTGTTCAATCGTTTTTTATTCAAATTTCAAATATCTAACTATATTACTCAATAAACTATGATGGCACCCTTGCGGTCGACAAAGCTCCATCAAGAAAAATCTAAAGAATATTTCAGAGTAGCATCTTCCGAATAATCGTTTGCGCTGCCATTTTATATAGGTTTGTTATCAGGGATCGCAATTTTCCGTTTTTTACGAAATTAAACTAATGTAGGCTAAATATTTCAAATTTACGCATTCAAACCCTGGTTTTTCCCGATTTTCCGTTTTATGTAGCTCACCTTGTTTCATTTTCGTTTTAAGTCACATAATCGTCATATAAGCAATGATCAGCAAAATTTAGAGCATGTAAGAGTTTATGAACCTCAAATATGAAACATTTTCTTCTACAGCTATTCTACCAATTCCCGGTCAAAACATTGCAAGATTAATTCAATTCTGCTGCAAATTACTTAATTGCATTTTTATATTCAATCACCATAATAGGTACGGATATAGGATGATTTTATGTGTTTAATGCATGACTCTATATTGCATGAAGCCCGATATTTTCAGCGGATGTTCCAAGTGACCCAGCAGTTTGTGATTCCAGTTTTATGTCATTTTGCTCATGTCAAATTACGTCATTGAAATGTAAATAAATATGCCTATCAACAATTGTGATATTTTCCTTACTTATATCGTTGAACGGGTAATGAGGATGTAAGGTTGAAAATCAGTTTAAAGAAGGTTTTATATTAACAGAAAGTAGTTGATAAAACGTTGATCACCCCACTTTCTTCAACGTTTTTAAGTAACGTTGAATCAACGTTATATCAGCGGCCAAAGCGTCACGATATCAACCATCCATCAACGTTGAATCAACCGTTTATCAACCAAAATCTCGTTGAACATCAACGTTTTTTCACCGTTGATTCAACGTCATCTTTTTAATTGGGATTCCATTGGCAAAGGAATTTTGAAATCTATCATGGACAAGATATAGCACCAATCTGACATTACGTACATGGATATGTTCAATTAATTTGATTTGAATCAAACACTGTTAGTTTGACTTGAAGTGAAAAACAAGCTTGAAGCTTTTTTGAATTTGCTGCTTCTGTCATGTCAGGTCATCTAAAAGATGATCAGAGAAAATGGATTTTGAAATCCTTTTGGAAAAACAAGAATGCTGAAAAGGTGCGAATGGAATGGAGAGATGCCTTTCACAGCAATCCTCCATCAAGATTTGCTATTTATCGCATTCGAGATAAATTTGAAAAGACCGGTTCGGTAGAGAATGCACCGAAGTCAGGACGCCCTCGATCAGTTTCAATAACATCAAACGAGGAGCTAGTGGCCCAAACATTTGTTCAAAGTCCGAAGAAGTCAACAAGAAGAGCCTCATTGGAGTTGGACATTTCTCTAAGCTCTACTTGGAGACTGATGAGGAAAGTTGAGTTGAAACCATACCGACCCAGACTGTTGCAGCACCTTCTACCGGATGATGCTGAACGACGCTTGCAGTTTGCTGTGCTCATGTTGTCGGAAATTCGGGAGAACCCAGATTTGCTTGACAAGATAGTTTGGTCTGACGAAGCCAGTTTCAAACTATCAGGTCACGTAAATAGACATAACTGTGTCTACTGGTTCCCTGAAAATCCGCACATGGTATCAACAAATGAGCTGAACCAGCCTGGCTTAACCGTCTGGGCCGGTATGTCAAGCAACGGTGTGATTGGGCCAGTATTTTTTGAAAGAACTGTGACGGCTGAGGTGTACCTTCAAATGCTCCAATCCTTTGCGATTCCTGAGATGCAGTCATTGAACAACTTCAATGAGCTGTACTTTCAGCAGGATGGTGCACCAGCGCATTTTGCAGTGAGTGTCAGAAGCTATCTGAATGACACTTTTCCAGGAAAGTGGATCGGGAGATGTGGTAGCATCCTTTGGCCTCCTCGCTCTCCCGATCTAACTCCGATGGACTTTTTCTTTTGGGGCGTTGTAAAGGAGAAAGTGTACGGACGAAAACCTCACAAACTTTCTCAACTCCGCTCCTACATCACAGATGCCTGTCAAGAGATCAGTGATGACAGGAACTTATGCAGAACTGTGTGCCACAGTGTGGCCGAAAGACTACAAGAATGTGCCGATGTCCATGGTGGACATTTTGAGCATTTGCGTTCGTGAATTTTTGCAACTTTAAGTTGATTAATTTTTTGATATGTTGAATAGGCCTTGGTTATTCATTTGTTCATTTTTTTGTTAGGAAACCAAGCAAACAAAATGGTAGTTGTTTTAATGTTAATACCTTTATTAATTTCAGCCTCCTCTAGGCCATCGTCAGAAGCTTCTGACGATGGTCTAAGAGGAGGCTGGAATTAACAAAGGTGAAGGACATTTGGATGTCAGCTGTTCTTCCTTCTTCGCCTCCCTGTCTTGTGTTGACGACAGCGTCTTCGTGCACCAGGCTGAGGGGCGCGGAGGACATTCGAATGTCAGCTGTTCTTCCTTCTCCGCAGTAACACTGAAACAACTACTATCTTGTTTACATGGTTTCCTAATAATTTTTTTTTGATAGATGTTGGATAGTTATTCGACTTCTCATGATCGGTATAGATTCAAATTGGGTTGTAGTGAAATATGTAGGCATGAAAACACTGGAGATCATGGGATATTTTAATATGATTTACGCGATGTCAAAGAGTATTGAATTTTTGCCCCTTACGAATACAAGGCATATTAGCTATCTGTGGCATCGTGAAAACGATTATTATGACATAGCTTATTAATCTATAGCATTAAGACATAGCTTTTCAAGGCCAATTTCTACTGTTAGCCTACTTTTGAAACACCTTGTATGTTTATTAGATCACAAGTATCACATTCTCCCCCTCTTTAAGAGGTGGAACCGCTTAAAATCACAAGAGCAGAGGCAAGTAGATTGCATCATTTCTTAAACTTTCAAGGGGAATCAAAACTTTCGAACAAGTGTACCCTTTGAACGGGTCTCACAAACAATCCCTTTGTACTTTTTAGTCGAACCGTGCGAACAAAACCATCTTTTCCAAGTAGCAGCTCGACTACTCTAGCCAGAAGCCATCGGCTCCTGGGAAGCATGTCGTCAGCAATTAGACAAATATCATTCAGTTTGAATGGCGATTGAGTCATTTTCCATTTTCGTCTAGTCTGCAGCGTAGGCAAAACTTCCTTGGTCCACCTTTTCCAAAGATGGTCTTGTAATTGTTGCAAATAATTGTAGCGCAAACTTGGGGACACATTCTCCCTTGTATCATATTCGTTTCCAATGATTCCGACACTGTGAATTGTAATTCATCATTTGTAACGTTCCAACCAATTCCAAGAGCCTTTGCGTACCCACACCCTTTTTCTTTAAAGTGAAAATTACTTCTTTGCAACCTTTTGTCCTCAGGTACAGAATCCACAACTTTTGAATCATTGGAAACGAATTTAGTCATTGTCCATCCACCTTCAGAAAAAAGTTTCTGTAATTGTTGCAAAAGTTCAATTGTTTCGTCAGTTGAATCCGAGCGCTCCTCCACAATAATCATCCACATATATGTCCGATGAAGCTTCACAACCACGGGGATATTGCTGTCTCATTTCAGGATTATTGACATGGTGATTGATACTAGCAATAGCAAGAAATGGAGAAGATTTTATTACAAACATTAGTCGTGTCATGATAAATCGCTCAGGTTCGCGTTAATCATCAAAGTGCCTCCACAAATATTGCTGATAGCGATAATCACATGGATTGATTTTCGTTTGGCAGAACATCTTTTCAATATCTCCCATGCTACTATTCGAGTTCGAAAACGAAGAAGAATTTGCCGTAATACCATCCATGATGCCTACTCATATTGGGATCCTTCGCATTTACGCATTCACTACTTCACATTTGTCTCATAATACAGCTGATCTTTCATAATCCTCTCTGTTTCATCTTTGATACCAATAGGTATTGGTACTGACGTCTACTGAATTCGCTGGTACATCGAGAATATTTGGTAGAGTAGCAACTCACCAATCCCCAATGTGTAGCCTAAGTTTCGATTTCATTCAATGAACATTAGAAGAGACGATACACCACCAGTGAGATATGCAAATTTTTGCAGAAATGTACACAGATTTGGCTGATTAGTTACATCAATACATAATAAAGAACAGTAGGCCTATTCCACAAATCCTCCATGTCATGACAACTTGGAGAGGTAATATAGTTTGTTAATTTGGCAATTTGATGGGTTGCCATTACTAAAAGCTCAGTTTTATTATAATAAGATTATTATCCTCTAAATCTGTGAAGGTAGCCCATGATATGACAAATGTCACAGGGCAGTATTTTTTTAACCCTGGATAAATTTTCATAGAAATATTCGTAGTCACATTGGTTATCTTATTGGGCAGTTGCCATAGATTTAGAGGATGTCCAGCGAGCAAGAAAATCGTAGAAATCCTCGTCCGCTTCGCGGCCTCGGACTTCTAGATTTTCTTGCCCTTGTGGCATTCATAGAATGTCTATTTTCTTGAGCGCGATCACATCACAAGCTACCTGCCAAGTGATGAAGATTTTCCGGAAAATTTTGATTTTTTGTGTTATAGGCCCTATAACATGTGCGATTAACCGCACAGTCGAGCAGACTCACCAATAGAATTGGCATAAAACTGTTGATTTCCTCATCATTTCGATTAAAACGATCGTGGAAAATGGAAGATTTTGAATTTTTGTGATGTAATTTGTGCTTTTACTACCACAGCCGAGGCAGATACATAACAATAGAATTGTTCTAAAACTCTTGATTTCATCACTATTTCAATTGAAAAGATGGTAGCAACGCGAATCCCGGCCGCAGATTTTCGAGCAGTCCTTTGCCGCCAGGCAGTGGATTGATTGTGCTTGTGTTAGCAATTATCACACAGACACCCTTTGAGATGACATGAATGAATTGCTTTATACAATAGGGGTTTTTTCATGCGATGAGAAAAATCTGGAGAAAAATAAATCATGTACATTTATTGTGGAGTTTGCTTTAAATAAGTTTGCTTGAGTTAAAGTTAAGCTTATTATGCAGCGTTAATTATAGGGATGAAAATTTTTCATGTGTTGATGAACATGGGAAGAATAATAGCACACTTGTCCACGAAGCATATATATATATATATATATGTTGTTGTAGCGCAGGTTAAAAAAGCAAAACAATGCGAATAACTTTAATTGTATTTGAGTCAGATGTATAGTTGGCAAAGATACAGACGTGATAACAGCACGTGATAAGTGGGTTGTGATTTGAAAAGTTTCTGACACATTACATTTATACCGAGAGGATGCATGTTCACTAAAACAACTTTTGCATTAGCCAATACAACACAGCGCTGCAGAATAAACTGACACTTCACGATACGATACAATTATAGCGATATCAAACATGGGAAGTTACTTACTAACTTATTCAGTAGTACCAATAATTATGCCAACTTATACAGGGAACAAAAGAATATTTGAGTGCCATCTACACTCAACACTCCTTCTCACTCAAAATATGAATTATACTTATATTTCATTAATTGTACAAAGACCAAGAGAATTACGCAATCTCAAAAAGGTGTCTTTTGGAAGTGGCTTTGTAAAAATGTCTGCTGTCATTTCTTGCGACGAACAGTACTCAAGTTTTATTACACGATTTTCAATACAATCACGAGTGTAATGATACCTCAAAGCAATGTGCTTTACTTTAGGATTTTCACCAGGACTTGCCAAAGAAATGGCGATCGCTGCTTTATTGTCTTCATAGACAATCGTAGGTTCCGTTTGAGGACAATTAAGGTCAGTAAATAAACGACGAGTCCACACTATCTTCTTCGCAGCTTCACACAATGAAACGTATTCTGCCTCAGCAGTAGAAAGAGCGGTAATAGACTGTTTTTGACACAACCAAGAAATTGGACATTTACCATTAAACAAAACATGGCCAGAAGTGGACTTGCGATCTTGCAAATCACCGGCAAAGTCGGCGTCACAAAAAACAACAATAATATTGCCAATACACTCCTTCTCAAACTTGATTCCAAGTTTTAAAGTACCTTTCAGGTAGGACAAGACACGTTTCACAGCTTTCCAATGAACTTCACTGGGATCTTTAGAAAACTGAGCCAACTTGTGAACAGCAAAACACAAATCAGGTCTAGTAAAATTACTCAAATACAAAAGACAACCGATTGCTGACTGGTAAATAAAAGGATCAAATTCCTTGTCACCTTCAGTGCGCTTTACAAGTACACTACCCGCTTCCATGGGAGTAGAAACAGGAAAAGAATCATCCATGCGAAACTTTTTCACAACGTTTTCAGCGTATCTATCTTGCACAAGTAGAATAGAATTTGGGTGATGCACAATACGCACTCCGAGAAAATATCGCAAAGGCCCAATATACTTAACATCAAACGGTCAAGAAATAATTTATGTGCATGTTTGATAACATTTGCGGACGTTGCTGCTAAAATCATGTCGTCAACATAAACAGCCAACATAACACGTTCGCTATCAATGATACCTTCATAAACACAAGGATCATTCTCAGAGCAGTTCAGTCCCATATCCAGTAACTGATCTTTCAAAACAAAATTCCAACACCTTGGAGACTGTTTCAACCCATACAACGAACAACTCAATTTGCACACAAGATTTTCTTTTCCCTCGACAATGTAACCCTCAGGTTGTTTCATAAATATTGTCTCATCTAACTTGCCATTAAGAAACGCAGTTTCAACATCAAATTGGTGCAATAACATCCCACGATTTACGGCAATAGAAATTAAACATCTAATGCTGTCATGACGTACAACAGGAGCAAAGGTCTCTAAATAATCAGTTCCGTATTTCTGAGAAAAACCTTTAGCAACAAGTCTAGCCTTAAAACGACAAGCTTCACCAGATTCGTCTGTCTTCGTTCTAAAAACCCAACGATTACTAACAACATTTCGTCCTGCAGGCAATTCACACAAAGTCCAAGCATTGTGACGCATTAGTGAATTATATTCTTTATCAGTTGCATCTTTCCACTTATTTTTAAGTTGAGAATTCATAGCATCCTCCCATGACTTAGGGTCATCAACACAAAATTCTTCGGTAGAGAACGCATCAAAACCATAGCGTTCTGGAGGAATAGAAAAAGTGGAACGAGACGAGCGCCGGGTTTCTGTGGCAGACTCGGGTACATCAGGACCGCTCAGCATCTCAGAATTAATTTCAGAACTTTCAAGCGTTGGCTCACTGTCTCGAGTATCAGATATTACTCGAAAAATGCCAGGATCAGTGTCAACAGGGTCTGTACTAGATTCAGTCAACCGCCTTGCGGGAAATTTCACACGACCCATTGTGACCTCATCGAACACCACATCACGGCGTTCAATAACCTTTTGGCGTTCAACATGCCATAAACGATAGCCTTTCGAGGCCGGGCTGTAACCCAAAAATATACATTGATCTGCCTTAGCATCAAACTTACGCCGCTGATTAGATGGGATGTGAGCAAAGGCTACACAGCCGAAAACACGCAAATGACGAACAGACGGCTTACGACCAAAAAATGCTTCGTAAGGGGTCATACCAGTACTTAATGCATGAGTTGGGCATCTATTTCGTACATAACAGGCAGTACAAACTGCCTCCGCCCAAAAAGACTTTGGTAAATTACATGCACAGAGTAGGGTTCTCGCTCGTTCAACTAGGGTGCGATTCATGCGCTCAGCTACGCCATTTTGTGGTTTTGCCTCAGGAATAGCTAACTCACGACGAATTCCTCGTTCTTCTAGAAAAGAAGAAAATTCACGAGACAAAAATTCGCCACCGCAATCTGACCTCAATGCCTTTACTTTTCGCTCCTTCTGAGTCTCTAACTCAGTCACGAGCTTTTTGAAGGCTGAAAAACTGTCAGACTTATTTGCTAAAAAACGCACCCAACAATAACGAGTACAGTCGTCGACTATAACCATTACAAAACGACGACCCCCAAGTGACGTTACTTCCATTGGACCCATCAGATCCACGTGTAACAAATCTAACAAACCATCAGCACGAGTACCAGATTCCTTTGGAAAGGGTAACGTATGGCTTTTACCCTTAGCACAATCATCACAAAATGCTTTGTCGTTACGATCATCACTAATACTCAAATCACTTACAGCAGCACTAGTTAGTAAATTTCGCAATGATGACTGATTTATGTGCGCAAAACGTTTATGCCATGTTTCAAATGAGACTGAAAAACATTCGGTTTTCACATCATGTACAATAGAATCACAATTATCAGCATCATTTATGTAAACTTTCGAATGAAGTGAGCAATCAACTTTATACAATTTATCGAACAACTTTCCAGATAAAACAGTATTACCCGTTTTATTCAAAACTTTCATACCGCCACTATCAAACAAAATTGAGTAACCACGTTTTGTCGTTTGGGAAACTGACATTAACGTACATCGCAGTTCAGGTACATATAGACAATTGACCAGTTTGATAATTTTGTCTTGACCATCATCAGTTTTAATAACCATTTTGACAGAACCTGAACCAACAGCTTTGAGCCGATCTTTATTTCCTAACTGAACAAAATTACGAGAATCAACCTCAAAGGGCTGATAATCATCATCAAAAGACTCAAAAACTGGTGACATATGTCTAGTAGCACCCGAATCTGCTAAAACGGTAGAAAGATCACATTTCACATCAGGTGTGAATAAACACTCAGCAAGAAGAAAGGAAGAATCACTCTCATGCTGTACAGTGACCGCAGAATCGGGTTTTCTTCGAGGACACACACCCGCTCTGTGACCAAGTTCTTTGCACTTGAAACACCGCACAAATTTTGAATGATCACTGATACACTGCTGCGACGTCGAATTACCGCGACGGTTCCAATTCGATCGTTGACGTTGATTGAATTTCACATTGAGTGCTTGACTATCATGATTGTCAGGAGCTGGAATTTTCTGCTTCGATGAACCATTCATTCGATACCAATCAGCTGCTTTTTGCATCAGGAGAGACATGTTTAAGTCCTTACCAAGAACAAAGTTCATCATGTTCTTAAATTCTTTCCAAGATGGTGGAAGCGAATTTAAAGTCTCGATGCACTGTTCCATCTCGTCGATGGGATTACCACTCATCGCATATTGTTGATACAGTCTCAGACGTTCCCTTAACCACTTCTCCGGGTCAGTGCGATCCTTCAAAACAAGAGAATCAAGCTGCGCACGAACAGAAACGCGATGGCTGTGAGTCTGCGTTTGAAAATGAGTGACGAGATCAACCCATAACTTTCTAGGGTCATCAGGAAAACCATCCCACAAATAAAACAGTTCACCACTAATTCCAGTGACGAGAATCTTTATGGCTCTCTTCACTTTATCGTTGAACGTAGAAATCTGTTTTTCTCTGACTCTGACATCAGCCGCATTTGACCCGTCAGCAAGAAGGGCAATGGGCAACGGCTTCTTCTCGGTACCAGTGCCAACTACTTCCCATAAGTCGTCCGCCAATAGAAGGGCTTGCATATGCATTTTCCATCCTCGCCAAGACTCGAATCTGTCTTTGAGTAAGGGTAATTTCGCCGATGTTGCCTCCATTACTACACTGAATCCACAGCTGGAGACACCAAGGTCACAACGACGAACGCGAGGTAAAATTCAATGTCAGATGCACGACGACAATAGTGAGTTACAGTTATTCACAATAACACGCAGTTGAGACGTTTTCTGGGCCCATAACCTGTTGTTGTAGCGCAGGTTAAAAAAAGCAAAACAATGCGAATAACTTTAATTGTATTTGAGTCAGATGTATAGTTGGCAAAGATACAGACGTGATAACAGCACGTGATAAGTGGGTTGTGATTTGAAAAGTTTCTGACACATTACATTTATACCGAGAGGATGCATGTTCACTAAAACAACTTTTGCATTAGCCAATACAACACAGCGCTGCAGAATAAACTGACACTTCACGATACGATACAATTATAGCGATATCAAACATGGGAAGTTACTTACTAACTTATTCAGTAGTACCAATAATTATGCCAACTTATACAGGGAACAAAAGAATATTTGAGTGCCATCTACACTCAACAATATATATATAAGCCTACATGAACGACCATATTCGAAGATATAAAGACTGTAAACTCGTGACATACATGTATTTGGACACTGATGAGTACAAGAATATCTATGATAGCTTCCATCTTCTGGCGTATCTTCCATTTCTATTTCAGATAGTTCCAAATCGATTTCAGATCTCTCCATATGAATTTCAGACATTTCCAGATGAATTTAAGAAACTCCAATTGAATTTAAGATCTTTTCAAAGTTGAGTTTCTGACTAAAATCTGAAATTCAATTAGAGAAATATGAAATCCACTTTATGTCTGAAATTTATTTGGAAAAACCTGAAATAGACGCATAGAAAAAGTGCAGATGGTTCCGAACCTTTTCAACCGAACGTTCTTTTCAGACGACTACAATAAGTCTGCAAACCAATGATTTAATAAAGCAAAAACGTCAATCACCGAAAAAAAAATTTGAAAATTTTCCATTTGCATCACTACCTGCCACTGATAGAACAAGCATCATGATCATAGAAACTGATCATGCAAATGAAACATTGCTATTACAGCTCAGATTCAAGAAATGACCCAATTATATATCATAAAATCATGCCGCTGAAAATTGAAAACATGACTTCTCAGCCAAAAAGATTTCAACTTTTCCTTGAAGACTTGCAGGGACTTGCATCATAATGCAGTCCATGAAATTTTCTTGATCATCAGCCTAATTTCCGTTAATGATCTGTTTGTTGGGAGTTCATTACAAATATTCATTCCTTTTGATATCCCACTTGTTTCATGCCAAGGGCTTCATGTCGGTAGGTAGTATATAAAGTTGCAAAAATTTAGCTTTTCAAAAACTTCTCAAATAATTTTTGGACCACAGGAACGTTATCTCCGTAAAAAACTGAATCTTTTCATACAAAAATTTTCACTGTATACAGACACTTTTTTGAGTCGACACTCTATCTATAGTCGACATTCTATTCTATGCATTAAAAATCTTTGGACACCGTTAAGTTGATTGTACATTTTCATAGGTTTTCAATGATGTATGGTTTCTGCAATCCTTGAATATTAAGTATAGAAAGACGATGACGACGATGAGTAAAAGTTTTTAAAAAAAAGCTAAGAAAGTTAAAACTTTTCTGAAATTGAACTAATTAATTCTATCCCCAATCGGAGTTTTTTGCAGATGGGGATTGCCAATTTTCAAATTGACAAAAGATCAATGAATTATCCCACAAGAACTATTCTTGCGAGCTGAACGCTGAAGCCAATTTTGTCTTTTTCTAGAAACGGTTGAATGGCATGTTTTAGCCAAACTATAGTTGCGTCTTATTTTGGAAAAAGAACATTTGCCATTGCAGACTGGGTAGGCTACATTGACGATGCCAATTCGGCTTCAACTTTAAGTCATGCAAACGTTCGAAGCACGTGCGCTATGCCACAATGGGTGCCGTTGCAAATAGAAAATGCAATGGGCCTAGGTCTCATCATTAGCATCCACGGTATCCAGTGATTTTAAGTGAATATTTTGCATCGATGTACCCTAGACACTCCATGGCATGAACTACATGTAGGCCTCCTATATTAAATATCAAATCGAATGAATTGAAACTTTTGGCAATCCTCATCCATTAATTCCCTAAAAGCAGAGCTATTTTCATGTATTATTCTTAATAATTGCATTGATTATGGATTCAGACATCATCTCCCGTATAGCTCAGACCTATCTCGGTAGGCTAGGTAAAGTGTATAGGATCAAACCCCTTCTATTTGTGATGAATGAACTCATATCATGCAATTTGGAAAAAATCTCCTGACACGGGACATGTAGGCTTATTTCCAACAATATATAGCTAGGAGCCTTGAATTATTTTGCAGTATTTTCACAAAAAGTCTATGCTAGTCTGATGGGAGAAGACGGGCCAAAGGTAAGAAAAATGAGTTTTTCCTCTCCTTGAACTCAAAATATATACTTATGTTTTCATATATATGTCTGGTTTCTTACATATTTGTCTTGACGTGTGTTTGTAGCCATCTTTAATAATGATTGCACTTATAAGCAACGTTTAAAAATTGTCCAACCCTCCTCTATGGTCCGACCTCTACATGGGATTGATTAAGGCTGCAACCTTTGGCTGCAACTGTTTGGAGTAAAGTTAGGATGTGAAAATATTTTTGGCAAAGTAGTCGATTCTACTGCTTCATACTGTACCTAATACTGTCAATATTGAAACGCATGCTCTACTAACTTTGAGGCAAAGCCAAATTGCAAATTGTATTTTAATTTTGCCAATTACATTGGTCATTCATAGACCCACAATAGTCTCAAAAAAAGCTCTGTGAATTTAATTTAAAACTTAATCAATAAATGACCTTACAATTGTAATTTATACCAAGACCCAGAATATCAGCTTAGCTGCTATTGCAAAAAGTTTGTCGTTTTCTTAATGAACATGATATACCGGGTATGTGAAAAGTAACCCGGTAAGATAATTTCATGCCGATATAAAAAGTATTTAATCAACTCGATTTTAACTTCTTATATTTCACACATGTTTTATCTTTCTAGTTATATCAAGCGTCCTTACAGCCAATGCCTTCATTATTTTCTGATAAGTTGAGATTAATGATATATATTTTTTTCATGTCTCTACGCACAGAAGTAAATTAATTACAGTATGTCTAATATTTTACATGAATTATTATTTTTTGTGCTTAGAAAAACTTGAACATGATCCTATTAATTTCACTTTACAAGAAAATGAAGTCTCTTTTTACCAAATCAGTCGAAATTTAATTTGTTTTCATTATTGTATGATTAAAATACTATTATTAGTCATCGTTCAAGGCTGCATAGCCATCATCCATACTTTTCAACCGTGCGTGAACTTTTGCAATACCGTATATTAGTGAAGACGCAGTGCTTGATTGAAGGTGATGAAAAACAGAATCTTGTTGTCTAAAACACAAGTGAACATTGAATTATCAAGCAACGCAATTAAAAAATTGCATATTTTTGGTAAATATCCGATAAATCACCTGTATTATAAGGTTATATAATAAGGTTATGCCTTAGTATAAGCCTAAACTCAAAACTTAAATCTGATGAAAATCTAGTCATAGCAATGTAATCCAAAAAATAAAACCACTTTGATATAAGGATATGCACTTTATTTTTGAAATGAACGATTAGCTTAGTGCCAAAAATTTAGTGAGAATAATAACAGAAATATAAATATACCAACGCTAAAGATACAATCAGCAAGTAAAAGCATTTGGTTCTAAAGACGAACAGAACCATAAAAAGGCTGTTGCTACCTAACAGAAATGTCAAAAGCTACATAATTACTGAATTTCAATCGGGTGGTCTGCTTCTCAATGGATTCGCGCCACGATTAATCAGCGCATTAAGAAAATAGATGACTGGAAGGCGGTCAGCACGGCACAACGATTGAAACACTGGCTGCAGAGTCTCTTTGGGAAGACTTGAATGGTCAAAGGCATTGTGTAACGCAAAGGTGAATAGATGGGGACGGAAGGCAGAGATGATAGCATGGAATGATCGACAAACTTCTTTTCTACAAATATCGTTCTCCGACGCGAATCCTTCCACGTCAGTATTGGTATTCACAAATCTCAAATTTCTCAGAGACGAGGAAAATTATGGACCTCCTGCAAATTCTCTCTTCAAAGTTTTTTTTACATCTTCTCAAACATTAGGGTTTTGTCTTTGAACGAAGTACCACTCTTGCGAGGATCATTCTTCTTTCGGTTCTGCAGCATCGCCCGGAATTCAGCGGCTGTCATTTTTTGTTCCCCATCACCATTCGAAGTTTCCACAACAGTAGTGGTAGACGATTCAACTGCACCATTTTCTTGTGTTACAACTGTTTCACTGACCACCGTCGTAACAACAGGTTCTGGCTCAGGCACGACTTCCGGTGTGGCAGCAACTTCAGGTTCTGGTTCGGGCTATAAACAGCAAGGCAGAAGTCAATTTAACAGAACTGGACAATAAATTATTTATGGTGCATGCGAGATAAACGATATCAATTTTCATGAAACAATTTAGAGAATAAATTGATTATAAATCAACAAACACATTATATCTATAAATCAGGTTTTTCGATTTCATCATGCTCTTAACTTAATATTTAGATCGGCAACCAACTCAGGAGCTATTATACCAGGAATGCACAAAAAGCTAAGTTTGTAGACATATTGTACTTGCAAGGAAACATTCTTCAATGAAACAAAATGCATCATTTTTATAAGTCACTGACTGAAAACTAACTTATGGTGAGGATTTGTCAAATAATTATGTTGATGATAATTACTCTTACAACATTTTTACTACATTATAACATTGAAAAGTATCGATTCAGTAAATCTCGCTTCATTTCATACATATAATCTTATTTTATTAAGCCAGAATCTTTTCATGCGTAAACCGATATTGTCACTGTAAAATGGTCACTATTCAAGCGCTAGTTAAATTATGAGCAATTAGCATTTGAATTTCAATATTCCAATCATGACTTAGTTAAAAATTTTTTGTTAGTACGCACAAACTAGAGAACAGCGGATTGACTTTGTAACTTGCCACCTTCTTGCTTTGTCCGATTCTTTGTGTTAAAAACCTCACGCGAAGAAGTCTCACAATTTCTGGTATTGAGACTGCAACTTCAATGACGCTGCTGATTTATTATTAATGACTATAACTAAAAGAAGTGGATTAGAAAGTATAACAAATTTGTCAAAAGCAATGAATGAAATCTGCATGCAAATTTATTGTAACCACAATATTAATGATAAACAATGTTTCTTCAATCTATTCAAAACCCAGCCAAAACTGTGTCTTTAAATTGAGAAAATGTTTTATTATGAATCTCCTTTCAACTACGCTACTTATGTTCTAAATACGCCGTCGATTTTACAAATTCTGTAGATGAAAAACAGCACCAAGTTTGTCATGATGATCGAATATTTTCGGCGGTTCTATTCATGATCAACACCGGAATGAATCAGATACAGAATTACAACACTGTTTGAACATCATTAACGCAATCGTTGCATAGATCAATACGCACTTACAGGACAAATGTCAAGGAAAATTCAGCACAAGAATAATACTGAAGACCAAATATAAGTATACCGTGAATAAAGTAAATTTAAGGATGAGAAAAAGAAAATCGAGTAAGATAAGAAATAATTACCATGGTAAAATTAAATTTACAACTGTCTCTTTCTGAGTACATAAGTCAGGTTGAGTACGCTCTATTAAAATGGCCTCATACACACTCAGGTGCACCTTACTTCTGCACCTTCGAAGAATCCGAAAGCAGGATCTGGCAGGCTTCGTTGGGACACAATCGATCAGATGTCTTGTAATAGCACTCTGTGCCTTAAAGTTACGGCGAGAATCTCCATTTAATAGCCAGCGTGGGACATGCTCTGCTATTCGTTGAGACAGCCGGCGCTCCGTCCTACCGATATACCGGCTACCGCAGGTACAGTTGAATTCGTAAATAATTTTTGATTCGGTATCAGGAGCCCGACTGTCCTTCAAATTGCAGTGCCACTGAGGTCTCGTGATGGGCATCACTCGAAGCTGCACCGTTGAGTAAACCGAGGAGACTTCGTGGCGGAGCTTACGAGCAATCCGGTCGTGAAAAGTATCTCCTTTGAAGGGAATACGTAAAAGGATAACCTTTTTTCTGAGGCCCGAACATGGGATCAGCTTTGTACCAGTTGGAGTGTCTTTCAATGAATTCACGCGGATATCCATTGCTGATCAGAGTGCGTGCGAAAAGCTCATGCTCATCCGGTAAGGTGTTAGGGGAGCAAATCTTGTTTGCCCTTGTGAGCAAAGTCTTGACCAGCGCTACCTTGCGACAGATAGGCACAAAACTCTTGAAGTGAGTATATATCCCGGACCAAGTTGGCTTTCGGTATACAGACAGGGACGTACCGCCAACATCACGTTTCACATGTACATCGAGGAATGCGAGGCAATTGTCCTTCTCTAACTCACATGTGAGGCTCAAATTGGGATGCATGGAGTGGGCTATATTCCTCGGCTATCTGGAAATACAGATTTTTTTAGAGTCATCGACAAAACGCTGTCCTCTTACATGCGCTATGTGGACGATATTTTCGTTGTTGGACCTGACCGAAATTCAGTTGATCGAGTTTTTCAAAGATTGAACTCCATGCATCCCAATTTGAGCCTCACATGTGAGTTAGAGAAGGACAATTGCCTCGCATTCCTCGATGTACATGTGAAACGTGATGTTGGCGGTACGTCCCTGTCTGTATACCGAAAGCCAACTTGGTCCGGGATATATACTCACTTCAAGAGTTTTGTGCCTATCTGTCGCAAGGTAGCGCTGGTCAAGACTTTGCTCACAAGGGCAAACAAGATTTGTTCCCCTAACACCTTACCGGATGAGCATGAGCTTTTCGCACGCACTCTGATCAGCAATGGATATCCGCGTGAATTCATTGAAAGACACTCCAACTGGTACAAAGCTGATCCCATGTTCGGGCCTCAGAAAAAGGTTATCCTTTTACGTATTCCCTTCAAAGGAGATACTTTTCACGACCGGATTGCTCGTAAGCTCCGCCACGAAGTCTCCTCGGTTTACTCAACGGTGCAGCTTCGAGTGATGCCCATCACGAGACCTCAGTGGCACTGCAATTTGAAGGACAGTCGGGCTCCTGATACCGAATCAAAAATTATTTACGAATTCAACTGTACCTGCGGTAGCCGGTATATCGGTAGGACGGAGCGCCGGCTGTCTCAACGAATAGCAGAGCATGTCCCACGCTGGCTATTAAATGGAGATTCCCGCCGTAACTTTAAGGCACAGAGTGCTATTACAAGACATCTGATCGATTGTGTCCCAACGAAGCCTGCCAGATCCTGCTTTCGGATTCTTCGAAGGTGCAGAAGTAAGGTGCACCTGAGTGTGTATGAGGCCATTTTAATAGAGCGTACTCAACCTGACTTATGTACTCAGAAAGAGACAGTTGTAAATTTAATTTTACCATGGTAATTATTTCTTATCTTACTCGATTTTCTTTTTCTCATCCTTAAATTTACTTTATTCACTGTATTTGGTCTTCAGTATTATTCTTGTGCTGAATTTTCCTTGACATTTGTCCTGTAAGTGCGTATTGATCTATGCAACGATTGCGTTAATGATGTTCAAACAGTGTTGTAATTCTGTATCTGATTCATTCCGGTGTTGATCATGAATAGAACCGGCGAAAATATTCGATCATCATGACAAACTTGGTGCTGTTTTTCATCTACGCTACTTATGTTCCCTCTCGATCAATTCCTTCTCTCTCACCTCAATTGATTATGACATAAATGTTTAAGCGACTTTACCCCATTAATCTGCCTTGGTGACAACATCGAATTTGGTGATGAAATAGTGAAATAAAGGTGGCAGACCTATTCACGGAAACTCATGAATAAGGATGAGGAGAACACGGATAGTTGCGACTTAGTGGTGACTCTAGCAAGTCCTTATCATCACATTGCATTGAAGAAGTCAGCACTTAACAAAATCACACCTAGAAAAGCAGCTGATCCTTGGGAGTTGTTCTGATGATGCGGGTTTCGGAGTAAAGGAGTATAGAGTGTCTGACTGCGATTTCAAGCGAAATCATTGCAAAGGAAGGAATGTCTGCAATGGGTGATGGACGCTTCGATACCTACGATACATACCTCCGTATGTATGAAAGGAAGTAGACCCCTGCAAAACAGCTCATGTAGATCAATTGGTTATTAGAACACGAAGTGAAAGTCATCGAGAGGATCCTTCAAAAACGGCCGAGAGAGTTTGTGGACATAAATCAGATGCAGTTAGATTTTGAATCGCGGATGAGCACTTCAGACGCTAAATTCATCTAAAGACAAATTAAAGAGAAGCACATGGCTAAGGAAAAATATGCCTCTTCCCTGCTTCCGTAGATCAGGAAAAAGGGTTTGATTGATTACTAAGAGAAACGGCTCGCTGGTCTCTTCGAACTGCTGGAGTCCTGGAATGGCTCGCAACGGCCGTGATGTCACTGTAAAAGCACGCTCGCACACTTGTCAGGATTTGCCGGGTTGGTGACAATAAGAGTTTTCTCTAGAAGGAGGGAGTGCATAGGGGTCTGTCCTTAGCTCTCTTCCGTTCGGCATTGTAATAGATGGTGCAACCAAGAGAGCTCTTGTTGGTCTCTCGTGGGAGTTAATTTGTGCCAATGATCAGGTGCTTTTAAAACCTCAGTTGAAGGCCTGAAGATGAAGCTATCTTCTTGGAAACGCTTGGCATCGAAATGAAGTTCGGCAAAAGTGGAGGTGTGTCATTTGAAAGCACTAACAGTTTGATCCCGTTAAACGTGGCAAGGGCGAAAACAGGTGAGTATATCTGCATACTCGCACATGAAGTTGGTAGGACAGTTGCTTAAGGGCCACACTTCGCTACGATGGTACAGAAGGTACAGGGTTCTAGCCCATCAGCCCAGAGAAATAGCACCGCTCTTAATACCAGTTGCTAACGCTAAGCTGCCCATAGCTACCAACGAATAAAAACGATCCCACCATAACTTGTTTGTATGCCTTCGCGCCGTGGATGTCGCAGGAGATGAAAAACATTTTCAAAAAAACAACCTGACTCTAGTCTACCTAAGGTGAGATTTTAAAAGCATAATACATAATAAGTTCATTAATTAAGAATACAAATTCTGCATTCTAATTCCAAGAAACATCTTTCCGATGTGTTGCATTATAATACACGATTGTAATCTCGATTGTAATAACGATTGTAATACTCGTATTACAAATGTCACTGAAAAATAACTATCCTAGCTATCCTGGCAATATAGTTCGACCAAGGGGCTAAATTAAGATGCATATTTCTACAGATAACATCAAACTATCAAAAGCAATCTTAATTAATATTCCCAAGATTCCTCAATATACATAATCTATTATCGAAGAGAAATCACAGAAACATCTTGGAAAATATCTTAGAAATGTTGGAAAATAAAATTACGCAAGGAAAATATCCTGAGACATCAAGGGTTAGCTGCAAGAGTCTGATAACGACCAAGCAAGTAACGATTAAAAAATTATGTAAATTGGCAGAATCGAACCTTTGCCCGTGTTGGTAGCTTCTCAAGACGGCAACCACTAAGAACAGAACACTTGGTGTGTTGTCGCTGGTTTTAGCATTGGCATGCATATTGATTCTCTGACAGTGCGATTGGTTGAAACATCGACAACCGCTCCGTATTGGTTGAATATAAATGCAAATTTAAAATTGCCATAAATGCGAGGGTTCCGATAAACGGGTCTCTCAGTTAATTGCAATATGAATACAATGCAGCAACGATTTACTGATGACAATTAGTCAAATAAAACATGGAATACAGAGACACCAGTGGATATTAATAGAATTTCCACACATGCCAATTCAATTCTGCAATTCCATGCATATCCTAAGGTCATCCCAAAACTAAGCTGAGCTCATCGCTTTTAAGAAGTTATCTATATTTCATTTCAACCAATGACAAATGCAATTAGGATCATGCGCATTGCGCATTAACCCTCTGAACATCACAGGAAGAAGTTGCAATCGACAGTGTTCAAATGAATTATGAAGTATTATTAATTATAGTCTTACTATTTCTGTGATACACATGACAGGAACTTTCAGATCCTGTAGATCTTTTGACCTTCAGTTTTGAATAGTACCAACATCATCTTCTGTCAACCATAGATGTGGTCTAGTGACGTGAATGAAAATAGATGTCATGTAGTGCCATTAATTTATATGCATATCAAGTTTATATATTTTATAAAATCATTCATATGTTTGAAATTGAAAAATAAGCAAGGCCCTAATGATCCTGTCGGGTTTTAGAGGGTCGAAGAATGCCCTCACTCTGCATTACCTGATTGATAGGCTATCAGCAGAATTTATCAATTTAGTTCTCGAAACTATTTCTTCAAAAAATTGTAATTTTCATATTCACGAGAGCTTACTTCTATTATGTACAATAAGTAGACCATAGGAATCTGCAATTTTCCGCAAGTGTGTGAATATCATTTTTGTATCCGCTTTGTCGATCAATTAGGCCTATCCCTAGAATTACCAAATTTTTTCGACTAGTTCTACCGCTATAGGTTAATTGACCAATTCATGCATGCGCAAAGAAATTAATGAATAATCCTAAAATCTTTATCGGCAGCACACAAAGGTTTTTCTCTTCTTTAGGGGTTGAAGGAACACATAGAAGACATGGAAACTCTGCATCTAGTTTTGACTCATCGGTGACAGTTCGTCTAGTTGTGTATTGAATGCCATCCATTACACCGGGCGAGACAATGATCAATCTCCAGACTGCAGCCTCTAAGAATACGTATGTAGCTCTGAACATCATCGAAACTTTTTACGATAGCGGAATCATTTTGCTATCACTGAATTTGGCTGATATTCTCCGTTGAGCAAAGTGAGTATCATGGGAGCGGTTCGTGCTAATCGACAAGAAATTTCACTAAATCTGCGAAGGAACAGAAAGACAGATGACACATTTACAGCTCCGAGTTTGCTTTTGCGGATGACTGAGGTATGATCGTCATACAAAGGCAGTCATAACTGTTGTTCTTCTTGTCAACGATGCACAATCAATCAACGATCTCAATCGATCATAAGAAAAGACCAACAAGTTGTGATGCTCTACAACAAACACAAATTGCTTCTTATTCCATGAGATGCCACTAAAACAGACGATGTGAAGACGATCACCAGTTGTGAGATCTAGAATCAACTATCTAAAAGCATCTAACAGACGCAAACGATGCTTGCTGCAACCAGTGTATATCACAAGAAACAATTGAATATCTGTAAAGTGACTACCTTGATTTTGAGTTTCCGTCAGCACCGCACACGCATGTATAAAATTGATAAAAATTAACAATAGTTCTCACTCTACTCCTTCAAGTCCGGCCTCAAAGCTCCGTTAGGTTGGACTGTCCATTGATATCTGTCATTAGCATCCTATTTTATGGGTGGATATGTTTCATCTTCTGTTGTATAAGTTAGCATGTCTTCCTAAACAGCGTTCAACCAGGAATTTCGCACTTTTCCAACAGATCTCATCCATCTTACTTTTTTCCCAATCTTCTTCCCATCCTACTCCGTCTGGCCCCTACGCTATGAGTGCCCAAACCGTTGAAGACGTCCTTCTTTTATGACTTCGGAGGAACTTCTTTATGAGATCGGGGAAGTCCCATTTCATGTCTAAATTCTTCATTAGACCACCTACAGGCCAGCGTTGCACCTGACAACAAACTCATCATCCTCATCTCGGTTCTCTGAAGTAAGCTGTTGTGACATAAATGCAAGGCTTCAGGAACGAAGGTCAAGCCTTGTCGGACGTTGATGGCACACTCTTTTACTTTCAAATTGAGTTGGGGAGCTTAGATATGAAGAATGCCGAAAACTCTCTGATACTACTCCAAGCACATCGCATGCATGCTTCGAAGTCTTTACCTTCACTCGCATCGAGGATAGCGAAAGTGCTTGATACTGCAACCAGCATAGTGCAACCAGAAATGTTAATGCTGCGTTAAGTACTTGCACCAGAAGGCGCAAGGCCACATCAGATGACCGCAGCGGCCAGGTCGCGGAAGGCTGGGTGAATCTTCGCCGCGTTGATGAGTTCAGCGATCGGCTTCACGGATCAGACTCTTGAGGTTCAGGAAAACCTGAGACGACCGCGGACGGCAGCGCCATCCCGCCGACGTCGAACGAGCAGCTGCACACAGTATCTGCCTAACAGGGGTCGCGTTGCTGAAGGTGACCGAAATAGCGTGGTCTCCTCTGTCAGATTACAGTTTTAAGGCGCGCAGAGACACCAACTCGTTTCACACACTCGTTAGACCTCGTTTCATACACGAGAGAAGCGTAGAAAGTATGAAATCACGCATAGATAGAATGTGACAGACATCGAGACAAGGAGCAATGTTTTCGGACAGTCATTTGAATTTCTTACTGCGCCGGACACATGTGAGACGGTCAAAAGTTCTTCGCGATAAACTAAAGCGGCAGACTATCTGGAGATGCGAGCTCCAAAGTAGAACAAGCTGTCCACGACTTCAACATGCTCATTGTAATACTGAAAGTGATTGTGCTAGTGTCTTGTGGGAGGAAGTCAGACAGTGACTGAGCTATGGTCTTCGTCCAGCTGATGAGGAGAAGTATGATCGCTCATAATTGCCAAGACGTCCACTAGTGACCATCAGAGAGGCGAATATGATCATGTCGTCGGTGCAACACAAGTCGACACGGGCTTGGGACAACGCAAAGCTGATGGAACAGCTTCCGCACCAGTGAACCAGTAGTCGATGGCCATTACTTGACACGTTGGGAGCCGCTACTCAGCCTCGTTAAACGCCCGACGTCATCGGGAATGAATCTGAAAGACCGCCTTCTGCCCTGATGATTTTACTTGAGGCACTTGTATGTAGGCCACGTATAACTGACATATAAAGCTGGAACATCAGCTCCTTGCAAGAGACCAAAGTACGTTCGGTCTATTGAGTCAAAGGCTGCTTTTAGGTCCACGTCAGCATAAAGGGGATTGCGGAAAGCCCTCCCTTGCTAAGCTACGTTTGTCAAAGTAAGGATGCACTCTGTCCTCGTTCGTTGATGTGTAATGCCAACTTGATGATGACGGCGTCTTTACAAAAGTTTAGATTTGCTTCTGGATGATGGCAGCAATTACTTTTGAGAGAACAAAAAGCAGAGTGATTGAGCGGCATTTGGAATGGGAGAACCTGTCATCTTTGCTTTTCCATAGGGAGAAAATGACTTCTTCCTTCCTTTCAATTGGAACTTTCTTCATCCCAGAATCTTTCGCAAAATCGTTCCAATCTGGATACAGCGGAGTCTTGAGCGGACTGGAGCAACTCCCTACAGATTCCGTCCAACCCCGACGCATGATTTCCTGGAAGTTTACGTGAGGCGTTGGTGATTTCATCCACTGCTGAAGTACTCTACGACATCAGAGAGGCAGTGTGCGATTTGTTCAGGGCGCGCGAGTAGTGTTGACGACAGAGTATATGTTTTGATACAGACTTGGTCACCAGCGATCCATCGTCATCGAGTAGAGCTGAGCTGAACATCTTAAAGATGGGCTCACAAAGTGAATGAATGGCTTCAATTCAGCTTCATCGACAATGCTGTTGAGCCAGAACGAGAAGTCATGCGAGTCGCAGAGCTAGAACAAGTCTACTGGTAGGTTCCCAGAAGCATGCGTTCTAGCTGCACTTTGCACATACGAGTATAGTGACGATGAGGAGACGATGATCGTTGCTTCCAAGTTCGGCACTGCGGAACACGTGGCAGTAGGATGCCACCTTCCAACGCCCACTAATCAATACGTGGTCCATCGCTCTTGCTACATTTCCGGTGCTGCCGTACGACGTTGGACGGTGGATGTCACAATATTGAAATGACACACCAAGGACCTTTCAAGTTATGTGCCGAGCTTAAGTCTAACATGGTGTCCGTTGTCGGCGGTGTTGACATCTAGAGACGATTGAGGCCCGACTAGGCGCTCCATGGTATAATGCCTATAACCTATTGTTGCACATATATCGTCCAAAGCAATTACGCATTATATACGCATTAGCTCATAAACGAACTTTTGATAGAAAAATTCTTGGATTTCTGGGTCAGTAACTTCGGTCGGTGAATAGCAGATGGAAATTGACATGCATCCAAAATAGTGCGTCAGTCGTACGTTCATCATTCGCGAGCAGGTTTTCAGAAAGTCAACCTCACAAATTTACGATGGACGGCTATAGCGATGCCTTGAACCGGACGGTTGTCGTGGTAGATGCACATGAGCTTGAAATTCCCCATACAGTCGTTTCTCCGCGGCCAATCCATCCTATTTCGTGCAAGCCAGCTATGGCGACATTGAAGCTGTTGAGTGCTCTCGAGAGAGGATCTAAATTGCCGGTTGGGCTTTTTGATTAAACATTCTAAGTACCGAAATAAAGTGGGTTTTGAATGAAGTTAATATTGGATGCAAGCATAAATTGCTTATCAGAGAAAACCATTCCTTGCAGGATCGCGAGTAAACGAAGAGAGATGCAGAACCTGAGAAAATATAGTCCTAAGATGGAAAACCCGGGAAATTCGCATGGACTGTTAGAAAATCACATGATAGAGAACTCTGCATGACTGAAAACTCTGCATGAAATAAAATGATTCTTGATCCGAAAATCCCGGAAAACTTCGAGCCATGCGTTAAGAGCACTGTCGTGGAGAAATCTGTAAGCTGGTGCCCTTTTTAATTGGTATTACGGAGTTTCATAAAGAAATAAAGTAATTTTGTTATGTCTTTTTATATCGCTATCGTACATCAAAGAGTTAAATGCTTTAATCTGGAAATTTCGAGAATGATATTTCTTGACTAAAATTACTCAAAAATACACTGTTTAATAAGACTGACACATCAAGTGGACTAACTGTTTATTTAACTGACTAATTGATGAAACAATAATAAGCTCCAAGCAATACTTTCGTGCTGAAAACTAGCCTTGATTATTTATCGTCACTATCTATAAGATGAAAAAATATTCCGTGAGGCTGAGAACTTACGAAGAAAGTTTTTAGAAAGTAGCTCATATATTTCTAAAATTTATAACATTCCCTTATTTAGCAATCTGATGATTTATTTCGTTAAATATCATGTACGTTGAACGTACATAATGCTGTAAATTGTCTGAAGAGCTAAGAACAGACATCTTGGTGACCCACTGACACTCATTTAATGACGGACAGTTTCACTTATGTCATTGCACAAGGCCTCCCCAAGGCATTCAGACGATACGATATGAAAGACAGTTCTGCATTGTAAATCATGAACAGCTTCGTCTAAACTAACATAATAAAGTCATAAAGTTCATGACGGCTGATGAGCGGATGATGTACGAGTATGTCAAATCAGTGGTGAGGAGCCTAGAATTGCGCTTGGATTACGACTTGCGGCCAACCACAAACAGGGAGTTTATAAAATATTGAGTACCTGTTAAGGCTAATATTGCAGACCCAGAATTGTTGGTGGGACATGATTTTCGTCCTATTCCCACTGAAAAAATGCTGGAATTCCCATCCCGTAAAACAAATATTAGTCTAATCCATTCTTGGTTTATTGAATATGTTTTCATAGACATCCTGCATTTTTACAATCATGATTTCACTTTTGTGTATTTCTATTTGCTCTATTACGACTCTGCTATGCAGCGGTGGGTGCTGTTGCTTGTTGTGCTTTCTTCATAGTCGAAAGAAAGATGCGCTTTGTATCCGATACGGAAATACTGAGCGATGAAGATTTGATGTCGCATAATTTTCTCATGACCGTGAGAGTGAATTTGAGCACGCTGTCCCATTTCTCACAGACCAAACTTTTAAGTCTATGAAAATATCACTGTAAACCTCCTTTAATTTAACTTATTTGTAAAAACTTATCATTCAAATTATAAATGTGCAACATCTATTGAATCAAACGAGCAATAAGGTCACTTTTCGCCAGATTTTCCCGGCGACGCATCTCCGTGCCAACTTTGGCTAAAAGCGCATTGTCTTCTAAATTTTTCAATGTTAAGTCACCTTTCGCTTTTCTGTCAATCGAATATCCTTCATCTTCTCAAGCTTCCGTCCTTCTTAAAGGTGATTCTCCCACCTCTGCTTTACCAGTTGGATGTGCCTGAAGAAACGCCACCTTATAGATGCCACAATTAAGTCGAAAACAGAACAAGACTGTCACTGAGCTTAGTATATTCGCATTCCCAATTAAGCTTGAACTAACTCATTCTTTGCGTATATTATTTTTTCATGTATTGGAAAAGTCTCGTTCGACTTCGACTTGACCAGAAAACAGGACAGAATTCGAATTATGATCTTCATCTCATTTTATATCCACCAAGTAATCACTACAAAATTCGAGCAGAGAATACTATGATCTTTAGGATACCCTGCCTGCACACAGCGTCTCAGCTATTATTCTCTCTATCACAGCCATCTCCACAAAATATTTATTTTCCCAATGATTGATAAAGTATTGAGTCAAAGCTTGCCAATCAACTAGTGTTTAAAAATAACTGTTACTGAATGAATTTATTTGCAGCAAATACTACAAAAAGGCATGTTCCACTCTAATGGACTAAATTGTGTCAGAACCAAGCTAAACACCTTTTTCTCTGAAATTCCTATCTACAAAGCCATACATTGTTATCATCACGATATTAAATCAGTTGCATTTGTCATCAATAGAATACATCGGCACATGTGTGTCCATCAATTGTGTGAAACACCAACATCATCTTGTTAGCAAGTGACAAGTGTTCCGACCTATGCAACAAGATTTAGCAGGAACGAGCTTCACAAATTTGAACTTTGGATTTCAAGGTGATCGTTCTGTTCACCTGAAGACTAGCTGCTTCTCTCCATTTCGACGAATGTGACTTATAACCGCCCTTTCCACTCTTTCAAAGTCCAACTTAAAAACTGTACTTCCTCAAGTACGATAGCGTCGATTGAATCATTTGTTCTTCAGTCTGTCAATAATCTCTATAGAGTTCAAAATTATCAAAGTTTGAGCTTCAAGGTCAACGGTGATCATTTTGCTGACGAATGTTATCACGATTATATTGAATAATGGTCAAACAAGCTTGTCCTTGTATTACCCCGAAATCCATCCTGTTATGATGCACTCTCTCATGCATTGACTACTCAACAATTTAATAAATCATGGTAACTGCTGTTATAAAATCTACCCATAAAATTCATTTCATCAGGTCAGCACCAATTCTGACGGTAGGATTGATTTTAATTATCGCATTCTTATATAAATCGGACAAGAATAGATAAAACTTGCCAATATATTAAATAGACAAAATGTTATAAATTATGAGAAAATTCAGACTTTAGACCGTTAACCACAATTTGCTGAATATAATTGTCCTACCAGCAATTCGTATTCAATAAGATAAATGTGAAGTCGCATGCCTACCTCTAGATATTTATCATTACAAAAAAGTTTAGTATCAGTGCTTTTAGATGAGTATTGCTGGTTCATGCCTTCAATTATCAAATATTTTCTTGAAATAAATACTATTCAAATAAAAACGCTGAATAAAATCAGACTATGTCACAGAAATCGATGCTGATATCTCGAGCGTCCAAAGTTCTGCTTCATGCAACACACTGACAGATGAAAAAGAGTTCGCAAGCGCAACGAAGAACCTTGCAACAATTATTTAATTTTATCAGAATCAGTCATGTGAAACTTTCTGCATCTCCTTGATCATTCATGCCACAATTAAGTTCCATATGTTGCCGTGACCATGCGCTAATCACATTTCTGCCGCACTTTGCACAGGCAGTTTCTGTTCATTGTTATATGAGGTAATTAGACGTATATGGACTGTAAATGCACTTAGCGTATAGGATAAACCACAAAAAGAAATTCCTTAATGTGCATTACAAAAAATTCATTATTTTATTATTATTACAAAATTATTTCATTATTATTATTCATTATGTTTGTTCTCAAAATGCCGCTGAAACCAGTACTTAATACGCAGCAAATTGGAAATCAATCAGTTGCTATTCATTAGCTTTCTGTAGATGAAATAACAAGAGAAGAAGTCAAAGAACTTCTCTGATCCGTATTCTTTCCCATGCACGTTTATCGAAAACTGATTTTAGATTTTAAAAATCACCAAATACAAGGTGGCCATAAAGGCGCGCATCAAAGTTTATCTGACATACGTCCAAGCTTGAAGCTTCAATCTTGTAGAAAAACCTAATTTCGTCGTGCGCATGTAGAGTCTACTTTGTTCTCTTAACTTCATGAATGAACATTATTTGGTAGAGATGACCGCATGCCGCTGATCGCGCGACTGCCAAAAAGAGTATTATCTTACTTTGTGGGTGAGAGGGTGCGACAAACAGGTCTGTTGCTGAAGCGTTCAATTCAAAGCATGAAGGAATGAATGTTAGTCACAGGGCAGTCGGTCGTTTACATGCGAAGTTCAAAGAAACTGGCAGTGTTCACGACAAAGAGCTAAGTGGACGTCCAGGAGTATCTGATGCCACACGATCAGCCATTCTCGATAAAATTGAGCAGAGTCTAAAACAATCCGTACGTAGATCATCTCGCGAAATCAACGTTCCACGCTCAACGATGCAGAAGATGCTCAAAGAAGAACTTTTTGATCCATTCAAACTTCAGATTCTACAAAAATTGTACGAAGACGATCCTGACCGACGCATGGAAATGATTACATAGTTAAAAAACTGATTGAATGAATATCCTGACAAGGTGCATCGGAAAGTGCTCTTTACTGAAGAAGCCAGCTTATATCTAAATGGTGAAGTGAATATACAAAATTGCTGATATTATGCGCGGGAGAATCCCTACTGGATGCAACCCACAGAAGAAGAACACAGTGGTGCGAAACTAATGGTCTGGTGCGGTCTGTGAAAAGACCATGTTTTAGTGGCCTTTTTTTGACTCCACGCTCGACGGCAACAAGTACCTCAAAATTTTGCAAGAAGAACTTATCCCTCAGTTAAACTCAATTGGAGAAGGCCGGCCTGAGTGGTTCATGCAGGATGGAGCGCCTCCACACTATGCCTTGATAGTGCGCGGCTGGCTGGATAAATACTTCGTTCATTGGATTGGTCAAAGGGGGGCAGTCGAATGAGCTGCTCAATCCCCCGACCTGAATCCTACTGATTACTTCTTTTGGGGATACGCTAAACACTCAGAATATTCCGTGCGCATGAATGACCTGGATCATTTGCGAACTCGAATTCGTGATGCTTGTCAGGAAATTAACGGTGATTCAGATTTGCTGAATCGAGTGTTCGATGACTTTCACCGTGTGACTGCTGGTGGGCAGCATTTTGAACATTTGTGAATACCTAGAAGCAGTGCGTAATTTTCTTAATTCTATTGGTTGCAATTATGCATTTTTCTCCTTTGAAAGTTATTTAAAGTAACCTACAAGATTAATTAAAATCTTGGTGCGCGACTTTGTGGCCACCGTGTACAATTAGAAAAACATTTTGTTTTGTTTTTCATTCATTGTTAGCATGCAGATTCACATTCCACGAAATTCGACAATCCACTGCCAACATCGCTAAGCAGTGCACTCGTTATATGCATTGTTTTGAACAACATAAAAATATAGCATTATGACTTGCATGATACTCACAGACATAAGTGAACTCAGATAATTTAGAATTATTCTGCAAGATTATATCTGTTTTTGAGACCAACGGATGCATGGCTAGTGTAGCAGTCTCTCCAAAATAATGACTGACAATGTCTTACATTGAAAAGCCGCAACTCCGAGAAAGTCGGAACTTGAGAAGTGAGGCCTGTAAGATATTTTCATCAAAATTTGCTTTGCGTGCATTAACCATCTTGATGATTGAATCATCGTAAGAATAGAGCGAACTGCTCCACAGTGAGCTTATAATGCCTTTCTTGTTTTTACATTAAGTCTTAAAGGTATAATTACACTTGCACCAGCTTCGAACTATTGTGTATACATTGAGATGACATATATCATATTACTGTCGTAAGTCTTTCACTGCGGCTTGTTAAATACAGATATGGAATTATGAAACATTGATATCATTTGCATGCTTTATTGTAAGTAGGTGTACATCATTAAAATTCTTCCAACTGCAAACTAATTTTTAATATTGATGATTCTCATACGATGATGGGATGAAAGTCATCCCAGTAGCCATTTATAATAGAATATAATGCTTACTAATTTAAATTATTAGTTAAAGTAGTCCTAAGGAGGACTGATGGCGTTAAAAAGGGCGCTATCCACTCCTTCGCATTAACGCTGAACACTTTTCGTACCATATAAACCATGAGAAAATTGATGCGAGTTCATGTAGTAATAAAAGTTGTTAACTTGTCGTCTATGTTTAGAAAAGTGAGCACTTTGAGCTGAAAATTTTTCTGTCATTATCGTCTTCTTACAGAATGAATGAGCACGGCTTCAATCTAAAACAATAATACATCTTTAGTCCTACATATACAATGTTAAAAAACCACAGAGATGCCCGAAGGAACTGTTGATAAGGATTTTGTGAAAATGGCGATCACAGACATAGAGCGTACGCTCTTTACAGTGGTATTCGTTTGACACAACTTATTGAATATCTCGTTACCATAAGTAACAATTTAAAATTTGGATGCATTTTTATTATGAAACATGCATTGGGTTCTGTTATGGATGAGCATGAATATTTACTAAAGCAGGGATTCACACATCATGAAACTGACTTTTAAACTCGCACGCATTTTAGGTATGTGCCTTGTAATGGCGGTATTTGTTAGCTTCTGCTCTTTGTTATTGATGCTGCAAATAGCAACTTGTGATTTGAATATCTTTGACTAAGAAAATAGCATGAGTTCAATTTTGCACCAATCCATGGTATATTCAGATAAAAACATAATTTAAATTCTGAAAAAACATCTATCAAAAGCGAACAACATTATTCAAAAGATTCCATTTCAGGAACATAAGAAATTTGAAATGTAAAACAATGTTGGCTCTACTCTACTTACGATATAATTAAAAGTAGCATGACTGGACTATTTCAAATTTGAGTCCATGTACGATTGATCATTGAAGCAATACAATTATGCCACTGTGTGAATAATTCATGAAAATTTGTTTCAGAACTCAGAATTCACCTGATTCCCAAAGTCTCAAAATTCAAAAAGGAACGCTACAAAATGAGTCATGTAGAAGGAGCTCCTGTAGGCCAAGTTAAAAAAAACTCATTCCAGAACACGTAGAAACTGAAGCTATGATAACTCGGAGTGAAGAAATAAATATTTTTGGTATGAGGGCAAAAATCGATCCAAGAAATCAGGCCTAGCTGGCATGGATTAGGTCAACATGACCAGTTGACAGTAAAATATCAATTTTTTGATCTATAGTTATATCGTGGTCGGCTTCGACAGACTCATTTCTTTTTCATCCTATATATTCAAATATGCTAAAACTTTTGATATCAAATATGCATTACTTTTGCAATTCGATCGAATTGCAGTTCGACCCAAAATTAAATGAAGATTCGGATCGTCTTTTGGAAGTTCTACTGTGGCACTCACGCGACTTGTTTAACCTGTATCCGTTAGAATGGATGATAATGGTTTATTACAAGAATATACTTACACAAGATGATAGATTAGCATTCAAGCTTCGACAATAAAATTGCCTCAACAGCAGCAACATTTACATTGTTTTTCATTGATTTTTTAATATCAACGCACTTCGCTTCCAACACTATCGTTAACATGTCAATGATGTCAGAACACAACTGCACTCTGAATTCAAAAATCGTTCAGCTTTGATGAAATGTGATATTATTTAGTCTAAACGACGGTGGTGCGTACATACTTGACTTCAATTTCACGCATCAATGGCTTTGATTGCAAAATATGAGTGTTTCCTGATACAGCGCGCATCTATAACTGCAATCCCAGTTCCGTAGCAATCGGAATTCATGCAATCTTGCAGTCCATTGATCAGACTCGTTGTTGGCCCTGCCACATGGACCAATTGGTCATACAAATAAAGTTCAATTCATCAATGATTAGTTTGTCACACTGATTCATGAAAGCTGATATGCAGTTGTCAATAAATCATTGTCGTCTTATCTCTGAATTCGCAACCATTGTCATCAGTTTATAGACAATTCGTATTGTTTATCGATGCATGTGCCATCACACATCACTAAAACAACTTGAAGCTAACCATTATGAAGAATTCATACTGTATACGTGGCCTATTTAGTTGGTTGCATCACATCATGGACGAAGTAATATCATCGAAAATATCGAATCGTTTAATGTGCCACAGAAGTTGTCAAAAATCCAGATGTCACAGAATAATGTGTGAAAATATGTGACACAGTGCTATATGATAAACATGAATTTTTCCGAATAGTATGTGATAATTTTGCAATACATAAATGAACTGCATTTTACAAATCGCTTTACTATGCGCATGAAAATTGACAAAAATCGATACGTTTAATTTTTATTTTCTGGGACAGATGTGTGCTAGAATCAACTTCTAGGCAATCAGCAATGATAAAGAATGATTCACCAGAGAACTCTAAAGACCAATTGAGATTACAATGAATTTTTGAAGAATTCTCTTTATCATAAAATTAACTCTACTGGAACATGCTTTCCTATCACGGAAATTTGAATAAATTCATCGCAAAATGCTGAAAATAGATTGAGGTTCAAAAGACTACACCATAGTTCTGAACTTAAACTGTGACTTCCAAATGAAATATATTTTCATATAAATAGTAGCTGTTTTCCATGATATATGCATATTTGCACATGTATTTATCGTGAATTGCTTCTTTCCTAGTCTGTTTCTACCTCTTACTTGTATATCACATTTATTCATGCAGTAGACTGTAGTCATCATTGGAATTTACAGCAATGCCAATAAATGACGGATTATGCCCTAATTTCCTCCAATTTTCGCTTCAGACTCACTTTATATTCTAAGCTAATAATATAAAGTATTAGTACTTGTACTTATAAGTGAAAATTATCTGAAAAAAAATCTTTCAATACTATTTGCATATATAGTTAAAAGTTCTAAATTTTCGGAACACAAAAAAATCGCAATAATTCCCAGGTGTTTCCAAGGTCTCCCGAGTGTCATACTACACCTCGGACAAGGACGTCTGTAAGTGTTGTTGTTGCCTCATAACAATTATAGACGTCCTTGCCTCGGAGCATGTTAGAATCATTGAATGAAACATACAAAATCCTGATAGTGAAACCTTGTTGAGTCAATCAACTACTCGTCGAATAGAATACAATTATGAGATCAGAGCATGGATGAAGCGCAACGAGAAGAGGCGTCTCGTTTGCATAATGATTCTAAAGCAAGCAGAAGCCATGCATGCGCTACAGGGTAACTACATTTTCACCACTCGGTGAGAAGCTAGCGGCATAAGAGCGACACACCGACAGGCGATGACGTCACAGGAACCGCGTCATAATCACGGGCGTGGTCCCGCTTCCGGTCAACATTATCTATCTACAGAAATTTGCAAGAATGTCTACAATGCGTCGCGGACAGCAGGTTTTGTCAGGTGAAAGTACAACGAATTCTCTGATTTGCATATAGAAGTCTTTTCTTAATTTTGTTTGGTTGCATCAAATGACTTTATGTCTCTTAATGACGACAGTTCCAGACAATGCAACAACATCTACCGGAAGAAGAATGACATATTACCACTGTTGTCATAGCTGTATACCGCAATGGTTCTGAAGATAAGAACCAACTCAACAAGTGATATCCACTGTTTTTAGTTGTGTAGTTGTGCATTATCAATTAAGAATTTCGATGATAACTTCGGAGTCTTGCATTGATTGTTAGTTTTCAGAAATTTGAAGTAAATCGGGTACGGTTAAGTTTTAAAACGTGTGATCGGTTTTGGTTTTCTTTATTACAATTGAACGCTATACACGTATTACAATAAATTTGCCACTGCATTATTGAATGCGAAATTTATATATTATTATAATCTAAATGCATGATGTTCGTGTGGTCAAGGAATAAGTGGGAAAACGCAATGTAATTTACAACTTTATGCGGATATAAATGCCCGTATGTTCAGCCAAGTTCTACATACACGAAGTAATAAAAGACAAACGGTTTGTAGTCGTATGGGGAAAGCTGAACTTTCAAAATGAATAAATTTCGCTGAAACTACTTTTTTTGACAACTTAATACGCCGCAACTGCAGTTAACTCTTTTATTAATTCCCAACTTTTCGCCTACACTGACCGCATACGTCAGGGTCTACACTGACCGCGTTTCTAGCGCGGGTGGGTTTAATTTCAAGGAGTATTCACGTGTAGCGGGATTTAAGCCTGAAATTCGGTGACTTTTGTACCTTTCACTGCATTTCGCTGTGACATGTCTTTTCAAATGGTTTAGAGTGCAGCTACCTTCAATTCGCAACGTTTATTATTTCACTTTCGGCTACAGCAGTATGGCAGTAAATCTGATAGATGAAGATGCGGAACTATATGACTGGCTACAAACAACCAACGTGATAGTAGACTATGACTGACATCCTTTAATTTTGTACTATTGCGGTCATACAAATACACATATTATTTTCTTGACACATCAAGTCTTATCGCATTGTTCATACTTCTAAATCTTCAGGGAGCCGAATCGGATTGAATTTGAGCACGATGAGAATATTTACTCATAATTTTCCTTCGACTGACATTGAAATCGGACGGCACAAGTGCTGAGATAGACGGGAAGCAGTATTAAAAAATGACAACCTCAGTTCTCTATCTTCATACATGCATAACTAGAAGTTCAATGACATTTCTGATGACAAAAATATTCTAGAGATATTGAGCAAGCCTTTTCGACAGACAACTATCAAAAAAATGAGTCTATAAAAAAATTATGTGGGTACACGGATTCGCCCCGGTAATTACCAGTTATTTTCAAGCACCGAAACATATCGAGAATCCCAGACAATTCTTTTACCACATAATTTGAATTAAAGATCCAAGTTATTTAACTTAATGCACTATGCTCCACAGAGAAATTTATCTTAATTTTTTATTAGATACTGTGCAAGTTTGCTTCAAATTGAAAACTTCTGAAATAGAGTTCACTAGCGATGACGCCTGTCAGCAGATAAAGGGAGCGTTTACAATGCGATATTGTTTTTTTAGCAAAGTTTCCTAGATAGGCTTGTTGACCACTATATCTTCATTAGGTCTCTACTTGATTAAAGGACCTACATTAAGGCTGTCATTACTCAACTTCCAGGGAATAGCAAATTAGTATTTCTCGATTCCCGGGAATAGAAGCCATATCAAGTACCATAGATTTACGCATTTACATTATGTAATTCCTTGCCGATCTATTGTGTTGATAATGAAAAACTTAAATCCCACGATGTTAACTTACAGTAATTGCGCTTCATTAAAGCACTTCAATACATAGGTAATATAGAGAGTAGAGACACTGAAAATCTGCTTCACTTCTATTCCAAACCACGCCCGTGAACAAAGAGCTAAAAATAAAACATTAAATTTCTTGCAGTTTATCTTTCTCTCTTTCAACTTTAGTTAATTTGCATCAGAAATAGAATTGTCTTCTTTCACGAGGTAGTCATTGAAATTGTGGAAAGCTTATCTCAAATTCACATCTCATTAAAATGAAACGCAATTTCAAAGAATATGAGATGTGATATCTTATTTCTTTGCGCAGTGACACGCTTAAGAATACCTCGATAAATAATCATCTTATTCTCCTGCACGTCGTTGCACATTTTCTTAAGACAATTGCAGGAATACAAAAATCAGAGGCAATACTCAGTGGCATGATCCTTCACTGCAAGGATGCTGAAAAAATCATGACTTAATATTGACTCTACATAGGCCACTGTGGTTCTGAATGCTGGAATTCTTGACCATTACAAGTGATGACACAAGAAATTCAGAATCGGGATTCCTACATAAGGATAAATGCGGCGATTATTGTACATTTAGTCGTCAAGTGAAAGCTGAATTTTGCTGATCCTTTCATTTACAAAATTGCATATAGTAAAAGATGGATACTATAAAAAGAGAGAAGTCGAGTTGCATGGCTAATGCTAAGTCTACATGCAGATGTTCAGGAAATCAATAGTTCGACTAGCAAATGCCTCGAATATATCTCCATTTATTCTTGATTGTCGAAGATCTATTGTAGATAGAAAGAGAAAACCAGTCAGAAACTTCTAACGAACGCAAGGAGTGAGATTTTCAACAAAACTTACCAGACTAACAACATGTACAACTAAAAGACTTCACCTGAACTGGACAAAACGGAAAGCTCTAATTTAAGCCTCAATTTAACTGCCTGATGTTTGTGACACACAACTTCAAATCCCATCTCATAGATAGTACTCAAAAACAGCAACTGATACGTCTATTTCTCTACATGACCTTACATTCAAATTAAACTTCAAATATTGACAGTATTCTTGACATATCAAACAACATCAAGAATATGTAAACAACCCATATCTTAGAATACTGTTCGTGTGACTTTCTTAGAAAATTACTGATTGATCTCATCGACTCATCAAGATACTATCGGCATAGCAAATCTGCAAATTATGTAACTTTGATATGCTCAGCTAATTTTCATTTCGTTGAATCTACGTACGAAATCAACTAAGTCATTTTGTAGCACGCTTAGACATAGGCTATTAAACAAATTGAAACAGCCATACAGTTATTTATGGCTTTATTTAGAATATCTTCACCTATTGCAGGTGAAGCAATCTTCACCCCTGAAGCGACATGAGGAGGCTACATGTGGGCAGCAAGGTCATCCAGAACAGCAAGCATGCATCAATTTTTTACAAAATCTAATGAAATAAGAAGCCATCATAAAAATTGCATGATGACATTTGGAAAATACATGTACTACGTTATCAGTCTATCCATCATACGATTGCAGATGATTCTTGTCTGCAAAAAAATTGATGATGGGAATCCCTAATTTGCTTAGATTATTGATTTCAGATACAGATAAGATTTCGAAAATGTCTACAGAGTGTGAAACATAAACTTGTTACTCACTGCATCGTGCACATGCATTTACTTGCCTTCTTAAAGTACGTCACATTTATCTATCAAACAGAGAAGTTCGTATCCAATACAATTGTCTTATAATATGTCCATTGCAAGACGCCTACAATTTCAAAATTCTTTTGACAAAATAAAATCTATAGAAACAAGTAAAATCCGACAAAATAATAGACACATCTTCGAGCTCCATAATTGACACAGCGTAATATAAAGAGATCCTCTATTTATCATGCGAGTTATTCAGAGAATAATTTTCTACAGAAGCTCCGTCATAATTCAGAAAACATTTCTTATTATGCATTCCAATAATTCACTATTCTATTAAGATCTTCCTTTCATAAATTTCTTTTGCCATATTTGAAATAAATTTTTTAAGCTATGACTGCAAACTCGGCGCTTCGTTTCGATGTGTTAGAAATGGCTCTGTTTGGTCGTCTCGAAAAACATTAGTCTAATCTTATTGGGAAAGCTTGGCAGACACAAATTTATATTTTATTTTATGGTCTTTTGTATGTTTCTCTGTTGATCTGGTGATCAATAAAATCAAATGATATCGATATCGTCGAATAGTAGAAACGACCGATCCTTTTCAGTCGCTACCATAGCAGTGGAGTTTAAGTAAAAAAGTATCAAAGAGTACGATATATGAAACGCAGTACTGAACGACATGCTATACCTATGGCACAAATTATGTAAACTTACAGATATATATAAACAAAATGGTGCGCATGTCGGATTACGCATCCTCGTACATGCATTTGAATTAACTAGCTATTGATATAATCTGATTCAAAGTTTGAAACTTCTGGAGATTAATAATGCGCTGGGTATCTGAACGTCAAAATCAAAACATAACAGCAATTCCATCAATCCTTTGAAATGAAGATTTTTGATGACATTACAGATCTCAAAGAAATGATATTTAAGCAAACATGGGCTAACATTTGTTGAACGCTTATCATTGTACCGCTAAGCAAATGTGACGGTGACTTAAATCATTTGCGTAGGCTGTTTCTATTGGACTGTTGCCACATCATGTCAAGAGGGTTTCACTTTCATTTTGAAGAGAAACAATAGCTCATTGACTTAAATATTTGAATTGCACATCGAAGCGTTTAGATAGCATCGAAGTCATCGATCTGGTATTAAAATAATTGCAAAATGAATACATGAAGGCATTCGCTACTCGTGTAACTGTATCTGTACAGAAAAATCTCTGAGCTAAGTAATTCGAATTTAGAGTTTATATCAGCTCACTTTGGCACAAAAGTCATAACAATACAGCTTCGTTGTTTTGTTTTATTCGAATACTTCGACATTTTTGGAATAAGACGAAAAGAAAAAGTATGATGTGATGAAGCGGAAACATGATCTGTCCGTAAAAAATATATAGAGTCAAAACCGCAATCCAAAGATAACGATTTCATGCCTTCAGTACAATCGGTATTTTATTTCATTTTGATAAATCGTAATCTTTCGATTGTTGATAGAGCTTTTTGACTCGCTAAGTAAAATTGCTCTAACAGTTCAAATATATCCCAATAATCAAAACATCAAATACCAATAATACATTACTGAGGATGAGTAAGAAAATAAGTTCTGAATGGTAAGACGCAGTTTTATGAGTTTATGAACAGGGAAACAGCGACCCAGGTGTCATGCAATTTCAAATGCTCAATATCAAAACTTCCACCGGGTGCGATAATGCATAAAACGCTAGCTTGATGAGACAATACAGAGACCAAAACCATCACAAATGAATCATAACTATTTCATGCGAGGAAGTTGATATTTAACAAATATGTGATTTAAAAAAATCATGCCACATTAAGGTGCATGTCTAGACAACGACGCGATGAAACAAATAAAGCAAACAAACATCTAGGAATATCCATTTTGCTATTTTCGAGCGCAAAACACCATTTGCAACCCTCTCCTTTTGGTCGCTTCTATCCTAGCCACGTCTCAACCCACTCAACATTTTCGTTCACCCATGTTCCCTATATCAGTAGTCACTTATAGTCATATCTTATCCATAGAAAGCATCGATCAAGAGTTACACAGCACGATGTAATCCAATGAAATACAATAATTCTCTTCTAATGCATATCAAAAGTCGGGTCAAGTCTACGAATACACCGCTAGTGGCAGCTAAAACAAATAAGCTAATGGATTATACTGTCATCTAGCCCCGACTACAAACTGATCACTATAAGATGCAGTACCCTGAGATTTGCAGGGTAGCCTGTGAATGCAGACCAGTTGATAGTTCAGTTGTGTTCAGTTTAGACTTGTCCTAAACTTTTTGATAAAAGTATTTTTAATCTAAACCGAAACTACTCAATTCAGTTTCACTTGCATTCACAATAAAGTAAAAGCATTCAGTTTATGTTACTCATTCACTAACACTGTCCATGTACAGTGTCGATAGCAGTAACTGAACTCAATACAATTTCCATGAGAACGACAAAAGTTATCGTTCCATCTTTTGAATCAAACTTATGATTGAATTCAAAATCCAATGATGCGGCTTTAACTTTTGTCTAGAACTTTTCGAGATAATCCACAGGATAAGATATGTATTTTGGCCGTGTGTTTTATGAAAGAATTATGAATGCTTCAGTTTTCTAAATTTAACACATCTTTATAATTATATTGCACACTTTAAACCAAACACTGTGCGAATTGAGTTGAAGACAATACACTAAATGGTTCAAATTTGAAGTCGATCTGTTGCTTGATTTAGAAAAAAGAAATGATTATGTTGTCGTTCTGTCGTAGCAACTGCCCTATGAGTCTGTGCTTAATAACCTGACTTTTCAATAGCGTTTTACCTACATTGTATGTACATGTACAATTGTACATGCATATTAACTAGCAATCTTCCAGAGGAAATTTGAACCGCCGACTTTTGGCTGACTTTCATCCCTCTACCAACTGCGCTATCGAGGACGACAGCGAGCCAGTAAGAGCTTTCACTTGCTAAATTCGCCTGTGCAACCGATCGGTTCATCACTCCAAGGATATTGCAGGTTTTTTTAGTCCAACCGAAAATAGCAAATTATGTCAAACTGCGATTTTGTTTTGAAATTAATTACTGTCTTCCTATTCCCACTTATTGAATATTTTTTCCTCCCATGAAATCTTGAGACCATAATCTGGCGACCAAAGCCCGCGTTATCAGCTATTTCTGGACACCATCGCTGTCCGGTGACGGTGTTCGCTGATGGTTATCCAGCGCGACTAAACAGATGGCGGTACCGACCTGTGATTCCCTCGCCTCCTCCTCTTCTGTGCTGAGCGAGGCCATGGCTGCTGCTGCTACGCTGTCTGCGATTGCCTGAAACGTCCAATGTCTTTGAGTCACTCATTGTCTCTGCGCCCGCTGTGCTCGATTTCCATTCCAGCCCCCTCTGATCGATTCCACGTCTTGCATTTCAACAAGCGATCGTGAATTCACAGCAGAGTGAGGAAAGAATTTACAACTGGTGATTTTCAAGATGCAAAGCGATTTTTTGAAAGTTAAAGAGTCCCTTTTAACACAAGGTGATGAGATTTTCTTCATCGAAACCGGAAAACATTATGAATTGGCAAAGAATATTTGCAATAGAACTGCCATTTTTTGTCTTGATGAGGTTATGCATTAAGTGTGACCGCGGTTAAAACAACTTGTACTTAAATATGCATAGCTAAAAGACGACGTGAAACACATCATTTCATAAGTCACAGACCTCAAGAAACTAATGCAGGGTGTCCGCGCAAATTTGACTGAAAATTTCCAATTGTTTTCCAGGGAAATTTACCAAAATGCAGGGTCAAATTTGAACGAAAATTTCCAGGTTTCTGCAAGGAAATTTGACTCAAATTCGTGCGTCAAATTTAAACAGGAATGATAGCACGGTATACAAAAAATCCGGAATATCTCTTCTAGGAGGGATCATACTTTACTTTTCCAGGGGCCCATTTTCAGTTTTGAGATGATTACAAGTAATCCAAGAGTTATGAATAGTATTATGAATAGATAGTAGTGAGAATGAAAAGCAGTTATGCATAGTTATGAATCTTCATGTTATGCGCCTACACACTATAGGACCTATGCTGCGACTGAAAATACATTGATCATTAATGCACTAAGGCCACAGATAATAATTAACTAGAGCTCAACCATATTGGGGCAAAGTACCGCAGGTGAAACCTCCAGTCTTTTGGGAGCATAACTAGTGGAATTTTATGGTTTATAAAGCGCCGCAGGTGAAACCACGTGGAATGTATATAACATTTTCTAAGCAATTATATCAAGCAGAAATTCCAACTTTTCTGAGCTCAATGTTATTTCAAAATGTCATGATATGAGGGATGGTTTTGTGAATCAAAATTTTTTAGCGTACATAATGAGTTGCACAATGTACGAGTTACAATATATCCCGTACACATCAGAAAAATGGTATTGTTTACTTCACAATGCATGGTTTACTTCTTGAATACATATACGCTCGTACCTACACTATACCATTGTACATGTAGTTCATATAAAATTAATCGCCATTGATGCCACTGATGCATTAAAATAAAAAAAGGACCAATACCAATATACTCGTAAACAAAAAATTTCTTGAATATGATAAATTAATATGTTCACAATAATGCACCGGTATGCAGAATTTCTACAAGCAAGCTCTAATCGGCCTCTAATTTTAAGCAAGTCAAAGCCAGAAATTATTCTCCTGGAATGTACTCGTATACATAAATCGATCGTCATGAACTTTTTGCAACACACAGTCTATAATTGGTGCGCAGTCAGGTTTTCTCATAATGTCTACGGAATCGGCTAATCAAACCTCTGTCATTCTGAAAAATTCCGGGGAAATCTACCCAAAGTTCTATGCCTAAGGATTTTGCATAACATGAAATTAATATTATAGACGAAAAAAGATTGAAAGGTAACGTGAAATTGTTTTGATTAGTCTTTTCCAGGATTCCCAGGTTTTCCAGTAAGCGCGGACACCCTGCCAATGCTCATATATCTAGGAGCCCATGGATAATTTTGTATCAAAATCTTTCTTTTATATTGCGGCAACTCAAACACAAGTATTATGAAGTACAAATACGCTACAAAATACAATAATAAAGTAAATTGCGGAAACATGCAATACTTCTAGATTTATCAATGTGAATGCAAACTCGTCTCGAACGAACATTATGGAGCTGAAAACTTTTAGAGCATCTTGGAATTCTCTAAACTTGAATAATAGGCATTTAATTAACGCCACAAAGGTGTTCATATTTTGATGTGAATATTGGAAGTCGTCGACAAACATGGAGGGCATTCAGAAAGCTTTAGTTGATTTGACACACTCACTTGGTTAAGGTCCGCATGAGGAATGTGCATTTTAGGATATTTTGGAAACGAGTTTTGAAAACGAATCACGTGAGATGACGCTTCGTGCACACATTCATGGGATAAAGGGTTAGTTAGAGAAATTGCATGTATATAAGAGAATAAAAAGAAACTTAGAAAATAGATGACAAAAAAATAATATAATCAAATATTGAGTTGCATTATGACTTGAAAAATGTGAACAGACTTGAATAGCTGCCATTTCATCCAATATCAGGAATCGTCAGCAGCACTTGCTCACATCTCTAAAGATCAACACAGCATACAAAATACGAAGACGTCATAATAAATATCTTCATTTTTCCTCAGATGCTGAACTCCATTTTTAGGAATTTCTCACTGTCCTCCAATATGAATCATCTTTTGATTTTCTTTTTGTTATCTATCTAAATTCAATTTCGGCTTCTTGTGTTGTCTGCAATACAGTGTCCTAAATACTAAATATTGCCTAAAACCTACTGACAAATAAATAAATTTTTTTTATTATGATAAATATTTAGTATTTGTAAATTTTCTGCCATACTTATTCTGTTGACATAATTTTCGAATGTTTCTACCACACCATCAATTTTTTTCAACGACAACATTGACTTTGCAAAGATCATGCAATAATAACAACTGAATCTGGGCAATGCAGAACTGCGACTTTCGAGCCCGAACCATGAGGTTCAGCTACTTTCAAGACGACACTACAAACAATTCTAAATCGCAGTTGTCATCATGTTCTGATAACTCACTGGTATATTTGCTGTGAGAGATAAAACGTCATTTCCTACACACAGAATTATCTTACGCAATAGATAATGCATAGATTTGAGGGTCATTATCTTCTATAATTACCGAGAGCCGCAGGCTCGAGGTTATTATGACAAATAATAACCGAAGAAATCTATGCACTATCTGTTATAATGCATGACCTATTTCATAGAAGTCTGCACCAGGTTAATAATTTCCATCCAGGAAAATAATTACCAGCTTTGTGGAACTTATTGACCAGTGGACGAAGAAAGTCTAATTTTGCGCTAAAGGCTAATCGCAGCAAAATTTTAAGTTATTTATAAAAAAATTATTGGTTTTCTAAGACTAACGATTTCGATTTCGAAAGCACTTATCCAAAATCTATTTTAGAATTAAAAATTTTTACTGCTTCGATTTTGAGAGCTATATACATATATATATATATATGTATATATATATATATATATGGATCTGGTACACTTCTTCGACACAGACACTTCTTCGACAAGTTGATATCTATGTTTTCGGACATTTGTTCGACAGAAACTTCTTCGACACGGACACTTCTTCGACAAAAATTAATTTAAGACAAAAAGTATAAAAAAATGCAAATTCTCAAAAAATACACAACCTGAAAAAGAAAATGACTATAATTGCTTAATAACGAACAAACGTCGTGTCGAAGAAGTGTCCGTGTCGAACAAACGTCGTGTCGAAGAAGTGTCCGTGTCGAACAAATGTCGTGTCGAAGAAGTGTTCGTGTCGAACAAATGTCGTGTCGAACAAATGTTCGTGTCGAACAAGTGTTCGTGTACCATATATATATATATATATATATAGATAAATTTAAAAAATTCAACGTAGTCTCAAGATAAAATTGTTTATTCACGAATCTTCGTCTAAGACTTCATCAGGTGAACGAAGTAAATGTCATTCGTGTACGAATAAAGTGACATTTACTTCGTTCACCTGATGAAGTCTTAGACGAAAATTCGTGAATAAACAATTTTATCTTGAGACTACGTTGAATTTTTTTAATTTATCTTTATTATTAAGTCTCATGGCGATTACTTATGATCATATATATATGATCATGGGCACTCTATGCGTATATATATATATATATATATATATATATATATATATATATATATATAAATTGCGATCCTTGGAAATTTATCGAATACAGAATATCTATTTAAAATATTTCATATCAAAAGCTATGAGCTTGGAAAAATCTCAGAAGTGGAAATCGAAATGAGAAAAGAACAACATTCGATACCACACATTTTAGAATACGTCCATATCGATGGGAAACAAAGAAATATATCAATCTCATGTTCGTCAGTAATTATCACATGTAAGTGCAGCAATAGTAATTTTTTTGCGCCTCTGCCAAAAAACTAGCTTCATGATAGACACCCAGATTACCTACGCAATTTACTTCTACAACACTAAATTTCGTTTCTGTAGAGCGCTCAGTGTTTCGAAAACTACATTTTTAATGTATAATTCGATTTATAATATGATTCATTTTTTTGTATAATTTCGATTATAATCTATGTATTGTAAAATGATGAATTGGGTTAGAAAAAAACACTGGTCATGTCGAACACGCACTTACATGGATGGATATTTAAAACAACACGCGACAACATCTGCATTTCAAGCCTACAATATCTAAGACACCTGAACGTTTTGTCAGCGTTGCAAATCAGCGTCGACAGTGACAACAAAATTCAATAGAAAATGTTTCGTTACTTGTCTTGTCCTGGAAATTACGTAGATGTCTATGCAATACTTCTGCATGTTGATCAACTGCCGTCTTTGATACCACTATTGCGCATAGATTCAGATTCAGTGACATTCAGCTTCTCTTTTTTCCTGAGCTTAATGAAATTAAATGAAAATTAACCTCGTGTCTCGATATTCACCCGGGATATAGCTTTGTATCCACGTGCATTACAGGTTAGCATGCCCCCTCCACAAAAGTTTGACTCTTTAATGCTAGATATCACAATGAGTATTCGTAGCAATTACAATGATTTCTCTCAATATCCTTTGGTCGAGTCCCCTTAGAATTTCATTGGCTGCCGATACGTTGGGCATCCGAATAGAAAGCATCACGACGCTACCGCACAATCTAAACATGCCAGCATCGTCACAATTCCTAATGGCATTAAAGACGCTAGGACTAAATGTGGCATTAATTTAGATGCCATGATTTATAAGGCTCTTATTTTGATTGTGATTAATTGTGCAAGTAAATGTTGCCAGACAACTAACCCTCAATTAACCATGTAGTTAACTCTCAACGCCGCTCAGTGGAATACGATAATTGACAGCTATGTACACGTCTTATGTAATGATAGAATCAGTTAAGCAAACCAAAACAATGAAAACCACTGCAAAGATGTACATTAGTAGATCGAGGGATTCTGCATTTGCGAGAGTAGTGAATATGGTAAATTACATTCTGTGTGGTGTACCGCTACAATTGCTTTATGTCTAAAACACAGTTTATCAATATCGATGAGATTAGATATGCAAGGGAGATAACGTTTACACGTCCTTACGTTTTATGAAATTTCCTCTATAATTCTTCAGCTTGTTTAATGGCACAATGCTCATGTCCCATATTAATAAATGTCATGTCAGTAGAAGGTCTACTGTATCTCGAATATTGCGCATTAGAATCTATCAAGCATTCGATGAATGTTCAAGTGCATCGGGATTGACTCCAGACAGGAATTAAAAATTTGTGACATTATAAAGCATATTTTATAGCATGCTTAATTTTATTTGTATTGTTTTATTAGTAGCATTTGAAAAATGACATGGGATATATGATTTACTCATGAATAGCTGCCGAGTATTGACTTAGATGTCATATTACTAGATTTTACAAGACCTGTCCTTTGTTAATATTTCGATGGACCTCTTTAGTTGCTAAAATTGTGTTGTTGTCTGGTTGATCAAATGTTCATGAATCATTAAAACATTACAGTGCTTTTTAAGGTATTCTGCACGCACGAATGGTGCGTGTGGAATCATCCATCGTGCGTGTGGAATGTAATTCAAAGCATTGGCGTATTTAGTAGGTTTCGGTCTTAACTTTTCGCCGTGTGTGTAGATAAATCTATAAAAAAAACACTGCATTAGCGCATGTGATAATTACCATATGTTGTATTTTTATAATGAGATAAGCCTTCTATTGTCAATTGAATTACTGAATTATTAAATGAACAAAAAAACAGATTCTAAGTAATCTTATAAACTACATGTAAGCTTTAAAAATGGCATTGTAACCGTGCTTTGTATCAGGTATTTAAACCTTAAATCTTTGTTTTTAAGGATGTTATATAATACCGTGACTTTAAACATGGTTGTAAAGTCTCGAGTTTCATTCATCCCATTCTCATTCTTTCTTTTGCAGAGTGCTTGACCAGAAAGCAAAATGTATTTATTTTAATAACATAAGCTTGACCTGACCAGGGATAGAACCGAAGTGTACCGGACTCAGAGAGAGGACTATCACGGCGGTGATATATACGTCCATGTCATATTTCATGGGTCTTCCTGTGAGCATATCTGCATTTAGTCTATGTGTGATCATCATAAAAGCAAAACAGATATCGAGAAGGTATATTCATAAAATAGGACATTTAATTGAGTGCACTCTAAATGTCAAGCTGTAATTATTGAGACCTCCTTATGTTCCAATTAGTTCTTCCGTCTTACGACGCATCTATTGTGATCTATTATTCACAAACGACATAATTTGGTGCTTGAGTAAAATACTAAGTAATAATTAAGTGCGCAAGCTTGACAAGATTACAAGACTGGTATTGCTTCGGCTGTCGCGATTATGTTTCACTCATAGTAGTAAATGTAAGTGCTTTCCAGAAGTCGAGAAATACCACAAATGTCTCATGAGTAGCCTTATTCAACAGAAATTTTTATAGTGACTAAATAAATGCATTAGTGAAAGTAATTTAATTACATTTCATCATCTTTCACTACACATGAATTTGATCGCAGTTTTGTGCTTTGTAAAAATGTTATATGATGTAGATATAGGCCTATGGTATAATAGCTAGCATACTAGCCTGCTCTTCCCATAACTATTGCTTCACTGCTTCATATGATTGACCGCAATTCTCTCTCTCTGATTGATTGATTCAAGTTTGAAAACGTCGTCTTTTGGTGAAAACCACTATTCCGACTTTACCACTGCAAATCACATTCAAAACAAGTCATGACAATCGATGACAAAATCGAGCGTTTAGATTTTGCTGACTTCATTTTCAATTATGATTAATCAAAAAATGTTGCAGAGAGACGAATCAAGTTCATGACTCAGTTAATGAGCACAACAGAATTAAACAGGGTGCTCAAGGAGTATTCACTCATAAATGTCCACATCACTCATCGTATTTGATGGTGTGAATGACATTTTCCTAGATTTGAAGTTCAAACTTTATCTTTCAAGTCTACCGCAAAAAGGCGAATCTTATAAGTTGATTGATGGTGCATTCCAACATGGTGCCTCAATGGCGTAAGAAGCAACAACTTGAAAAGTGTTGCTTTCCAGCATGATGATGCACCAACTCATTTTGGAAGGATCGCCACGACACTGCTTTAAACAGCATTTGAAGAATGTCAGTAGTCATGATGTCAGTGGTCATCAAGGTCACCTTAACTCACGCTACTGGACTATGATTTTGAAGGTAAGTCTATGTTAAAAACACAAGTTAACAGCAGAGGCAAATCTCAAGATATGCAGTTCAATTAGAAAAGTGATTGAAGCAGCAATCGAAGACAAAATGAAATTGATATGCCTGCTAAAAAAACAGCCTAATATTAAAAAAAGTGAGTGGATGATTTGATTTATCGTTGTGACATTGTGAAGGAATGTGGTGGCGATGCTTAAAATCATTTGTTATCAAACTTGTTTTTCAATATCTTCTGTAAATTTCTTTGGAAATAGTATGGTAGTCCTGTATGATTGATAATAAATTGATGCTTGAAATTATACTATTCATGCAATTTTCCATTAAACAATAATATCAAAATGTTATCAGATATACGTGTAAGTGAAAGCTGATGAAATATAATTAAATTCCCTTCGCTAGTGCATTATTTGAACACTATAAACATTCCAATTAACGAATAGTACTTCTCATTCAGACTTCTGAGAAGCATTGCATTAAGAAAGAATTATCTGCATGTATATTACTTATTTGCAATCGGTGTAATTGTTGCAAGCAGACCCCTTCTGGCTTAAAAGTTATAAGTATTTTTGGAGCTTAAAGTCAAATGTTTGATGCAGTTCTGGATACAACTAGGGTAGGAAATTCCGCAAAGTGGACAAGTCGAGTAAATTCCAATGTTCTGGTTATAATACAAAAAGAATCTGAAGATAACTGTTATGCTCTAATTAATACATGTAGCTCTAAGACGCTCTTACCAGATGCCACAAATAAATTTATGGTTAGCTTGAGAGCTATGATCAGTAAGACATCATCTTGATACATTTCTGTGCCGTGACAACTACCGGTATTTCCCGACCGCATAGTAGGTAATGGTCGGAGTTCATTATTATAATCTAGCGAAAAAGGGGAACCATTCTTATTACTGATGAGATACCCTGAATACTCCGAGACTTAGTAACCTAAGAAAAACTCTCCATAAACATTTGATAAACAAAGTTGATTGTGAAATGATGACTTCTAAATTGTAGCGATCACATACTTTGATAGAAATGTGATTAATAGGTCCATTTAAGGATGACTATATTGATATTACTGCGCACGTCTTGTTCGAAAAGAGCATAATGACCTTTAATTCATGTTATGTTACAAAAACATTTCTTTCGGGTTTTGGTACTCTGAAAGATACATCCTGGTCACATGAACTAGATGTTGTTATTATCACGTCAGTCATCATAAATCAAAGAAAACGCTTATTCAACCGAACTTAACATATAACCGAGTCATGGAAAATGTCTCTTATACGCATGTTCAATGTTTGATAGGATGTCGTCAATAAGGTAAACTGTAATTGCAAGAGGCAAAAATTATCTTTACCTATGACCGGTCATGATTTTTAACAAAAACTGAATGAACCATGAATTCTTTCGAACGATAGTTTACATTGACCCGATAAACTCAATAATAACATTGCTACTCGGAATGTGTGTCATGGCCTCTTGAATTGGTAGACTGGTCAGCTCAAGATGAATACTTTCACAGGTTGCACATTGGAAAAAGCTGCACACATACACATAATTTTTCTAGAAAGTTTCTAGTGATATATTTATCTCACAAATGATTTCAAGCGCCAGAGGGACGCTATTTTCTTTGAGCTGGGATATTTCGATTTTGATCTCGAAATCCTTCTTCAACAATTGATTGTTTCTTTCCAGATTTCAACTAAGTATTTCCTAACCGCCTCCCACTGTGTGTGTCCTAACCGCCTCCTACTGTCTGTGTCAGTAGCTATTGATCCACGTGACCACTAAATGACCATGACTAGTTATACTGAAGACAACTTAAGAGCATTTGAAAATGGGTGGTTCTCCTTTGACTTTATCTAATAGGTGGTGCAATTCATAATCTCATTTTCGGGATTTTTTGCGCTTCGCTGATATTCAGTGACTTTGCGTAGTTGGTTAAAGCAACATAAAGGACTAGATTATCTACCTCGAGTTCTGCCAGCCGTCGATTCGAGTTCTATCAGCCGAACATCTTTTACATGTCAATCTATTCTAACATCTAAATTATACATCTTATAAGTGTTGAAAACTCAACAATAAAATATTGCATGTTTAGCACGAACTGCTGCGCTATGCTGACTTTCAGTCTGTAATATTGTATTTTCCATTCAAATTCTTAATTAATAATTCACCTATAATTCTCATAAATTCAAAATCCTCACCGCATTGAGCTTTTCCAAAACGGACGAATTATCGCATCTCAATGTATAGATCTCAACATTGGTTAAAGCGGGCTGCTGAAGCAACATTTTTCAGTCAGAAAGGCATGCGTCATTACTTAGTAAAGGATACAGCTAAGGTGATCTTTGTCTTTAAAATGTGACAGCACCACATCCTCCATTCAATCGAAGCTGATTGACTGTCACAGAACGCGCTTTAATCTGCATCTGAACAAGTACGCTTTTGCGTTCATAATTCAAGATGGTATTCACCCATCTTCGGGCTTCTATTTGCCTTGATTTCTCGTGATGTCGTGCATGTATTTTAAATGTTATGTCTTTCGGCAAATAAATTATCATCATTATCATTATGTCTCATGATAGATATTTCTATGTTTGTTTTTGAGCTAAATTGACTGTGGTCATATCTTTGGTAAATTTGTATTGTCTATGACTTCATAGCAATATGTTTGAAAACCTATAAATTACTGTCATGGTTATTTGGAAGTCCATGCATTAGCCAAGAACTACTGCAATTTGAAATTCTGGTAGTCCTTGCGTTATCGTATATACTACTGTAAATGTTTCTATGGTAAAATTCGAATTGGCTGTTAATACAGGTGTATGATTCTCAATGTGTCACACTTGGTTATCAAACGCAAGTTATTCTCCCTGTTTCTTTCTAAAATGTCTACAATGAAGGACAATTGTTTCTGAGTAATCAGCATTTGATTTTGCAACTTTTCTGTATCAGATGCAGAATCACGAATGGCACTTGCTCTCATCTCATGACCTGGGACTTTGCTCTTTCCTTTTCTGATCATAGAATAAGGGTCATCGAGTATATCTAAATTCACCTGCTCCAATGCATCACATACTTCGGTGTCACAGAGACTTTTGGTGAATGCCCTTATGATGTGCATCTCTCTTGTTTTTGGATCCATATATTTCAAAGCAATACATACTTGCCTCCGCATTTCAGATAGAAACTCCCGCTTGGTCTGATCCCGCTTCTGCTTACCAAAAAACATTTTCACCAAATGCGCAATTTCGAACTCCTTCGGATGAAATAATTCGATCAATTTTGTTTTTATCCATGTATTATCATTTTCGTTGTCCTTGGATCCTTATAAACCGCAGATTTCCCAACCCATATAATCTGGTAAACACACTCACGCATTAATTTATCTTTATAGTGGTCTATTTACATTTACATGTTTATCAAATGTTTTAGGAGATCCAAGCGTTTCCCGTGTATATTAATCGCTGCAATGTGCCCTTCAACAATTTGGTCTGCTCATCGACACAAAGTGCAGTGTCGTGCCATTTGTGCGGTTTCATCAGGACTCATGATACGAGAATGACTTGCGTTTGATAATCAAGTATTTACTATGATACGCTGAGAATCATGTTCCTGCATTAACAGACAATTTCTACACATGCGTGCACAGAAGATACGCTAAGGTAAAGATATTACTATGAATTCATAGATGATAGAAATCTACCAAAGTGACCATAGTTATAGAACTTAACTCAATAACAAACTTGGAGAGATGCATCAGAACACTAAATTCAAATACAATGAGAAATTTAAATAACGAGAAATGCTCATTAATTTATTCGACATATTGATACAAGCAACGCGTAGATGAAGTCGATTCACTGTATCTAATCGTATTAATGATGAAATCGTCATCATCATGATATCGATATGATATCAATGACAAAGTTATAATCATAATATAAACGATGATGGAATCGGTTATCAATGAAATTATGCCAATCTTGTCAAATCCAAACAGATGTAGCTACTAAGCATAGGCCTGCTGAGCCTCCTTTAATCCTGTACAGAATTTGAGCCAGTGACATTTGAGGTAGAGAAAGTAACTGCACATCCTCTAACCACAAGGCCAAGGCACCATCTTTTCAGAGCGGGGATTAGCGCACTACTTTAGGAAGGCAAGCGAAAGGTGAATTGTCATAGCAATTACTTAATATCGCATCCTATCTTTGAAGTACTTCACTGCATGCAAGCGCTACTCGTGAGATCAAACTCTATGTATGCAAATAATATTATAATGATACATTTATATGCGGAGTCTATAACGACAATCTGCCGACTTTTCAATTATGATAAGCTTTTGCTGATTACGACATTATTGTTTGCTACCTTAAAGATGGACTAACATCAATGTACAATCAATTTCATAAAGATTTTGCATACAAAGAGAAGATATAAATGTGAAACGATTAGTGAACATTTCAGATTTGCTTATTTGATTGACAAAAATAGCAGAGTGCGCAATTTCCTTAATCATTAATTCGAAGGCTCTATTGCGTCTGATCTTCATTTCTACAACTAAGAAGAAATTTGATGAGTTATCAGAAGACACCTTCTATAAGTGCTGCAACGGCGAAAATATTATCAGTTGCAATTTTGTAATGCTGTAGTGTTGATAGTCAGACCGTAGAATCGATCTTGGGGTAAATAGGGGGCCGGTACGCAATCTATGACGCAGACAGGCGGCAAAAATGGTGACAGGAGCCTCGGGTGGCAGTAAAGTGAGGGAAGGGAGAAATGTTAGCTGCGGTCAGCGCACGCAGGGTATATAGGAAGAATCTACAGATTCAATATACTTACCTCTTCGTATTCCCGTTGTTCCTCCTCGCTTCGTTCCGGTTCTTCTACTCGTGCTTCTACCACGGCTTCGGCTATAAATTAAAAAAAATTAAGTTGATAAATAAGTTTTCAATGTTTCCTATGAGATATTAAGGTAAATGCCCACAAATTAACCAGACAGACAGCTACTAAAGAAGTTCGTTTTGAAAAAAAACCCTGCATGCGTTGTATTAACATGTGGATAATGGATTTCTGCTCATGGATCACATTTAAATTAAAATATAATCAAGAATGGTTTAAGTAAAGAAATAAAATGAAATAAAAACTCATTTAGTTAACATTCTGGAAACAGCTTTTCTCCGTACAAAATCTGTGATTCCATTTTCCTCTCATCGTCTCTTGCATCGACGCTTCGATCAGTGTTCTGCAGCTTTCTGCGATCATGAATTCATTGCATTTCTCGCTAACTCTCTTTCCCCTGCCTAAGAGTGCGTTGCTTTGACCGTCGCCTGTGTGAGCATTCACGTGGATGCAGTGGAACATAGATGTTGTTATCATTGTTGCAAACTCAGAAACCCGCGCGTCGCCAGAGACAGCCCATGATCTGACCTTTTGCTCCACCATGAACAGTTAGTGTTGAAAAGAGCGATTTCTCACATCTGATGTATCTGTGCTCGAGATCGGGCAGCATTTTTGTGGATTACTAGATTTCAGCATTTCATCGTGCTAGAATTTTTATTGATTATCTTTTAGAATTCTAGTATCCTGTTGAAGAAAGAAATGCCGAAATATCTAAGCTAGCTTTCATTGGCGACTCTGAAATCAGTAATGGCTCGATTTCAGCAAATAATTCAACGTTAAGTCAGGCATACTCTGAAGTAGAAGGCTGCCAGACACGCTGCACCTCTTCAGAAGGCATAAAGCACATGGAAAGGCATTCATAAAGTGTACTACCGGGTAGTGTTCCCGAGACGTGGCTAATCACACATACCGAAATCATAAGCGCAGCGGTTTCAACCAACACGGTTGAAGCATGTACAATTGAATGGCTGAGATGTGTTCTCCCGTCGTGCAAAAGTGGGGACCGCAACGTAAAGCACCCAAATATATATTCATTCTGTCGATGGGCAAATGGCGAATCCGGAAGAGCTTTGGGAGATGATAATGTAACAACCTTTAAATGCAAGCTGTCAAAATCCAGTGATGAACTCGCTTAAGTTATAGAGGCGCAGATTCAGGCAGCCAGCAGTTTTGCACAAGACGGACTGTATGAAAAAACCGATTGCACTCTAATTTTTTAAGTGGAACAGTTCCCAACACGGAAAAGACTTGGAGAATATTGTTGGACACCTAACGCGCAACACAACCTATATAACAGGTTACAGATGTTTCGCCTATTCAATTACCAATTGACTTTGATATTCGAAGCATCCTGCGCTCTTTTCCATTGGACAACGCTTGCGGTTCAACTGGACTGCGTTGTCAACATCTTATTGAATCAGCTAAAGCAATATTGCCTGTTCGATTTTATTCTCATTTTTAGATGTGATCAATCTACTTTTCAGAGGTGATGATCCTTCAGAAGTGAAGTGTATTTTGTCTAGTACAGATTTCACTGCCTTGACAAAAGGCGAGGGAGACTTTTGGAGAAATTTTGCGATTAGGTTAGTATATGTCTGTGCATGTGCCGATTTCTCGACTAAAGTAGAAAACATTCCTAGACTTTAATTTTTTGGAGTGGCTTTTTTTAGTACAGATAAAGAGAAATAATCCATAACTTTAAGTCTGCAACCGATGAGCATTGCTGGTAAGAAGGAGACTGTAGTTTTAAAGGTTGATATGCGGAATGTCTTCAATCGAGTATCCTGGCACCGGCTTTCCAATGTGTGCGAAGGAAATACCAGAGATTTTTCCCTTTCTGTCAAACTGTCGTTTACATCAGCCGACTTTACGGCACCAGATCGGAAACCTGAAGTCAGGAACAGGTGCTTATCAGGGAGACTCCTCCGGGACACTTCTCTTTTCTATGACACTTAGTCCAGTGATACGGAGCATCTCCCAAAACATTCCTCTTCAATTACAAGCTTGTTATTTAGACGACGTTTTTTGTGGCTCTTTCGATTCCATAATGCTATTTCTAGATCTTCTTCAATCGACTTCGGATGCTGCTAGTTTGCATGTCAGCAATGTAAGCTAGATGGAATAAAGAAAAAGTTCCCAAATCTTGAGATTCTAGGCGCACCCATCCGAGATTATAAGTTTTGCTTTTTTTCCATCAGATGCAAAGTCAAGAAAGCAAATTTTCTGCCGGATCAGATGAAGACTATGCGCAAGCCTTCAGTGGCCCTTTCCATTCTCCGTCACTATTCTGGGTTTTGCCGACTTGCTCTTCTTGCAAGGGCGACTCCAGCTGGTATAGCAAGTAAAACTCTTATTGAACTTGATGATGACATTCGTGAAACACTTGAAGAGACCGCAGTGATAGGCTGCAACAAGACAGACACTACAACCGTGCGGTCAAGTGTGAGAATTTCCATTCGACCAGTTTCTCATTATTCAGGAGATACATTAATTACTTCCAGTGTGAGATCTGAAGTGCAGTGGTCGACTTATCGGCACATACATGTCACGACCTCGCCTCCGATTGACTGAGAGATGCAACCATTTGTTTTTGCAGCTTTGTAGTCGAGTGCTCACTTTAAAACTGGGGAACCTGGGTTTGAATCAAAGCGGGGAGCATCAACTTATCTATTCATTTTTGTTAAGAGCGGATGGAACTGCCATTTACCAAGTAGTGTCATTTGATAAAAAATTACGGGGTTTTCAAAACCCTTGCGACATATCAAGAATGGGATGGGTTAACTCCTCATGCCATCTTTGGCTGAAAAATTGATCGGTTGGTAGATAATTCCTCCGAGCCTCAATTGTTTCAATAATACTAATTACCGATGTGATTTTGATTAGACTTCAATACCTGCGTATTTCTGTCACTCATATTACGAAGTAGCCTTAGAGTTTTCAGCATCCTACTAGAACCAAGAATCTAATCAAAACTAACTGGTCAATATGTAGAATTAATCAACTCTACGAAATACTAGACTAGATAAACAAGGCTATTGTGTGGAATATTCCATGCATGTTTTACGCGTGCCTCACCATCGTTTTTAACTAGTAAATTGGTGCCTTCAGTACAACGAAAACGTCCATTTCTGATGAATTTAAAATTAATCGACCGATTAATCGCCACTTTCCAATGATAATTCAGTAATCAGTCGTTTAGCAAAATCACTAATCAGTGCACCCCTAGAACGTACCTCAAATGAATCCACAATTTCAGAAATCTGTGAACGCTGTCCTGAACCGGTATTATTTGATAACTTCAGAATCACTGGTTTTTTCATGCTGACTTGCGTTTTGCTGATTCCAAAATGGAATTTACGAAGAAAGTTCCATGAGTAAGTTTGCATTCAAGGTATCAATTACATGTACATGATATCAATACTGCATAAAATTTGTAGCAATGTCGGCATGTAATCCGCGAAATTTTGTTTTTGTCTGAGAATGAAGCAAAAAAAATGGAGCAGCTATTGACTGTGATTTCCTTACCACTGTCAATAGCATTACTTATGAACACAAAATGCAAATGACGCACAATGCACTTTTCACGACCAATGAAAAGCGCATCTAAAACAAGCAACGTATTTTAAAATGTTTTTTATTCAATGTCCTGTACAAATTACACACAAATTTAATCCTGAACAAAAGTCCAAGTTGCTTGACAAAGATTGAATACTCGAAGCAGTTGGTAAAACGTTTGCTTTCAAGTAAATTAAAATTTATTTTGTCTAAAAAATTATTGACGCAGGTACTGAAAATAAATTTGCCATGAATCCGTTACGTGTCTGGTTATTTCTCATAATGCTGAACACATAATACACAAAACAATAATCATCGTTTTTCGGTAGAGAAATTGGAATTGAACAAGACAAGAGTGCACTAGTTACTGATCTGTCTTATACATCAAAATCAAGAAGAGATTGATTTATAGAGTAAAGTTTTCTGCTGAAAATGCTCTGGATGTTCGTAATTTTCAAATCAATAAGCTCCGGAAAGTGAAGTGAAATTAGGATGTATTATCAAATGTTAACAATTCAACATGATGGTCTTCTCTCTTATTAAATGTATAGTCAAGGGAAATTCAATGACGCTTCTTCGATTTAGATTGAAGAACAATCTTCCACCTAAAGTGAAAGATCTACCAGCCAAATAAGGCCTATAGATTTGACCTCTTAAGCCTTAGGCCATTAAACTTTTCAATACCAGGAATCATTAAACATAGGCTACAAAGCTCAAGTTATTCAACCAGAACTTGGATCTTGGTTGTTATCCATGTTTGTGGAGAAAGAATGCTGCTTAGGACCAATTGGAACTTGGGGACATGGAATTTGGGAAAAGAACCCCTCCCCCGGAGTTGCCACCCATGCTCAGCCGTCTCAGCTATCATGAGCAAACGACTAGCTTTGAAATAATGAGATGCTCATGTGATGACTTACTGGTAATGGCTCTTCGGTGTGCTTCTAGGGACTCTACCGCCTCAATTCGCTCGACTGATGTGTTGGTTGTGGTGAGGACAATACCTCGTTCGATGGCTAGACTCTCTACTTCAGCTTCTGTCACCAGCATAGACACAACACCTCCACCAGCTTTGATCCGCTGCACTACCTCTTTGTGTGATTCACTGTCTGAAAAAACAATAACATTTTGATCAAATTCATGCTAAAAATCGCCAAACATGCGTGGACCTAGTATAAAAACAATTAGACACGAAGTAAAAAGGCAGAAAATGTAGATCCTTCAAAGGCCTGAAGGCTTAATTTTAAAATGAGAATATCAACATAACAAATTTTGCTTTGAAAATTATGTTTTAGTGATCGCCTCAGTGTTTCTCAACGTTTCATGTGATTCACCCAGTTCTCATTTAATCCATTAATGACCGAACAATTTTCAAAAGTTGCTTTTTTTCAAAAACTAACTTTGTCACATTTTCTGTTGTTCCGGTTTAAAAGTTGCGCAGCGTCAATCCAAGAACTTTGGATCGGAATATTCCATAATTGGAGCATTGGCCTTAAGTGGCTTTATGAATAATCCATGGTCAACTTTCATCTAAATGATGCTGCTTATACAATATATACAGGAAGAGGAACTGCATGAAACATTGAATTTTGTATAAAATCTGCATGCTTATGAATCATCAAATAATGTGAAGCATACATAATATCATCTTTGTACAAGAAAAGTATTTCGCAAAGTTTCAAGTTTTTTCTGTACCTAATAATGTCTAACGACAAACCCAAAGCCATTGAAACCAATTTATTATAAAAACTCTGACTCATCTCAACTTCTTGACTTATCATATATACACTAACAGTACACAACCTACCCAACCTAAAGCCTGAGTGAATTATAACATTGCAGGAAAAGACAGTGCAGTGAAACACCAAGTTCAAAAATTGCACTTTCAGGACATACACAACTAAAACTCGAGCATTTATCACATGCACAAGCCTGAACAATTGAAAAGCAAAAAATAATAACACATTTGAACTTTTAAATTACACTCACTCGTTGAGTACTATCAAAACCCCATGGCCTACTGTCAAACTTTTGAGGCACATGTCTTTTGCCTTGGTCTATTGCAACTAGACTATTTTCCGTCTATCCTAGTTGAGGGATTAAATCATTGGGATTTCTTCCTCTGACCATGCCGACACCTAAAGCAATCAATAGCTGTGTCTCCAGATGGTTCTACGAAAGTGAACGCTCATTTTCTTTTTCTTTCAGAGAATGAACGTACCTTTGCACTAGACAGTTTATTCTCGTACTCTGCAAGTTAGCAATATATTCAGTCTAGAGGTCAACGTATTCATGGAAAAATCTGCAACGTCAGTTGCGTCTATTAAGATCAGTAAACATGGTGACAGTTCTGAATTAGTTCATGTGCATACTGCTACGGCACTATCATGAGTAGACATCATTCTTCGGAATCTGTGACCAATTTAATTACTCATATCTCAACCTGGATTTGGTAGATCTTATGATTAAGTTGACTAAAACATCTCAAAATTGATTGGATCCGATCAAAACCAAAGATATAAAGAAATATATATGGAAACAAATCAAATCAAATATCGTTCCATTTCTTCAATGAATCTAAGGAGAGCTGAATCGCTCACGCATCGAGTATTTGAGTTGGTAATAATGATGTTCTTTATTTAACCTCAACCTTTGTGCAAAACAGCTTCAGTAAAGCGTTGTTGAACTTTTTTAACGACTTGGATGACATCTATTTTCAGCACCCTACAATAAAATGTGCTAACCGGTGTTTCTTTCAGAAAAACATATCATCCAGTTTTCGGTTGACTCTGCATTGACAATAATTTTTTTAGATACATATTTTTTAAACTTTTGATGTGAATTCATAACATCATATACACGTACATGTATATCAAAGCATACATGTGTCCTAAAGCTAGCCAACAGCTTCACGTTCTAAAGCTAAAGGCGTCTTAAAGCATTTTTATCGAAAGAAGAACTTCATGATGTTTATTTTGAACCGCTACGTCAAGACAACATGTATTCTGCCGCTATTGGCGTCAATAAATTTTAATTGCTAGAACTACAGACAGTATATAATCGTACACACCGACTGATTTACAATCTCTTTTGTGGCATTGATGATATCCGCAGTTGCTCAAGTGGTAGAAATTCTCTCTTTGACCGAAGGCAGCAGATCATCTCGATTTTTCTGTCGAATAAAGGTCACAGTCTCCACAGCCGAACCCCAAGGATGTCGAGAAATGGCAATCGATTGCAAGTCAATCGCGAACAGATCTGAGATCCAAGTACATCTTTCCAAGAACATGTTGCACTGAGTTTAGCAGTCGTCGTGATACACCATGGTGACATATATGTATCAATCGATTTCCATCTTTCATGTTTTTGATACTTGCCTCAATTATTTTGCATTTATCTGCATGTACATCGTTTGTCTACAATTGAATAAATTTTTTGTGCTTCGTTCATTATAACAATATTCAGGGCGGTTGGTACAAAAAACTTGTTGTGAAACATTGCCTGACCGAAAAAGCAAAATGCTAGTTCATGGAAAGGACGACATACTATTATGTCTGCCAAAAACACAATGATCTGACTGATCAATGCCAGTATTTCGCTAATCGCTTGCCATATTCAAATAGGTTCGCAAATTAGCCTATCTATCTGATTGAATACTGTGATTTAATGATCGAGGAAGTCGCTTCGTTTGTGACTTTGACAATAAGGTTTGATTGCAAGAAGACTCGGCGCCTTTTTTAATGAAATATTTGACCGAAAGCCTCCTCCGCCGAGAGCACTGTGAGAACGGTTTTTTAGAAACACTTTCTTATACTCAAATGCATGCAGCGAGTAGAGAGCAATCAATCACTTGCTAATCAATGGAAGAAACCGTCAATGCCGAGCGCTGCAAAGTTGATACTATTAGACTTTTCGTTACAGAAAGACATAAAATTCTCTTTTCAAGACTTCTTGGTCGATGTGTTGAGACAAAAGATGACCTGTGTGTCGGGCAAAACAAACATTGATGTCATTTTTCGCATATAATTTATCAAACATTGTGAAGCCTGCATGTCGTGATATTAATTTGGACTGCCCTTCGAAAATTTTTAAAATACATCTATTCCTCGTATTTTATATGCTGCATATGCAAATCATTGATGAAATGATTATCTAGGATAGTTGTCTCAATTACAGCCAATGAAGATAGTGAATATCCTGTGTGATTGTGTTATTGCCTCACTCATTTCATTTTGCTGACCCAGTAGTTACAATATTGCTATGTGTTCACCGAATTTGCTAATTTATCATCAAAGATACGGAGAAAACTATTCCATATGACTCATCATAAATTACAATTTTCAACTAATTTAAATAAATTTTAATATAAGTTTAATTATAAAATGAATATGAAGAAATTTACACAGATTGTACGGATTAATTCAAATGAAATGCTTGAGTGCCATCAAATGTCATAAGTCAATGATAGATTTGCAAGAATAACATGATACTCTAATGAAATTACAGTAAAAATTGAAAAGATTGCACTGAATGAAGACAACGCTATTTATTTATGAATATATTTTTGCTAATAAACATATACATGTACCAGTGATTGATTTAACACCTCGAATAAATGAAAATAAAAATTTCGGGTAACGGATACGTGAACTGACTCCAACATAAACTTCACCATTGACTGAAATATAACTTGTTTGACTATCATCTGGCATATTCTAAGGTTTGAACTTGAAAATCAATTCTAATTGTAAGCACTTAATGTCCTGAACAACGAATATGAAAACGGATGAATTATTTCCTATGCATTTTTGTAGCATAAAAACAACATTTCACCTGACTTTGCAGCCGTACATGCCCATTAAATGATACACATTGTCTACGTGCCGTGAATACATCAGGTTGTACACACAAAAATGCATTTCAACAACTCAATTGCCATCAGATAAGGCCAAATGACACGCAGATGTTACATGGACATTGATAATCGTGAATTTCAGCATTGCATCACAGCATTAGGATGAAAGCGTTCTTACCCCAATACTTAAAGGGAATAAACACGATGGAATAATAACATAATAAAGATAGAACGTTGTATCATAGCAATTATCATCAACTACTTTATACATCATCGTGCTTTATTTTTCATCAACCTTTTAAACTTCAAAAAGTCAATTATCATAAGTGACAGTTGAATGATTAATTTACCCTGGATTCTTATCTCAAGACAATGAGCACAAACATCGCATTCCATCACAATTACTGAATATATTTGCAAACTGTATTAACTTATATAATATTTCGACAATGTCTCTCTGCACAGGTTGCGGGTTATCGGTTAAAAACAATGATTCGGTGGACCGTCTTGATGGATACAGACTATACATCTTTCATTGATCGTTTTTAATAACACTTTGACGAGACAAATGGACATACTGAATATCTCCAGATTGGTACTGGACGTCTCTTGTCATAAACGAAGGTTATCCAGGTGACCAGGTAGTGAAAAAATCAACTACTTTTGTTAGACTATTACATGCAATTGCCGACATGGTGCTCGATACTAATTTGATCTCGAACATCAAAGTCTAGTTGAATGCAAAAATTGTAAACAAATCCCAAAATCTATTATTTGTGTAATTAAATTATTCAAATATTTAATCCGATTTTTTTTGCTTTTTGCTCTACCAGAGCCTGAAGATATTTTGTGAACCTGATTCGAATCCACATTCAGTTGGATTCGCTCACCTGTTACGCACAGTAGCCATGTGATACCAACATACGTAATGCAATACACGTATTTGGAGAACTATCAATCTACATTTAGAATGTATTTTTTCTCATGTATAATCTCATGTATTTTTTATTGATGCTAAACTTTGCGTATACATATGTAACTCGTTATCAACGCTTGCTTGTAAGTGCCCTTTCGGCCATCGTTTTGCGTTTTCTGTATATTTCAGAATAAACATTTATGACTTATGACTTATGAATTAATTTTAGAGAACGAGTATAGAGCTATAGGCCGAACTGAAGTAAAAACCTTGATTTACCTGCAGATATCTATGAAAATCGACTAAACGCTTTAAATTTGATTGACTATACGATTTAGCGAACTGTAACAGACAAGGTCTATTTTTCTGTCGGATTGTCATTGTCAGTCTAATCGAGTTGTAATTTTATGTCATGCACTGCTATGCGCATCGGTACTTGTTAAGCAGCAAATATGGATTCAATTCTTTAGAGATAGTATAGTAAATAATAGTGTAAAAACTTATTATTGATGAAACAATAATGATTAACATCAAGTGGTGGAAAATTCCGATGGTATAAAACTTGACATTTACGCACACATCTATCATCCAAAAAGGCAATATTGAATAAATTCGCAATGCTGACGTATTTGCACTCCAAACTAATAGGCCATTCATTTATTGATACTCGAGAGATAGGATGACGCAACATGATAATTGATACTTCTGTTTCGCATGATTGGTGTTTCATAATAAATGCATGGTCATAAAATGAGTATGTAGAATTTAAACCGCTATGCATACTGATTCTCTAAATGCAATCGATTAGAAATAGAGAGAAAATTCTTTACATATCAAACAAATCAGCCGAAAAGAATGGTAAAGACCTGATGCCTTTGAAAATATAACGATTGCAAAAACAGATTCAAGATATAACAATAAGCAGCATAAAAACAACAAATTTCGTATTGCATACGTTAACAAATTCAATTCAACAATGATCGAAGTGGCATCAGAATTATCGGTGGGTGTAGTCTTGCATATCTTCTGCAAGGAATCCACTATGATTAGCGAACCAAAAACCACAAACTACATAGATGCTATGACTTTCAGAAGGTTGTATCTTTTGTGGTCTACTTTAATTCTAATGGAATCTTAAAGGGAATGTAAGACTGCACATAAGAAAATTAACCAGATAATCAGTATCATACAAACATGAAAATTGAAAAGAAAGTAAACAATATTGTTTATTTAGCGTGGTCATCATTCCTCAACTTTCTTTGCACTTGAGTTTATAATTTTACAGTTTTACAATTGATATTTTACAGTTTATAATTTACATTAGTTGGATGAAGTGAACATTGAGTGATGAACGATTTAAAGAAACTACCGGTAACTCAAATCATATCCTTAGAACTCGAATTTATTGATATTGAAAGAGTAGTTGTGGAAGAGTATTAAAATCAAAGCTCGAAAGGTAAAAAGAAAGGCACAGAACAGTGTGCCTAATTGACTGAATTAATTTCCCAAATTCAAAAGACTTATTAGTCCCTATTAGGGCTAACAAGGCGGCATACAACTGAACGCATTTGAAAATCCCATGTCCAATATTACAAATCCACAAGTGCAGAAATCGAACGTTCTGTGTCTCATTGGACACGAATGCTGGAATTCGATGCTTTTTTTCTTCCCTTTCCGAGCGGGTTTCGTTGCCTTTTCTCTAGAGAAAACATATTTAGATATATTGATGATATCAAGATGCTTGATAAATCTAGATGTGTCTAGCTTCGCAGACATTCCACAACAAAAAAGCATTATAATGGCTCTAGACTTTATACTTCTCTCTTTATCAGAGAAAACACAGCAAATCTCATTTTATCGAAAACCTCTGCTTTCCATTGGATTTACGTTGTGTTTTCTTTGATAGTGTCTGACAAGAAGAGGAACCCGGTAGGACTTGGCAGACGCTCATATTCGCAGTAACCATAGAGTGTGCATTTCGACCTCGATCTCTGCAGAAAATCGTGCTGTTGGCCTGACTTTATCCAATATGCATCCAATAGCATATATTCATCTACCAATAGTTCCGACAGTTGGAGAGTATCTAAATTTAGAAAATCATTCAACAAGCGACAATCGCTGACCAAAATACATAATAAGATTTGGTGACTAGATAGAGCGAAGCACGCGCACTGACTTGCTTACTTTGCATTCATTCAAACTGATCCAAACTGTTATTTGAAAGCTAAGTTTCATTAACAAGATGAGCTGTAGAAAAAATGTCATGCATTATTACTAAGACAAAAAGTTTTTAGATAAATCTGTGGAAAACTCGCACATTGTTCATGCTATCTCAGAAACACAAATGACAAGATTCTTTTGATCAGCCGCAACACAACAAATATTGCGTGATATCGAGTCACCACGACCTTTAACTTGCATTACGTATCACTTGAGACGAATATCTTACAGACAACACAATAAAGATTCATTATCGTTAGATCAAATATTTATTAGTTTCTCAAATCATGTCACTAGTAAAACCAAAATTAAACACCGCTTCATTGTTAATACTATAACGTCAATAGATTCAATTTAAATCAATTTTCTTGCATTCCGACCATGCTCTCGAACATAGACTGTTTTCAATTCACACAACTGATTTAGATGATTTGAATTTGCTTGCGGCATTGGAAAAATATACTTTGGAAAATATCGCTACCTTAATCTCAAACGAACACTTCGTCTGAAACATATTCGGCGTTTTAATTATATAGTTCGGATTTTCTGTAAGCAAAGAAGAGATTTAATTATTCAATAGAGTTGCGGACAGAAATTAAAAAATATATAAGGTTCAACAAAAAAACTGCGTTTTTCTACAGCCTTTGATTTTTTAGATTTAATGGTGTTTGATTGTGTTCATTTAAAAGTTAATGAAAGTTTTATTCAAAGGCAATGTCTATGGCATTATTCTCTGCACTGCATACGCTTTAATGCTGGAATCATAGATATAAACATAGTGTATTTTTGATTCCCGATCGTCATGTCTCTAGAGTGCTTTCCGACTATCTCCGAAGATAGACATAAGATATGCTCTTAATCAATCATCCAATTTTCTTTGCTGATAGTCATGGAGTTTCAGCAGTGTGATGTCTACTTCTTCATCAAAACACTGTCTCAAAATGGCTACTCAGCAACAAAAATTCATCAGCTGCTTGCTAACGTTTGGGGTGAGAAGAACATCACGAAAGTGAGAAGAATTCAAGCACTAGTAAGAGAGTTCGTCGAGGGACGTGAAACGGTGACACGAAAGGAAGGATCTGGAAGACCACGATCAAGCTGCTGCGATGAAAATATCGAAGAGGTGAAAGAACTAATCAAAGATGACAACCACTTATCCTGTGCTGACATTTCACTGCAGACAGGTGTTGAGGAGAGGTCAGTTCATCGGATACTTTCTCATCATCTGAATAAGAAACCCTTGTGTTGTCGGTGGATACCGCATGAACTGAGTGATCGCAATAAGCAGCAACGTATTGAGTGTGGCAGAAGCATTTTGGAAACCTTGCGACGTCGGCAAATCAAAAGTAAACTTGTCGTCGTGGACGAAAAGTGGGTCTACTACAAAAACATCCCACCCAAAGAATGCAACCGAGTCTGGGTCGATTGCGCAGGCGACAGACCTCAAGTATCGCGCAGGACAATAGCCGATGGGAAGGTCTTAATAATGGTTGCTCTCAATTATGCAAAGTCTTTCTCCTATATCGAAGTGCTGCATGATGGTGGAAGCATAAATGGTGATCGATATTTGTCATCCCTGAAAAACATGTGTGCAGCGTTCGAGCAGCAACTCAATTTACCTCGTTGGGAGATGTGTCTCCAACATGATAATGCAAGACCACATATAGCAATGCAGGTTCGACGGTGGATCGACCACGAAGGCATGAGTCTCGTGAAACAGCCCCTTTATTCACCAGATTACAACTTGCTCGATCGATATGTCTTCAGAAATTTTGAAGTTCATCGTCGTCAACGCAATTTTGACTCAATTGCTGAAATTGAGGCATGTATTGAACAATTTCTTGCTGGAATGACCATCACCCAGTTACAGAAGGAGTTTTATGAATTCCAGTGGCATATTGAGAAAGTTATAGAGGAAGATGGTAACTATCTGTGATGTGAATGATTGTCTGGATAAATAGATGTTGATTACAAAAAACGCACTTTTTTTGTCGAACCCTATATTTGAGCAAATTTGAAAACTGTATGTTTTTTGAATATTTCAATTACACAAGGTTTCTATTAACTACTCGCGTGAGACTGATGTAGCTTTAAATTGCTATCACACTACTAGGACTTACACGGTGATGACATAGTCAGACTTTTCCTGGAGCGTTGTGATACCTTAGTTCAGATGCTCCTCCTCAAACTTTCGAAGACAATCGAAGCTCGATCGCAGGTTAAAAAATCACAGGTCCAAGAAGACAAAGTCGCATTAGATTAACTCTCACTTTTGATTTTATACCTGTGAGAGAAAGATTCGAAAGAGGAGAATAACCAACAACAGGCGAACTGCCACTGTCTAACCCAACGACGATGGGAAGATGAGGAAGTTAAAATAAGTAAGGAAAGCATTATCGACGTGAAAAAATCTCAATTAGATAAGACATTCATTCGCAAGTATTTATCGCTTATATGTTAATTCTATGCAAACATCAAGAAAAGAAGAAAGCACTAAATTTGATATGTGGGCATCGGGAGTTATCGGACATTAAAGACATTCAACTTAAGCCGCGTTCTCACATCCATTAGAGAGTGAACAACCCGCTATACGTGCCATGTCCTAAACTGTGCTTCAAACAGTCTGATCACATTCATTCTCTTGTACCCAAATACAGACACCTCTCACGCCCCAGGTGAATGAAGACGTGCTCTATCCCGTCTATAGCGCGCGCGTGGCGCTGCTGGGTGCGAGCGCAACGGTTTCGAACTTCGACTACACTAAGGAAGAGACTGATCAACAACAGCAAGTTCCCGGTGACGATTTTCCTGAATACATTGATTTTATGATAAATCATGAAAACATATGTGAATGCAAATATTTTGAGAACAGATTGACCAATTTTTGGCATTGACGCAGATTGACAATTACATCGATATGAGAGTTTCCAAATACAGCTGCGCTTTTTACTAATGAGCGCGCCCACATGTTCACTAAAATGACAGACAACACATCGCAAGTGATACGTATCATGCATGCAGTTTAATGTGCACCATTTATTATAAGATATAAATATGTTACATAAATTATTTATTAAGATATAATTGCTAATTTCTGATCGTTACAGCAAAGTAATTGATGATTTTGAAATGTCCACGGCTGCTTTGAGGGTGTAAAAGTGCAGTAATTATGGCTCTGTGTAGGCCTATTTCCGATAGGTACGGATAAATTTGAAAAATGGAGAAACGTAAGGGTACTGCTGCATGGAATCAATCAATTTCATTAAAATTAACCATCTGTTATGTGGTGACAGCAGACATCGTAAACCGCCTCATAGGACAACTGATGCTGTGCTAAATGTCTTTGAATTGTAAAAACATCATATTTCACATGTTTACTAGGAAGGGTGAAGGATACTCAAAGGATTAGTTGTATCGATCTACTACACGCAAACATCATTGTTTGCGGTGCGATGGCCTTTAAAAAGACTTTTAAAATAGGGACACTAACCATTCTTGCCAGGCACTCGGCATTAAAAAATTATAGTGAAGCTTTGAATGAAGCTTTTACGTCACTACTCCTCATACTTGGGCTTGGACGATGCTGACATAGTCACACGACATTTGTGTGTTTAACTACAAACATTTTGATAAGATCCTTCCTGAAATCTACCCGGTAGATCTCTTAGCTAGCAGAAGCGGAGACAACAACAAATGTGTTAATTATTTGAATGTTAAAAGCAGGATCGAAGATGGTGGCCATCACAGAGGTTTACCATAAGATTGATGAGTTCAGCTTCCCAGTGGTGCTGTATACTTCCCGAGAGTAATATGCCCTTGAACACTGGCTTAAACATCTTTGCTGCCCAACTCATCAGGTTCGCCAGGATTTCATCTGATGCTTCCGCCTTCACATCAAGAGCTAAGGGCATTTTTGATATCTTCAAAGGACGGGGTTATAAGGCTAATTTGCTGGTTAATTCTTGCATAAAGTCCTTCTCAAAGAATAGGTTCCTCGTTTTTAAGTTTGGTTGTTTTTCGCCCCGCCAAATGCCATCCATCATTGGCATGTTGGGCTAAGAAAACCTCTTCTAGTTTCATGTGCTTCCTTTTGTGCTAAAAATTCCAAAAAATTTTATTTTCGGTTAGGTTCTGCTATGTTTCCTCAGGCTTGGAGAGACCTTCCATGTCGTACATTCGATATGGTTGACCTGGACCCGCCATGTGGTATAGGTTGGAGGTTAGGGGTCGAAACCTTGCTTCATGCAGCCACATGGTTCCTCCCTGATGACTCCATACATAGCAAACTTAATTTTGGATTTTTAGGTTTCTCATTTTCACCTTTTGTTATTTTTAAGTTAGCTTCTCGTCAGGTCCATGATGAACTCTTATTTCAGTTCTTATATGGTAAAATAAAATCGTTTATAAGTATTAATTTATTTCCCTTACCGTCTTAAGTTGAGTCGACTAGCCTTTATATGTATTCCAGTCCCTACTCTATACTGGAGTAGGTTACTCTATGTCGTTTGTATTAATTTATATTCATTCGTTCATGACTTTTAATTACCTATTATTTACAGGATTCTCCACTAGGGTAGTTGTTTAACTTTGGTATCTTCCACTTCCTGGATCCTTCGAATTTTTTGACCGTGTCGTGTCTTGATTCGATTATGGGGCGCTGTAGTACTTTTAGTCCGTATGCCCTTCCTGCCGACTTCCAATGACACCTTCGGAGCTCGACCTCTGGACCAAAATATCGCTAGGCCAAGCACTTAACCATTGTGCCACGAAGATCACAGATAGTGGAATAAATAAATCTTGTTCGGCCACATGTAAAAAAGACTTTGCACCTGATGTGCTTCCGAGGATAAATAAGGTTCATTTATTTATTTTTTACTAGAAATCCACTTTCCCAATGCTTTGATATCGATTTAAGCAGGTAAATTAAGAATTTGTATAAGGGGTCCACTCCACCTCAGGTCTCAGAGGGTGTGAAAAAGCTCAAGTCTCTAGGGGTTCATATCAATCAATAGTTCAAGTGCAACTTGGCATCTCCATACAATTTTGTGCAATACTTTCCGGGAATGAAAACATTGCAAAATATTGAGTCTGATCAACATTGGCCTACATAATCCTAAAAATTCATGCTGATCAGTCCGAGTGGCAATAGGAATTGAAGGTGAAAAATTATGCGCAAATTAATTTCAATTTAATTGGTCCGATTAATTAATTGAAAAAGTCCATCTAATTAGAAACCTTTTTCCATTGAAACAATAATTAGCAATTGATTGCCACTAATGATTTCTATTCCAATCTTCTCATTTTATCAGCGTCAAAATTCAATCAACCAGAATACCTTGTCAAGAATGCTACAGATGCAGACGTACATCTATATATTGTCAAGTACATTCAGTAAACTTAATTTTATCAACTAAACCCAAAGCCGAGGCTGTAACTGTACATCTGTGAGCTCCTCAGCGAGAGAACTTCGATATCTTTAGGCACATCATGGTGGTGGTCATGGCATTTGTCCACATTAATTCTATCAGCTATCATATGCCAAGCTGTGTTCATACATTGTAATATCTCCTTTCATATGATATCAACAAGACATGAAGCGCAGTGTCACTAGGCCTCACATTAATAGAAAACGCGTGCTTGTGATTCACAATTATAGCAAAACGGTCTTCCACTCAGCTGATTTCACATCTTATCATCAAAAGATTCATAGTGAGTGTTCTGAAGATGAGATCTACAATTGATTGACTGCTCAATTTACAAACTAAAATTAATTGATTGTAAATGCTGCTTCGAGTCAATCATATTCTATCGCTGGCAGTAATTTTACAAAATTCACAGATTCCAGGCCAAAAGATAAAATTCTTGAACGGGCCAGGTCGCTGAACCTGTTTTGAAAAATTGCAACAATAACTCAAGAAGAAATATATTTTTCATATCATTGAGCGCATCTCTGAATTCAAATGAGAGGCTACATTTGACCTTAAAAACAGAATCAATTGGTAGACCAACATAAAATTGAACTATCTAAGAAATTAGCGTTGGTTTTCAGCGATGTACATTTTAGTAGAATACATTATGAAACAGTTCATAGTCAAGTGAAAAATCATTATGTCCGAAAATCGAGTGATTTAGTGCGAATGATAAATCACGACAGAACAAACTAAACTAGATCTGGCCAGAGCAGAGCCCCTACTGCAATCCATTCCTTACCTAACTTGTCTGTCTGTACTAAATTGCAAGAGATCTGCGATCTTAGATCAACATATCATGTTTTAACTGCATGTCTACTTAATATCGCACCTTGTAGTCCCTAAACTATCAAGTAAGATTGGAATGTGTTCCGAGCCAGGACGCGCGGTCACTATGGCGAACGCATGACTTCTACGACCAGTAAGTGTATCGAGCGCAAGTTACGACCCATAGTGTATACAACGTCTATTTGAGAGCAATGATGCAAGGAAACTAAAGACAAACCTTTTCATCGAGTGTTGACTGATGAAGTAAAATATCAAACTTTTGTCTTTGAAGCCGCCATTTGGATGACATTAGCATGCAACCAACCAAGGCTTAAACCAGATTCCGACACTTCTTTTCTTAAAATTCATTTCTTACAGAGACAGTTTTCTACAGAATTCACTGTGATAGTTTCTTGTATGATTGAAGGAGAGAAAGTTGAGTACAAATAGAACAATGAAGTAATGCGATGGTCCAAAAAACAAAAAAATCAATCAAAACTGGAGTCTCCATTGATTGAGGGTAATCTTTGTACTTCAGTACACTCATTGATTTCCAAAGTGCGCGATCAAATAGCTTTTTAAAATGGATGAGCTTTTGTTTACTGAAAAATGACTCACTTTGAATGGAAATAATCAGTTGCACTATTTGTCATGTTGCTGAAATTAGGCATAGACCCCTAACCAAGTAATTTATCAACAACGAGTGACTTGATGACATGCCTGCGGAAACTAAGTTCAAATACCTCCATGTAAAAGGTTTAAACTAAACGATTACAAAAGTCAAGTAATAGGCAATTGACAAATAATATATGCTTACTAGACTCATCAAAGGTAATGAAAAGTGAGGAAAACTTACAAAGAAGAGAATTATCTAAATTATCTGAATTATTATTATTTAAATCCAAATGCTAAAAAAGTAATATCTACACATTTTCATCAAATTATCAAATTTTTCGTTGAGAGAGAGAGAGAGAGAGAGAGAAAAGAGAGAGCTCTAAAATAGTCCTAGTCGAAACCATCGAATTGAAGCAGAAAAAACAATCGCAAAAGTAGAATATAAAGCAAATTAAAAAATCACCATTGATGCCATATGACTGCATAATGGACCAGATGTTTTAGGGTATGATCGGCAATGATATTATTTTATTATTAAAATGGTATAAGATGATGTCATTTAACAAATTTTATAAAATGATATAAAAATGATATCATTTTACTTTTTATGTTGAAAATATACCATTTTTTAATGAAATATGCGTAGGCCTACACCGTAAATAGATCTAGTCATACGAGGTTTTCGATTTACACTGCCACAATGCTTCTTTTACTGATCTTAGCAATGAAATTGAAATTAGATTGCATGCAGTATCGAGATTCCAACTAATAAAAGACCGAAGAAAGCAGTATAAAAGCTTCTTGCGTATCAAAAGTTAGGTAGGGCCTACGGTCTATACATTAGACATCGCAAGTTTTCATTTAAGCTTTATGCACTCGAATTACAAATATGCCTACAATATGCAGTTGGTTAGGCCAACAGTATCTGAGGTGCGAAAAAAGGCTAAAAATATTTCGATTACAGTCAAGACTTCAAAAGCATCAAGACAGTGTTATTTATTAGTTGTTTGACAATCTGCGTGATAGACAGACTGACAGACAATAGCCTGCTGCTTTTCGCTACATGAATCAACCAGTGCGGAAGGACATGGGTAGAACAAACGAAAGAGACTAAATTTGCTTCGATACGAAATGCGCAGAATCTATGATTAGAAAATATAATTGAACAAAAATTTTTGATGATATCATTTTACATCATTTTTCGAAAATAAAATGATATCATTTTATCATTGCCGATCTTTGGTTTTAGGATACAGAAAGGTACACTGTGTGTAATCGGGGATCTATGCAACAAAAGTAAGGCCAGTTTTTGTGATATTTCTTGAAATATCGTGCTATGTATTACAACTATTCATGAAGGTATGAGCTTGGAGCATCCGAAGAATTCGTGAAATTCAAAGACAAAGAATACATACAGACAGAAGAGTTTAATATACCCCATCAATCTTTAATATTCCATTTTGCTAAAATCGACAAATCAATGTATTTCTTCGATGTGCTTGATGACAATTCAAAGCATCATTGCGGCGGCGCCTATCTATTATGAGAATATTTTGTATCATATTTTCAAGCTTCCATTCATAAGATTGCAATAGATTATGAATCGTTTGTTTTCCTCTATTTTTATTAAAAAACAATTGATATTGAAAGGAAAAACGCAAAGCGCGTATGATTGCACAAACACGCGCATTATCATCACCTCCATCATGAGATCAACCTGCATATATGTCTTACTTTACTTCAATTATAGTATTCTTGATGGCAACTAAAAATTTTAAATATGAGCTATTGTTGTCCACTCAATCTCCATTCAAGATGTAAATTCTACAAGTAATTAAATCGTGTCATCGGCATCACATTGCATTTTAAACATGGGAACCTCTGACGGTGAACAGGCTTATTGTCGACTATTATATCAATTATATTTCAACAAGCAATTACCGCATTTCCGAAGTACCTGATGACCTATAACAACTTGGCAGGAATAATTTCTGCAAGTTTGCGTTCTAAACATTCTTCTTACATGTGGAGGCTCTCTACATCAAAAGAGAGTTTATCGGCAAGAAAAAGGAAATATGATGAATTTATTGCCACTCATTCAATAACCAAACAACCTCTGCCTAATTTCTGATAGCACATCCTTAATATGTGACCTTAATGCAACGAGAAGAAAAACATGTGACTGCTAAGTTCCGACACAGTTTATTGAATGCAGATTGATGCGATGTACTCGTATATTTGCTGTTTCAATACACATATTTTAACTTACCAGCTGCAAGAATGGCTGTGCTCTCTTTCAATCAGAATGGTTGGCTAATTCCCGTGACAATCATAAGAGGTCAATATCATATGTATGCTGCATTAGTATTTGAATATATTCCACTTAGATTATTTCATTAAGTCAGATGAGCCTAGGTAATTGTGAAAAAATCAACAAATTTGCCTCTTCTAATATTTTTGACATGCACCAGTCTTGATGTGTCTGTCGATCAGGACTGTTGATTTTCCTTCACCAATATCTGCTTCACAGTGGCTCCCATGACTACTATCGATCATTTGAGCAAGGAAATTCTCATGAAGTGGCCAAATCCTTGAGATTGTGAGAACCAATAAAACTGCTACCAAAAAATATGCATTTTGAAATATCACTTAGTGAAATAGCTACCGTTGTGTATATTGAACTGCTGAATATATTCGTCTTATTCGTTCTAAATTGACTCATGACGCCTTCCTTGCTTGTTGTACGTGCAGTTGCTAAGTGCTAAGTGGCCATAAATTTCTGAATGAATACTCACTACGCAAATATTAATTGTAACAGATTTCAAGCATATTTAGTTTTGCAACTATTCGAATTGACGTTGAAATTCAGCCTGCCTCACAGATTGTATCAGCTGAAATGGGTATGAGATTCATAGCTCAGCCGATATTCCTCTTTGTGAAGCCGTGCTGCTCGGCAATCCACATCTTTGCATAAAAGTATAATAGAATGTAGAGAGGCAAATTCTCATTTACAGTTACCACTATACACAGAATTCAATTAAAATGCACAATGGAATAGAAGAATCTCATTCGTTCACTAAATTATCAGTTTCATGCATTTAAATAAACATAGATTCAGCGGTGAAAGTTTATTTAGCTAGTACGGCAGACAAAAGGAAGAAAGGATGAGATTTGGTTGTAGCTTGGTGAAAATGCTTCGTAAATATCTTCGTCGCTGTCCACTTTGAACATGCCGATCAATCTGGGTGACCAAGTATCTACGGGTCTCTCTATGTGATAGTTACTGGCTTGGTGAGGCCCGCAAATGCCTGATCACCCAGATTGATGAATGTCTTACTTAGCGAATGGATATGATTTTGCCATTCAGCTGCATTTATTCTAATTGCATTGCATAGTAGCAATTACAAATGTGCATTTGCGTCACCATTCTACATATCATAAATTTAGTTTCACTGCTCTTTACTGCACATACTTGCTTATCATTTGCTTGAAAATTTGTTTGTTAGCATAAATTTCCCCGTTTGTAGGCCGATGTCTTCCAGATACAAAATTGATCGACAGATAATCCAAGCGGTTATTTATTCTCTTGTATTCTAATTTAATTTTAGTCGCATAGTACAAGTCTATATCAGGGATGTGATTTTTCTTTATTTGAAAGAATTCTTTCTGTGCTCACATTTTTTCGATTTCAACTTTTGCTTGCAAATCATTTTCAAATGGTCAAAATAGAGAAGGAAAGCTATTCTCAAGAACGCCCTCCTAAAAAGCATAATCTACCTCAAACTTGCCCTTATAGATGACTTAGGCGCTTTCCTCAAGCTCCCCCTCCCCAAATCAAGCCCTAACGCGCTCTCATCAAGACCTCAAAATTCATTCACACCGGACGCGGGGCAGGATTTTCGTACAGAATCTCAATAGTCTTATGGAAGAATAAATCACACAGGGACGCGCGGGACCGTGTGTCCACGAAAATTTAGAAAAAAATTCTGAAATGGTGGGCGGCTTACTTGCGAGATAGGAAAATCTACGCCGCGAGGCGGCTTCCTATTACACCAGATGTTGCCAGATGTCGTGAAGAGAAATGACTGACTTTCGAGCTTTGACATAGCCATCCGACAATTCTGATCTTTTGCAAAGACAATGTAACGAAATGAATATCAAAATCCTTTCACAATGCACTTTCACTTCATCAACTATGAATTCGAATTCATGAATGCATTTAGAGACATATGACATTTCATTCACAGCAGATTTTTGGGGCCTTTTTTTTGTTCGCTTCGTACTGCAACGATATACGTACAAATAACAATAAGACTTTTCTATTGATGTATGCAGACGGCATTTGTGAACTTTGTCCCATTTTTAAGAACAATGTCGATGAATCTATGGAAGTCATTATGGAGTAATTTTTCAACATTTTAGAGTTGGCTAGAAAATAATTCGCTGAGATTAAATGCCTCAAAAACAAAAGCATCGTGTGTCCTTAAGAAAAATGATGAAATAACGTTTCCCCCCTCCTTTTTGTTTTTTGGATGAATTTAAGTTACTCGGTGCTGCATGGGATTCCGATCTAAATTGGCGTGCCCATTTCAAATATTTGCTATCTTGCTGTTCTCGTAGATTGTATTTCATAAGAGCACTGAGAGAGATCTTCAGTCATGATGAACTTTGGATAATTTTCTAGACTACTATCGGTAGCGTGTTTCAATATTGTACTAACTATTCGGAATTTTTACAAGTGATGTTCAACGTGTCATATATTCTTTGTTCCGACGTGCAAGAAAAATTATATGTTTCAAGTCTTGTCCTTGCAATAACAACAAGACTAAGTTCCACTTTACACGCCGTGACACGTTCCTAAAACTATTCGATAAATGTCAAAACGAATGTCATCCTCTGTTTTCGATTATTTCACACCCAAATAATTGTGTCGACTATCAGCACCATTCTGTAAGACAAGCCGTCGACAAAATTGTTTCACCATTATGTCAACTCTTTTATATAATGGTCTCACAAACTTTGTAAAAAAACCTGATCTATACTTAATTTTCTTGTGATTAATGTATTTCTGATTTTCATTTTTGACAAATGCAAACTTACTCTCTAGCGAATTTTGGAAGCGATAAGAAATTTGTTACTGTTCTCAACTCATGTGATAGTCATCAATAGAATATTACCGATTATATTCTGATAAATTTTTGATAGATTCGACTTTACTCAACGAAAATTAATAAGTCGGAATACCTTTTATCATCGTGTCCTGTTGGACTCAATTATCTTCTCAGATTGAATGCTATGTTCTAGACTGGACATCGATCAAAGCGCAAACCACACAATTACTAGGGACGGTTTAATTCCTTGTCCATTGCGTTAACATCGACTGCCCCTATAGCAACACATTGCAACTTCATCATAACCAGTGTTGGGCATCGTTAAAAAGAATTAGTTCCGTTAACTAAAAAATGTAGTTCCGTTAACAATAATCCGTTAATTTAGGAGTAAAGTAACGGAAGTTAAAGTTAAACCTTTCATTCGTTAAATTTTATGTTATCTTTAAAATCGTATTTTAGTTAACATTGTGTCTTCACAGACAAATTCCTGCTATTCTTAGTTTCTTTATTTTTCTTCGGCTAGGGACCCGTACACCTCTTGTGAAAACTTATTAGCCTGCATCTTTGCTATGCATGCAGCTTTTCTCCAAAAAGACTTAAATCATCTTACAGCAGTTCTCAGGCCAATGTTTCTTACAAAATGGAAAGTCGTTTGTTCTGATGAATTATTCCACAAAGCTTTTATCCATCAATCTTTTTCATTCGAGTCGTTAGGTAAAGAATAAAACACTTGCACATAACGCTGCACATAAGGCTGACATATTCTTCCTGCACTAAGGAAATTTGTTCGGCACTTGCAAGCATGCGCGTAGGTAGACGAAATGAGACCGCATTGTGGAACAGAATCAATTATTGTGACCTTGTATGACTGCGCTCCTGACACTGTCTGCCTCATTGTATGAAGAGAATAGCTTCACGCAAAAACCGATGCGAATTCTGTATGACGCCGCGCGCTATTGTCAGTGTGCACGATGAACGAAGGAGAAGCAAGTTAACTCAGCCTTCAAAAGTCTGTATGTATAGTTGAGTTGACATCATGAGCTAAGCTCTCAGCCGCATATTTAGTAAAAAAAGTTTAACGGATTAACGGACTTCCATGAGAGTAACGGAAGTTAAACTAATCGTTAACTTTTTTAGAAAGTTAAAAAGTTAAAAAAAGTTAACTTCCGCTAATTAACGGATTAACGGAAGTTAACGGATTGTGCCCAACTATGATCATAACGATCTGTTCTCGTCGGATGCTGACAAATCGATCAGATGTGTGTGGGTTCTTAAATGCAACGCAATTATATTACTCTATATTATTCAAGGATTGTTCGCCCACATTAAATTTAAAGTTTACTTGTGAATGAATAAAAAAGCCTCTAATTCCGTGAAAAATGTGTCTTTGAGAAATCATTTTGAGCCATCAAGATTCGACATGCTACATTTCCTGATATCATGTCATATTCTTAAAACTGAATGCGTTGCGATGCTGAGCTATCACTGGAAAAATATCATGTCATGGAGGCGTTTTTGGGCCTATTCTAATGCATGTATCTCAGGGAATGTGAACATGTTAATTATATAACAATTAGAGGTGTCATAATGACGCGGTATACTATGCAGTTGTAAATTTCATGATTTGCTGACATTCCCCTCTCCCGCACGCGGGTGGGTGTGAAAAGGCATTTGGAATGGACTGTGTGAATGGACCTAAAGGCGAACTGCTGAAGATCTTAAGGCGCCTGAAGTAGTTTGACAATTTATCATACATGTGTTGCCATTGTTTTACAGAAAGGGTTTCAACAATCTTCCAGGATGTGAGCTGGAACGTCTCCATACTTTTTGTTTTTGAATGAGTTGGTTGATTTAGCTGACAATCAATTCGGATTCAGACCAGGTTTGGAAACAATAGATGCTACGTTTGTCTTGCGCACCACAATGGAGAAATAACGTGAAGGCAACACCAGCTCCACATGGTTTTCATCGACCTGGAAAAAGCATGTGATTCAATTCCATGTGAGATCCTTTGAAATTGCATGAGAACTCGCAATATCCCTGAGGATCCAAGATATGTATACGGGAGCAACAACGAAGGTGAGATCCAAGCAATGTCTACGTGATGCATTTGAAGTGAATGTGGGACTGCACAAAGGATCCGCCTTAAGTCCGTTCCTCTTCGTCCTGATCATGGACACGATTTTTTGTACTGATCATCATACTTGAGAACTCAAAATTACAGTAAATTCGTGATCCACATACGACGTTGTCATTGGCGCCCATTTCATAGGGACTTGGCATACTTTGGCGCCCCCTCCCTCAATTTTCCTTCGGTGCTCCTCGAACGGTGATCGCATCCCTGATGTAATATCTTTGGGGACAGTGATTATCGAAGTAACTTACATTTCAAAACACATCGTCAATGACTTCAAGAATCTGAAATTGCTAATTAAGAATAAAGTAATTTACAATTCCTTCTAATTGTGAGCTGCATTATTTGATTGAATGGCAGGTCCTCCCCCGCTCCATTCTCCTACCATCAGAAAGGAGCGTACTTTAATCAGAAGCAAATATACGGGCAGACTAATACGTAGTGACAAGGGAAAGAGGTGAAGTGTGAAATCTTGATTCTATTGATCGTCACTAGGATCAGATGCGGATTTCCCATAGAGGAGAGCACTTCAAGATTAGCGAGAATCAGCGGTGACCTACTGAGTGTAAAGCAGAGTAACGTCTGTCCACTACATTGTCACAGAACGTTGAGTTAGAGCAGTTGTTGTATGCTAAACGAATGCACAATATACTGAATTCTTTAAATACCGTAATTTTTCTTTTAATGTTAATCGCTGCAGCAAATGACAGACCAACTGATTGCCTGATCGAGGGAGACACTAAGCTGTGGTAACACAGGATGCCTAAACATGAGATACCTACATTAGATATTGGAAAGATTATTCAAAAGGAACCAAAACTTGTATAAATTTACAAGTGTTGCCATTACTTTTCTTAATTTCATGATTTGATGTGACGTCCCTATAAAGTCATGAGTCTGAAAAACTTCGAAAGTATGAACGGAATGAGTCGATCACGATTCAATGAAGCTATTCGTAAGTCAGCTGAATGAAGCAAACGAAAACCTGAAGTGTTATGATTGTTGGTACTGAACAATTATCATCACAATAGTGCGCCTCCTCCTACGCCTCTCCGTGAGCCAGAACTATATATTTTACTCCATCATAACTCAATCGTGAAACTCGTTGCTATGTCATCAGTAAAGCATTTTATTGTTGGAATGCACCGTAAAATAATAATTCAGTCTTCACATCGTAGATCTTTCAAGCTTGAAAGGCAGTCTGGCTGTCTTATTAGCGCTACAGAATAAATTAAATCCAATGTCTCACATTAACCATCATCACAAGGTTGCATCTATTGTCTTTTTGAATCTTCAATCATTTGGCATTATACTTTACTCCACTATGAATACTTTGACCATTATTAAGTTTCAAGAGCGAATAATTCTTGTGATCGAGACAATTCAACCAACTGTGAATCACGTAAACATGAGATTGACATTGTTGATGAGCAACACGATGACAGTGCATTTTTTATTCTTCTCACAATACAGCGATGAAATGGCTGTTAACACGATGCCTCACATCTAGCATGCATTAAAGCTGCAATGATTAAGAATGCCATTCACGAGAGATGACAAGCTTCGTCGTATTAGCATATTTGTAGCCGACGCCCAGTGATCGTAACAATGAAGTGAAAAACAGCTAGAATTGTTTCAGCTCATTGTCACATTTTGCACGGTATAATAATTACTCTAAACCAAGTTAAAGCATCCAAAACTTATGGCGGATTCATTGATTAGATTTAAGCACTTAGCAAAATCAATAGTGAACATGATGAATGATTATGGGACACTGGGCTATAATGATAACCTCTGAACATTCACCATAAATGTTTTCCATTGACGCACTGAACGGTCGTTGTAACGATTACCAAAGTACTTTATCCTATTGCATTGCGGAACTGATGCACGGAGAAGGGGAAAGGCTTGTAAAATAAGTAAGCAAAAAATGAAATACACTTGTATTAAATGTCACAACTGCGCCAACAATTGTGCAGATTGAAAACGACAAACGAGATTTGATTTCCTTATGCCACTGAAGGCTACCCGCGATAAATTACTATTCCATTCAATTTAGATAAAACATCTAGATTTTTATGATGCTGCACAAAGTTTCAATTTCTGATATCTCTTAATGTGGTCGACCACTCTTATCAAACATTCATGAGCTTTCTGCGTGAGTGCATTTATTGTTAACATGATCATTCCTTGCCTTGCGCATTTGTATATTTTGTCCTCACTCTTCATCTTTTCATCTCAAAATCTGATTTAGGTCATTTAAATTATGCATAGTACACAGGTAGTTAATCGCTTATTAAAATCAGATCTAGTGTGTGCTAATAAATCCCACTAATTAAATCAATCATTCAAGTGGATCGCTTCACTGATTCTTGAATTCCTACTGAGAATGTCAGAAAGGTTAAGAAAGGTGAAGACGGAGAGCATTCATTATGTTGCACTTGATGAATATAATTCTCAATAAATGTTGGATCCAGGTTAGATAGCTACTCATATACACTTGACAGAATTGTGCATCTGTACATTGCTATTAATTCATTTATTGTTTATCAAGGGCAACAGCCGGATAATATCTCATAGATTATAGCATGGGGAGTTCGTAAATTTAAACATCAATTACTTGGACGAATTTATTTTGCTAATGCGCATTCTAAATATCTAAAGAGATTGACAACCATTAAGCCAATAAAAGACTCCAACACCATTGATTCCCCGACCGCACTCGTCTGACCCAGGAATCGAACCGAAGTCCTCGGTGGAGACTAGCTCGCACCTTCTTCACTAGGCCACGCTGACGGTACAAAAGAAATGCGAGTGAAGGCAGAAGTCATCCCTAAGTGATGTCGACAGCATATTATCCAATTATTGTTGACGCTACCGGTATTTATATTGTAGCGAGACAGTATATCAGCATGTCATTGGACTACACACTATCGTCACACAGTAGATTGACAACAAAGGTATTACGAATAGGTACTATCAACGTACTCCAACAGACCTTTGTTGTCAATCTAGAGCGCACTCTCTCTCTCTAAAACAATATCTTAAAGTGAAAAAAATGTCTGATCTCTTGAAGGTAGCAACTACATCTACTCAGCTAGTCACTTTTAAGGGCGAACACCGGGCCGCTGATTCTTCGCAATACTCCATTCTAAGAGACTTATCTCTCTCTTCCAAAGTCACTATCCTCAGTTCTAACAGCTAGACATCACGACATAATGAGCAATATATTGAATTGAGTCCTCTTTCATCTCCTGACAGCCATAGTGGCTTTTGGGAAGACATCTCTAAGAGGAAGCATATATAGCGAACATATAGGCAGTGGCCACTCTCACTCTATCGATTCCAGACAGGGAGGTGGGGCAATTTGGGTACCTAAATTTGGTTATTTTACTCTGAGTTCCATATCAGATGTTTAAAATTCCTCCTTCCTCTCAAACGTGCGACAAGTGCTTCGGAAAAACAGAAATCGATAGCGGTTTGATTGTCTTCTACATTGTTGCTTTAGTAATGTTGCATTAAGTAATTTGGAAGATCAAACCTATCAAGATTTCGCGACATGTCAGCCATGATATAGTAGTACAAAAAACCCTATTAATGTTGTTCTATTATCTGAATGGATATATTTCATCATTTCGAAGATAAAATGTGAACCTAAAATATGTCAAATTTGAATATTTCTTACACTAATAGTACGTTTTCTCAGCAATAAGACAGTGAAATCAAGATCGAAAATAAGTTGTCTGAGTGACCACACATGAAATTGACGAGGAACGCTTCAATAAGCTACATCGTCGCTAATTGAATCTGTTTTCTGTTAATATTGCTTGTTCAGGATGGACGGTGCATTTGGTATTGTCCTCTTACAAGCTGTCCAGCCCATTCAATGTAAAGAATGCGATATGGGTTCCTTTCAGTGTTGCCGACAGAGATTTCGAAGAAAGGTTACTGAACTTGACATAAAATAATTGCTCAAACAAATATTGAAATGGGAATTATAAACACATTCTATCTGTCAATTACAAGAGGTCTGCGAGAATAAGTCTTTAATAGATCAAAGTTTGAGTCAATACTTATCTACTAAATTTCCGGAAATGACTATATTTAGTCCTAGCAATGTCATTTTGCATTATTTCTCAAATAAAATTGACCCGCATGACCGCAAGCGGCCATCATTTCTCAATGGTCTCCAAATGAATGCAGCCAAACTACAGCAGCGAGTTGTTACATCGCGCGTGTTTATCGCAAAGCACTTGTCGTCTCTTATTTGATTACAAAACATGGCGTTTTTTCAGTTTTATCAGTAAACTGAGCTGTCTATCTTTTAAAGGGTTTGCTGGCTAAAAATGTTGAGTTATAAGCTATTTATAAGTACAGAGCTTCCTCATTGGCACAAAACTAAAATAAGTAAAACTGATACTGATCTGATTGCTTTTTTACCTATGGTATAGCTCTGTGCTCCCTGAGGAAGCGTGAAACAATGTGCTTTTTAATAGCTTTAGCTCAAATATTTTAGCCAGCACCACTGACAATATGACGCCCTCTGTTTGCGGAAATCATACATCTTTTTAGTGTAGTGAGATTTTCCCTACTAGACGTATCTCAATATATTTGTTTACAAATTCAAATGTAGACGCTGATGCTACAAATGAAGTCTAATGCGTGAGCAACAGCAATGAGCTACAGAAGCAAGTCAAAGCAACAAAATCGTTAATGTTAGGTCAACTTAAGTAAAAAAAACACTCAAATTATCCAACTCTACATGTATTTACAGTTGCTTATATTTTCAAACTGCACCCCTCCACATGCATAATAGTCTTCCGCAAGTCTCTCATTCCAGCTTACTTTCATCAGCTTTGCTAATTCTCATTAACAACTAGAACAATCATTTCTTATGTGACCATTCTGACGCCTTTCTATTATAATGCCATTCATCAAATCCACATCATCCGCATAGAGCAACTGGTCAGTTGCCAGTGCATATAGCTTTGAATATCTTAGCGGAAGCATTTATTAGCAAAGAAGCTGCGAATGTCTGTAGAGATGCATAGATTATTCATAAAGCACTGTGTGAACTGAATATCACTGCACATACTATACATACCATGTTCTACACAATGATTGCTTGCCATCATACAACTCTTCTACGGCTCGAGAAATCTAATCGTTGCCAAATCAAAATATGAAATAATGCTCTTCAAAAGAGACATGATGCATTCGGACTTCATCTTGGAGAACTTAAGTTGGTAAATAATCATGTATCAGTCTTAGTTCAAATGCAATATAGAACCACCAAAAGGCGTTTCAGCGAGAAAATAGCATATATAGATATTTATAGCGGTTAGAGGCAACTCAAAAAGTGAATTTTTCGAACAGTGAAATCCGAATATTCGGCATTCGGGCTACTGTAAAATCATTCTGATTACCTCAATTTAGATGTCATTTATTTGTTAGATGTTATTATTCTTGCTGCTTTTCTGTAAGCAAAATATGCACCAATGCACAATTGTACATGTACTATAGCAATATTAGTTGTGTTCACACCAACTGTTGGATTTTTGCTTGGCCACACCAAAAACGACCATTTATTTTTTTACCTATCCGAAACTAGGTAGCTAATTCCAAGTGGTGTTATCACACACATTCGACTCATGGAGCAAGCTATCAATAATTATAGCAATTGAACACAGGAGTTAAATTGATAAATTCATGGTCCACTAGCCGGACACGAATGTCAACTAACATACACTTGCATGCTAACAAAATTACTTGCAATGCAAAAACGTAATAACAGTGGCAATAGCAACGCAATTTACCCTCACAATGCTGTTGAAATATTCGCAAAGAATTCAATTCTTCAGCTTTTTTTCTACAAATTCCAATGGCTCTAAGATACAATATTCCTCTTCCTATTTTACAAGAATATTTGTTCAATGTATTAACAATGTCGTTAGTAATTGATCCATGACTTCCCTGCCACCTGGAGGTCTCATCATTATTGATTGAAGAAATGTTACTTCAACAGGACACTATTTGGATGTATCAACTGTTTCACAAAACGAACTCAAAAGCTGGCAACCTGGTGTAGCAATTCAAAATTTAAGGCTTCCTAAAGATGAACGATTGCAGATCAGACAGAAAATTTCCAAAATCCTTGACTTACAGACATTGACACCGTTGACTTCGATTAATCGATCCTGTGCTCGTAGACCTGCGGAGGACGCTGGGGAATCATCTTCGACATCTCCGATGAAATGACCCGACTTGTTCTTTTCTCCATGAAGATTAAACCCGTACCCTTGAAAGTCAGGCCACAATCGCAAAACACATAACCGCACACTAAGATCACCGCTCATCTGTAATAATGACATTATGTTGGAAAATTTTACGATCAAGCTAATCATGTTGTTAAGATTTTTGCTCAAAGAAAAGTTAAGATAAAACTGTATACAATCATGAATAGTGTTCAGAATTTCAGGGCGTTTTAACTACAGAAAACTCCGACCATATCGCTTGTTTGAAGATCACAAAAATGAATTCGCGAATAGAAATTCTTTGAATCCGAGAAGGGCAAACATATCAATCAAATTTGCAAAGTCGTCAACAATGCTAAAGTTGATAATTTACGCTTTCCACATAAATGCGCGCTAATTCTTCAAAATTATGGACAGTATTCTTATCTATGTTCAAAAAACTGACAATCTCCTAGATTCCTCCTAATTACGTGCCACACGGCAAACACAAAAATAGACAGTAGCCATATATCACTCATCACTCGGAAATGCGCAATTAGCAGATTAACTAAATTTCAGCGGGTATTCACTGAATGCTACTTTCAAAACACTGATTAATGCTGCTTTTTGCAAGCACATTGCAAATATAATAATTAGATGCCGAGTTGCATCCTCAGTTGAAAAATGGATGCATTTCTGCCATTTCAATATCTGGAATAATCAACAGGCCTTGCTCACTTCTGTCAATATAGACACAGCTACTTTTTATAAAAGATGTGCATCTCAAATTTACTCCGGTTATTGCTGCAACATGAAACAAGTTGAAATGGGAAGTTGTGTTGATGTTGAGAGATGTATCCTACGGCGGCTGGATAGGTCTGTTCCCATTTTTTCAATTTAGGATGCAACTCAATATTTATATGATAATTATAAATTTAATTAGTATAATAATTAAATAATTCAATAATAATCTAATTAATAATTTATACAGATTTGACAATTATTCTATTTGCAAGATATCATTCAGTTGTGTGATCCTTCTGCTACGTCCTCCATTCTAGCAACAAAAAATGAAATTGCAACATTTTCATAGTAAGGTTGCTGACAGACATGTACAAAATATTGATGATACTTGTGTCCCCTCTGGGATGCATTCGAATACGGAGGGCATCGCAGGAGCGTCGCACCGCTATAAATTTGCATCGACTGTGGAAAAATGAATAATTTGTGCAATTGAATTGAGCAGTTGATGAATGTCCACCTACATGACAACAAAGGTCTGTCGTAGTACATTGAACGTCTGAAGAGAATGACAATTATTAAGTCAATAAAAGAGGCCAACACTTTTAATTCCCCGACCGCACTGCAACTTATTGACTTACTAGTTAATCCTTGGACATTAAATGCAAGCTATTTACATAAATCATCCACATGAATATTTTGTCAATAACATGCCCAAGTAAATTGTTTCAAAACTGCATCTATTTACAAGATTTAGGTGAATTATAGAGGAATCATACCTCAAAATGCATACGCTTTCATTTACGCTTTTCATCATCGCTATAATGGAAGGAGTAGTTGACGTCATCCTTAACTAATTCATCCTTTGCTATTACTGTAGACAATGCGCCACAATAAATTGTACAACATTAGAGTTTTGCGTAGCTTTAGTAAATATGCAGTGCTTTGTCATAGTGATAAATTTCAAAGTTTCTCTCTACTATGTATTTGGTCCAACAAAAGAAAAGTTGTAAAATGCAGCCTCCGTACAACGATAGCAGATGCGGCACTCTGTTCGCATGCGATACGAATTTCAATGCACTCGTCTCCTTAGCAAAATATGTCTTCTTACATGCTAAATGCAGTTGAGTAAATAGCTTGAAAATGGTAATTGGGAATTATGACAGGAAATTGAGTGAATAGTAATGTGATAATTGTATTTTGCTTTAGTAATCAATGATGGGACACACATGCTAACTAGAGTTCATTATCTTCTTGTTCAGAAAACGCGAACGTAAATGAAATGCACTAATCGGCTGTATACATCTATCTAAACATCAACAAAAAAGCGATTCTGAGCGGTCAACTTAATTGCCCAAAGAACTGCGCACCGAAAGCTTTCTACATTTATACACGTAAACTATTTTGTATTCTTAAAGAATGGTAATGGTAAAACAAGAAGAACAATAAACCCTAAATGTCAAATGCAGCAAACATAAGTGAAAACCACTGATGCACACACACATATACGCGCAAATGCTCACATGACAGGAATTCAAGTGCTGGAATTGGAAGATGTTTGCTTAAGAGTGCTGACTCATGCGTTGTTGCAAAACAGTGATCAAGTTTGTAGTCATGCGAAAACACTGGTTTATGTACATCGAGGGGGTACTGACTTGGTTCCCTTCCAACTTCATTCGACATAATAAGTGCCTGAAAGCATCGATTTGCATAGCTCATTTATTACAACTTTGCTGCCATAAGTGATATTTTTCTACACTCTCAGAGTTGAAATAATGACAAAGATCCGTCAAGCATGATGCCCCTCTGAAGAACGTTCAGTAACGTAAGAGGACTGAGGTCCAATTACGACGCCATCATCAATTTCCACCAAGCAAGCCATCACATCTTGTAGTCCCGTCTGAAACCAGGTTAGATCCCAGCTTTTCATCTGGCGATCCACACATTCCATAGTATGAAGATGGCAACTTGTCATGGTCATGCAGACTATACTAAGATCAACCTTTTCTTAGAGGGGCTTCGTTACTCAGGGGATCCAAGGCATGGTTATTATGCCACAGCATTCCGCCACAGCAAAAGACTACCATTATTATATTTATTCCATACCACTCTTCATCAACCAATGCGGATGCATTTAAATTATCCTCATGAGAACCATTCTCTTCTACAGGAGTATTCAACCGCTGCAGTTGCCGCTTTTGATGACTTCAACGTGAACAATGTTCACTGTCTTGTATACTCACACACCACAGATATTTCCAGTTAGGCAGCACAAAACTGCTGTTTCTCATCATCTTATTCGTCTTCTAAGTTCCATCTTCGTATCGGAGGCTGGAGGTCACATTCCGCCATCTTTCACAATTCCGGCACATCCGAAACCAACAGTGTGATGCAAAAAATATTTCATTTTCAAACAGGTGTCACAGGACATATACTCACTCTTGAATTCATATTTCATGTTTTGTCACTAGAATACATAACTTAGATGATTAGATGTATGAGACTTACCACTGATTTCGTTACCATTTTCTAGCACTTCAACAACATACACGAAGAATCGAAGTTGAAATAACAACTTCCACAACAATCATGCTTGAAACTGCTCACAAGTCATTCTTGTGTTTGAAACAATGCTGAGAAAAGAAAACGGCACTTGAAGATTTTTCGTGATTAAACTTTAAACCCTGCCGTTTGTTTCAAGAAAATGCAGTTGGACTGTCTAGTGCCTATCAACCGAAAACAAATAGGAAATGAGAGACTACAAGCATGAAAACTTCCTTTTACTCAAGCCACAAGTCATTCCTGATCGACCGATGGTTAATGAGGCATGAGTCGTACAAACCTCTACACTAGTGCAGTGGCACGAAGTGGTAAAAGCGGTAGCGTTAACGCTGACTCCTTGAAGAATTCTACGTAAAACGCTCGTTCCCCAGAAGCGATGTTCATCAATATTGCAAATACGGAAAATTTTGGGGTGATGCATCCATTCTGTCCAACACTGGACATACATATATATATATATATATATATATATTTATCAAATCTCAACAGATGTAACCACCACGAGACATGTTTCGGCCTGTTGGGCCTCATCAGTCGTGGGTAGGTTTGAACCAGCGACGTTGGAGGTAGAGGACGTGCAAGCATACCCTCTAACCACAAGGCCACCGGACCATCTGTTGAGAGCGTGAATTAGCCAGGAAGGCACTGCTTTAACGCAGGCACGTGGAGGGCGGACTGCTTTCTGCAATCACTTAATACCGCCTCCAAGATTGAGGCGCTTCACGCAGGCGCTACTCATTGCATGTTTAGACAAGTAACCTGGCAATTGATTAATTTATCAAATCTCAACAGATGTAACCACCACGAGACATGTTTCGGCCTGTTGGGCCTCATCAGTCGTGGGTAGGTTTGAACCAGCGACGTTGGAGGTAGAGGACGTGCAAGCACACCCTCTAACCACAAGGCCACCGGACCATCTGTTGAGAGCGTGAATTAGCCAGGAAGGCACTGCTTTAACGCAGGCACGTGGAGGGCGGACTGCTTTCTGCAATCACTTAATACCGCATCCGAGATTGAGGCGTTTCACGCAGGCGCTACTCATTACATGTTTAGACAAGTAACCTGGCAATATTTAATTAATTTACGTGCCTCCACGTGCCTGCGTATATATATATATATATATATATATAAATACTCAATTCTCAAAATATGCAAAACTTTTAACTATAGCACTATATTAATCTAGTGCTATAGTTAAAAGTTTTGCATATTTTGAGAATTGATAATTTATTTATATTTTACCGAATATCCATTATTGTTGATAGTTATACGAGGTGTGTCAGAAAAGTATCCGGACTGTGCCTGCTGTTCAAGCAAGAAATAGAAAATCAATAATCCGGTTACGTAATTAGAGACGGGTAACCACTCTGTCCAAATGAACGCCGAATCAGCCATCTCTGCAGCCATTGTGTGCGTCTCGCAGGCGGTTGATTACAACTCATCGAAGTCATCTCGTTTTGTCACCTCTTAAGCGCGATGAATGTTTTCGACTGCACATTTCGTTATGGCATTAGAGCAGCGAACGAATTTGAAATTCTTGGTCCGCCTGGGAAAGTCTCCTACGGAAGCATTCAAAATGCTGCAATTAGTTTACGGGGACGAAACAATGGCCCGGTCTTCGGTTTTTGAGTGGCACAAACGATTCAGAGACGGACTCGAGGAAGTGGAGGACGCCGCCAGGAGTGGAAGACCATCGACCAGCAGAACGGAGGAGAACGTTGATCGCGTAAGACAGATGATTCGGAATGATCGTCGGCTGACTGTAAGGATGATAACTGACAGTCTAAGCATCAATCGAGATTGCGTCTGGAAGATCATCACAGAAGACTTGGGCATGCGAAAGATCTGCGCGAAGATGGTCCCGAAGCTGCTGAACGACGACCAGAAGGAGCGGCGTGTCCAAGTGTGTGAGGACATCATCGAGCGCCTCGAAACCGAACCGAACTTGCTAGCAAAGGTCATCACGGGCGATGAGTCATGGGTCTTTGAGTACGACCCAGAAACGAAGCGTCAAAGTTGCGAGTGGAAAAGTCCTGGGTCACCGAGGCCACAGAAAGCGAGACAATCAAGATCCAAAATCAAACTCTTGTTGATCGCCTTCTTCGATATCAGAGGAATTGTCCATGCTGAATTCTTACCACCGCAAGGTCAACCAGCATGTCTACAAAGAGATCTTACGACGTTTGTTCCGATCAGTGCGTTAGAAGAGGAGAGACTTGTGGCTGGACAGCTCGTGGATGCTTCATCATGACAACGCGCCGGCTCACAACGCTCTGAGCATTCGTCAGTTCTTGGCCGAGAAGAACGTCACCGTCCTTGATCAACCTCCGTACTCCCCCGACCTAGGTCCGTGCGATTTTTTTCTATTCCCCAAGATGAAAAAAGTGATCAAAGGAACACATTTTTCGGATGTGGAGACCATCAAAAAGGCCGTGACGACGGAACTCCGCAAGATCCCGCAAAATTCCTTCCAGGAGTGCATGAACGCATGGCAGAAGAGGATGAAGAAGTGTGTTAGACTCGGAGGGTGTTACTTTGAAGGGGAGAGGGCTTAAATTTTTGCTGTATTTCAAAATAAAGTTTTTGTGAACACAGTCCGGATACTTTTCTGACACACCTCGTATATATATATATATATATACATGAACATAACTTTTTTGTTTTGGCATATGCGCCCCTTTATAACAAATTTGCAGCTATCTCCTGCAGCTTTCTCGAGTCCAAAGATTTGCTCCGATGAGAGCCATTATCGCGAGGCTGTCGACTATCACCAGCATTTGCAGGAAAAATGGCTTTGCAGAAAGCATAATTAAACGAACTCTCATGACAGTGGAAGAAAAACGAGCAAAACAGTGAAACCAATAACTGTGATGAACGTATTATATATAGGTATATTATGTCAATTGAAAATGATTTTTCAAAAATCAAGAGGCATGGGAAAAAAATCAATCACAAATTCCCTGAGAAGGCCGAAGTTCAACCTATCTTCAAAATTAGTAAATTGCAAAATTATTGCCATAACAAAGATCGCACTACAGATGGTTTTAAGTCTAATCTCTAATTTTTACAGTTGTGACCGCGGCTAGATGCGGTATATTGGGGACACTTAAAGACACCTTACCATTCGAATAGGCGAACATATCAAATTCAACAGACGAAAGGCAACTGCGGGTCTTGGTGGATTTGAACCAACCAGCGACCTCTGGCATCATAAGCCAACGCTCTACCAACTGAGCCATCGACAAGCGACAACGATAATAGTCCTCAATAGAAGAATCCGCGGCATCGAATCAGATGGCTTCATACCCAAAGACAACATAGCATTAAACTTTATGCCAAACTACAGAAGTAAGATATCAGTAATTAAACGCCAGCATTGCACTGAAACGGGGACTTTGTCTACACAGTATTCAAAGAAAGCTGCAATGATAATTCAACAAAGGAAAATACATGCGCCTCTTGCTGGATTTGAACCACCGACCTCTGGCATTATGGCGGGAGACAGAACGACTTAAGTCCTCAACTGAAGAATCCGCGATATCGAATGAGATGTCTTCATGCAGTTTGACAGCGGCTTTCCATGTACGATGGAAATTTTTATGTCCAAACATCGGCCTAAGTCTGAGAATTTCTCGATTGCAAATACGCTCTAATTCTGGAATCCTTATTCATTGTATCGGGCAATATAAACTGTCTCTCTCTCTACCTTTACCCACTTACGACATTGAACGGCATCTGACTTAATCATAACTAAATAACTAACTAAGCATGTCCCACTGATGATGGAAGTCTTGAATTTCCGAAACATGTAGAAATGTATAGGCTGCATCTATTTTAAAAGGTAGGCAAATATTTTGTGCTCATTCTTATATCGATTGCAGCAGACTCAAGTAGTTAGGATAAATAATAAAACAATGGACGCGATATGCGTTATTCACGTGTAACAACCGAACTTCCTCAAAAGCACATGATAGTCATTCAAATTGTTTAGCTTAGCAATCACAATGGATAAATAATAAATACAGTAGAAAAACAAAATCATAACATAGTCATTGAAAATCAGTGCTCCGTTGATTTTTCATTGCAAATCATGTCTCTGTGTTGACTTTCTTTCAATACATGCTACTTCGAAAATGTGAATTTTCCGGTACGACATTCAAATTTTGTCATAGCTCTACACCGTGATCTGCAATGCCCTAAAACATGCCAGTGAGTCCTTTTTCAGGTCTGCTGAAAGACCTCTCTGTATGTGTAAATGGGTGCTTGATTTCGCCCATTGCACATCCAGTTTGAAGACGACCGATTTTTTGCAAATCTCATTTGTCTGCGATCAATCCATCTTGCATCTGGCATGGAGGTGCTTCTATCAATTCAATAGTTGTGCGGAAAATTTGATATCATGCTGCGAGGCCTGGATTACCCAGGATAACCAGATATAACCACAAAACATGACGAGAAACTCGATTATGGCATGAGGTGATGTTCATGGTGATGGACACTCTTCAATAAATAAGGATTACAACTGATTACAACTCTTTGGACTATCAGCAACAACAAATAATTGAACAATAATCCTTACTTTAATTATATATTTACGTTTCCATATTTTCAACATCTAGTTTCGAAATGTGATCAATCACCCACTATTGTAATGGTACTATCTAATTAGCAATGCTATCATAAATCGGACGGTTTGTCGCAAATTGCGTTGTATTAAAGGACAAAGTAGTAATAGGGATGATGAGACATTACAATATAATTGAGTTGTTAATTGTAGCACACAAATTGTAAATCAAGATTCAGCTGACAAGTCTAATTTTCGTGCTAATCTTCCAGAAATCGTTGGCGTTTGTGCAACAGGTGCCCCATTCTTTTTCAAGTAACAACCTGGAATATTAAATTGTTCGAATCCATGCCTGCCATTGCTCAGATAGTGATGATTATAATTGTTGGGGCCAGTGATACCATTAAGTGGCAGGAATGAAGCGTCCATAGGCTCTTGTTTCATTTTAGAAATGTCAAAATGCGATGTTGATTCTTGAGTTGTTGATTCCTTATGCATCATTCATACAACACATCTCCAAATGAGCAACTAAATGAAATTCAATTTGTTGGTGGAATTTCTTTTCGGAATAGAAATAGTTGATTAAAGTTATATGTCATCTAATCCGAACAAATCACGTTCATTGATGCGCTAATTAACGTATACTTGCGTATGTTTTAGCGTTTTGCCTTCAAAAAATGCTGCAAATGTATTTTGGCATGCTTTGAGCGAATGGCACCTAATGAAAATCTAATTTTATTTTTATACATCTTCATTTTTTCGTGTGTTTAGCCGGCCCTAGAAAAGTACCAACACATGCCTTCGTGTCGTGAGAGGCGAAGAAAAGGGACAATGTGGTAGCTGAGTTGTCTCCCAGATTAGATGCCACGGGACTACTGCCAGCACGCATTGTGGGTGATCTACCAGTCTCTTCGTCTTCCTTTCTACCTCATTTTTCTATTTTCTTGCAGTCGTGCAGCTGCAGAGTAAGGTGATGGTGGTAGTTTGAGAAACTGGAAGCCCGTAACTTCATCTCTGCACGTTTACGGCTGGTGCGATGGATGCACTATTAAACAGACGATGTTCGACAGCGATGACCTGCTGCAACAACTGGGTGGCCTGTTTATGGATGCCTAACTTGCCCTCAGTTAGGGAGAGAGCTAGAAGAGGTCTTTAATGCCAGCTGCAATCAGCGGGCACCCATTCACTGCAGTCGAAGGGTGATACTGTTCAGTTTTGTTATATGCGTGACCTTGACACAATCCTTGTCTCAGTTCACCAGCTTCTTCAGACTGGTCGACCCACATCTTTGGCACATGAGGAAACGTAGATTCGTGAAATTTGGCCATTTATACTGTACTGTTTTTGTTTTTCATACTGTTCCGTGGTTAAGAATGAGTTGGTGTTTTTGTGAGTTCACATTTACAAGCATCTAGGTGTCCTTCGTTCAATGTCGATTGTACCGTGCCAACTACCAGATTTTGTGCCTCCGCTTTAATAGTATATATTGCTAACATCATTCATATCTTTTTGCAAACTTCGAAGTATTGCAGGACTGAAACATGATAGAAAACTATAAGAACAATTATGAAACGATACAAAGTGATTGGCATGAAGTATAGTATTCACTGTCTCGCAGGATGGGCTTGATGTTGTTTGATAAGCTTGTTGATGTCCGTTATCAGCTTTGTTAAAAAGAGTCAAGTCTCTGCGATTCTTAACGTTCAGATTATTTCTCTGCTTATTCAAAAGATAAGTTACTGCAGAAAATCTTTTCTCAACCAAGTATGATGCAGGAAAAGATGGAATCCATATTCTTGCTTGTTCCCGTAGTATCAGATATAGATCGATTAATCTGCAACTATTCTCGCAAATATCGACTTTAAAGCAAGCTTTGGCCTCGATGTCATCTTCAAATCGATAATATTCTCTTGGAGGTGAATCTCTGAAGTAGCAGGGTCAGCATCGAATGGTCGCAGTATCCACTGCGGAACATCCTACTGCAGCACATCCTGGTATCGCCCTTTCAAATTATCCATAAACTTTCGCAGGTGGAAGGAATAACGAGAACTCTTCTTCTGAAATTCCGATCAGAAGTGTCCCCACTCAAGTTCAATGAAATGTTGATACTTACCCCTTGCATTTTTTGCAAATGAAGAATGAGTTTTTCAATAAGACTCGCGATAATTATTTCTACATCTAGCAAGAGTGGACATAGATCCTTCCAACTTTTTATTGACCTCATTCATAAAGTGAAAGATGTCTGCCAGGTATGCAATATAATTTCTCATACTATCTGCGGAGTCGGCTAATGATGGATCAGATGTTTGCCTTAGCAATTCAATAACAGAGTCCAATATTGAATAAAGTCTTGTCAGACATTGACCCTTAGAGAACCATCTTACTTCAGTATGAAGAAGGAGACGTTCGAATTCTTCATCATTTTCTTGACACAGCTTGCGAGATAGTATGGTATTGAGAGCGTGTGCTTTGATTTTATTTACACAGTTGATGACAATTTTCAGTGTGCAATGGAGTTCTGTGTTTACTTCCTTGCCAACCAAGTGTTGTCTGTGTATAACGCAATGAATAGTTATCTCGTCTGGTATTTCCCTTTTCAAAAAGTCGATGAACCCTTGGTGTCTTCTAATCATTGGTGGGGCACCATACGTAGCATATTGAATATCTTACTGCCTTTTGTGTCGGTTGGAAGATTCATAGCAAAGAGCATTTCCTCTTGAATTTCTGATTTGAAGACAAATCGAACAAAGCCAAAAGCAAAGATTCATTATCTCGTAAGGTTGATTTGTCGATTTGCAATGAATATTTTGTCTTCGCTAGAATTGTAACCAGCTGATTTTCAACATAGGCGCTCATTTCATCAATTCGATGTTTAACCGAATCGTTGCTCAGAGATACTGTAAAGAGTATCGATGACGAATCCCTTTGCATTAATGTCTCAGTTGTCTCGTTGACTGCTGGACCTATGCGACTCTCACCTAGAGTATGTGAATTTCCGGATTTTGCGATTAACAGTGATACATTGTGGGATACAGTCAAACCTCGAATCAACATTGTATCACTTTTCGAAAACATAGAAGTAACTGTTGGCTGCTTGGCTTGGCTTCTCGCAACGTTTTGAAATCAGCTTTCATTTCATTTGGATGTATTCGAGTTAGATGATCTTTCAATCTGCTTGGTTTCATAGCTTCGTTTGAGAATATGGATCCTCAAAGTAGACACAGGACGGGTTGCGTCATGAGGTGAAGTAGTGAACCCGAAATCCAAATATGCTATACTATCGTCGGATTTTTGTCGATTTTGTCTTAACAGCCAATCGTAATGACGCAGGTAGGGAGGTATCTTTATCCAAATCGATTCTGTTAGCATTTTGGAGAGCGGCTTTCGATCTGAAAAGAAGAGCAATGCAAGGACATGCCTTTCATGAGCAATGCGTGAAGTCATTTAAACAAAACTTGGACGCGTCATTTTAACTAAACGTAGAGAGCTACACCAGATAGTAGGCCTATGACTAGAGAAGCAGAATGAAGGTGATCAGATCATTTTTCATGGAGCCTCGGTTTTCTGGTGGATTAGAAATCAACTGTTAAAGATAAGAAATTTTATTTAGAACTAAAGGTCTTTGACTCTGTGTAATGAATGAGCTGGTGATGAGCGTAAACTAGGGATTGGAATCTGGAGGTCATTTCCTAAATCTCGAGATTCGAGTTTTCGGAAATCCCAATCTCGACTCCAGATTTTCTACTTTTTAGTGGGAATTGTCAAATCCAAATCTCTTTTACAAGGGTGGGCCGATGTGACAAAACATGACAGTATGTGACAATTTTTTATCTCAAAATAAATTGTGACAAAATGTGTGTTTTTTGTTTGTGGTGTGACAAGATGTGACACAATTTAAAAAAAATTCTGACAAAGTATAAACAAAGTCACAGAGGAGCATAAACTTCACTTGAATGAAATACCGAACTCATGTTTTCCAGGAGGTCATTATTCTAATGGTCCTTTATTCTTGATAATTTGTATTAGGAACATGCAATATTGATACTATCCCCTTTCTTGCTCCAAATGGCGACTTGTACTTGCAACAGGCAAATCGTGCTGTCATCTGTCCGACTTTTCCAAGTTGACTTGTACGTGTTATGTGATGGCCTAATTGTAACATTCATTGTATGTGACCATATGTTTCCTGACTGTCATGTCCAGAACGTAGGAGTCCCTGCGAATTCATACTTCCCATAATGCATGCGCATGTATTTATATTTACCACTGATCTGAATACAAAACAAATGTAATGGTAATCGCTGTAAGACTGAGTGGCATTTATTCACTGAAAACAAAGTTTTCCTCTCTTCTGTGAAATAATATGGTCTGTGAACTCACATACTGAAGCATATTCCGATTACATTTCCATTATGCAATCATATTTGCTATAAGTAATGAATCATAATGAAATTCGAGACTATAAAAATAATCAATTTTAATAAGACTACTTTGAGTGCAATTTTTCACTTAACCCTTTCGCGACCACGCCGTACATGAATGGTGCAAGGTCACCACGATTGGGAAGACATCAATAGAGTATTTAGTTAGTGCGTGCAGAGCACGTCGTGATGACATCGGACAATATGATGAATTTTACTTTGGTCGCGACAGGGTTAAACAAAATTAAATGTGTCCCGGTTTTACCCATGGTCTGCTTCGTTATTACCCCAAATCTCGGGATAAATGTTGTACACCTTCAATGGCAATTCTCCATGGAAATGAAATTATGGTCTAACGGCGGTACTCCCCATACTGCGGGCTAGGACGGTGCTGACATAGTCAGACTTTAATCTAGAGATTTGTTGTCTTTTACCCTTCCTCACTACTTCCAATGACACTTTTGTGGCTCGACCTCTGGACCGACAGACTGCTAGGCCAAGCAGTTAGGCACTGTGCCACGGAGGCCACCCATGTGGAGCTATAGAAATGATAATAGTAACAATTAGGGCGGTTAAAAGTCAATTAAGTCAAAATATGGTCAAAATTTCTTGATATGTCAAAATAAGTCAAAATTTTGTGTTCTGTCAGTATTTTATATTACGTTGGCAGATCGGTTGACTTCATGAATCAATTTCTTCATTGCTACTTACCTTGTAGGCAAACTAAGGAATAGATAATGCATTCTGTCACACAGCAGGCGTGCGCGCTCCCGTATAAGAACAGTAAATGCACGCGCACGCGCACACAGCAACCCAGCAGTCCAACCAGCTCCCACCTATTGTATTTGGCTCACACTACCTTCAATATTGATCAGATCACTGAGAGAAACATCTTTCAGTATCCCCGAGCGCTTTCAAATGACCATGCACTAAGCTTGATTTCGGCCCCGATCCCTGCGGTATCAAAGCTTATATTGACAGGAGGACTACAAATTCAGACTTACCTGAAATTTTGGAGTGTAAGAGAGAAAACATTTCTCCATCGGAATATTTCGAAATTCAAAATGCTCAAGCAACCAGTGCTTCCGTCGAACGAACTTCTTCGATGCTGAAAAGCATCCTTCGAAAAAACAGAAATTTTTATCCTGAAAACGTTGCTAATTATGCCATTATAAATTACAACAATACTGACTAGACTTCAGATATATACTTCATCCTTCCCAGGACTTCATTCAACTGTTTCATAAACACGTGTTGTATTGCTGTTCCTCATTATGTCATTAATACATTATAGTCCACTGCGTTGTTAGCGTAATGCGTTTTCTATGCCATAAGTCAAAATAAGGTAAAAATTTTGGAATTTATAGGTCAAAATTCTCATCTTTTTAGGTCAAAATTTGTCCGCCCTAGTAATAATTAATAAATTAACGATTTTCTCGATGTTGTCCCGTTATAACCCCGTTTGATATATATTAAGAATGTTACGTCAAGTGCTCTACTTAAAGAATTGGCATTTAAGGAAAAATTGATAACTGCCAATCTTCTGCGTACTGGCATGTGTCAAATTTTGGCCATGTGTTTTCATCAGCATGTGACAAAGTGTGACTTTTGTATCAATGAGCCTGTGACAAAATGTGACATTTGCACCCATTGGTATGTGACAAAATGTGCCACATCTCGATTATCAAAATGTGACAAATTGTGTAACAGATCCAAATATGGCGGCCCACGCCTCTTGATCTCCTGCTCGTTTTACGAGCTTGTCGAGGAGAACAATTAGGCCTGTTGTAGTTTAACATCAATCCTTTTCATTCACATGTTGACTTCGTTTATGGCGTATTCATTATTGCTGTGATAAACTTCGACAAAAATTTGTAAGATGCCTTTATCTACCAATAACAGTGTTCGTTGAAGAATGCATGATCGCTAAAAAGTGGATTACACATGTTACAGACACATAAGATGTTAGGCCCCATACAATTAATAATAGGAACATAACAATATAATAATTCGTCAATCCCTCACAAACATTCTTTAGGGGACAGACAATTGAAATTAAGTTGAATGCTGATCACACATTCAAAACATTTTTGAACAACATCTAGACTAGATTTCGATTAAGTGCATTGAGTCACGGTTGCTGAGACATCGTTAGTCAACGTATTTTCATCTTGAAGTCGTTTGAAAAAAATTGGAGAAATATATGTTTTTCTTAGCACTTTCGTCCAGTGATTGAGCTGAGCCCCTTAACTTTTTTATTTGCAACCTCGGCTATTTTCCTTTTCTTGGAATACATTGTTAGCTTACAAATGATCTGTTTCAATTTGCATGTCAGTTCACAACTAGACAGCACAGTTCGTCAACTAAAGACTTAACCCGTGATTCTACCAAGTGTACTCATATGCATGAAGGTGTATTTCTCAGATGAGAGAATGATAAGTACATTGTAAGTTCACTAAGCTCTCGTTGGCTGTTCTCGACTGCCAAAAAGGACGCACGGCTTTGACGCTTACGCAGTAAGCGATGAAAGCTAACCTTGACTCTGATTGGCTGTTGGCGTTGGCATTGGAAACGCAGAATGACAATAGAGCAAGTCACACTCCCATATCCGCATGTGACCGCCGTCTATACCTGCTGCTCGTAACTGCCATTTTGATCAACCTGATTGACATTTACGAATCTTTAAATGTGATTTGAGTGTCCTACGGAAGGGTGAAGAAAACTGTACCAGTGGACATGTTCTACATTTGAAATTGGTCATGCAGCAGGTCAAATTTCTTGTTCAGGCCTCCATGAAGGACACATACTACCATGTTGCAATAAATGTGGATTCTGGTAAGATCATGTCCTCCATGTGTGCCAAGGGGCAAATGACTGTGCAATCATAATTGCTGCGACTGTATTAGCAGATGAAAAAAGAAATGTTAGTGTTACAGATTTACCACAACAATGGATGAAACATCCCAAGAAATCCAACTTCACTGAACTCTTTTCTGATCATTCCGATTAGCGTGTCGTGAATAAAAGTGTCGAAAAATGTGATATTCAATCTTTGCACTTAAATCTTAAAAATAATGGTAATTTCTCGGAATGTTGTAGTATTTATCTGCTGAACCCGAAAATTCTAATACTGGTAATGAATTCGTGTATATAGAGGATGTTTTGAACCTTTATCTATCAGACCCAGTATTGTCACTTGAAAAATTGAGAATCATTCGCGGGCAGATTGAGCGTGTTGCGCCAGCTGCGAAAGAGCAAGCATCTTGTATTATTTGGTCAAAACTTTGGCGATTTAGATTGACTGGTAGTAGCTTCGGCAGAGTCATTCGAGTTGTTGATAGAAATTCTTTTCCTCCATCAAATTCCTATGATGACAATGAACAGATAGCTATGAATTAGTTAATCTACCTCGATACTATGGTGTATTTGATCAAATTCCAATTGTGGGAGCACAGATCACTTGGTTTGAGTTCTTATATCTTTAGGTGCATGAATGACTGTCATTATCATAAGAGTAAGTGATTACATAGAAAAAAATAACACCATCACATATGTAAAATACTTTGCTGACTAAGTCGAACATTGAGATTCCGAATAAAATAGTACTTTGGCTGCACTCGACAGTTTTTTGACCGTCGAAAACAGAGACAATAGAGAGATAGACTGCTGGTTGCGCTCACACACTGATGCCTGTCGACGCACGCACGGAAATCGATACAGGGTCACTTATCGGTACACTGTCTGCGTAGAGAGCGTTGTCAGTTCGGCGGTGCGTGCCTCAATGGGAATATTGATATAGAATCTGAACCACTCATCCGATTGCATTCAGGTTTGAGATTCAGACGATTCAGATCTTGGGGATCATTTAATCTATTCATGTCACCGATCAATCGATTGATCCTGAAAAGTTAGCAGGCGTGGAACTTTAAGTTCGACCTCAAAATTTAAGAAATTTTGGATTTTTCTGGATTAATTAATTGATGGTTGACATGAAGAGATGAATCAATCCTCATGCCCTGAACCGTCAGAATCTCAAAGCTGATTGCGATCGGATGAGCGGTTCAGATTCTAGATGCAAAGACGTTCTAATTCGAAGCATTTTTCTATTCCAACAACGTTTTCTGGTCCCTCTATCCCTTTAACAGTCAGATTCGCGGGCTTCACATCGATAAACAGAAAATTTCGGAAGTCCGCTATCCTGTTAACTCCTACATCAATGAAAGGGAATCACTAACCGGAGAGCAGGGAATCGGAATTCTTGCACTATTATGATGATATCGATAAATACATATGTATTAGTAAATCAGGAAAGTAACGTCAATGGATAGGATCGTTTGAAAAATCGCATTCAATGAAGACATGCAATAAGAGAAAATATCATGATTTCACTGCATGACTTTTTTTTAATGATACCATTTCTCTCACCTCACCGCCTCACATGCGCTCTTTCTTATAAAAGTAAGCTTAGCAAGTAGATTGTATAAGACCTAAGTCAGGCTATTTTACTCATGATTCTAATGATCGTTTTAATGGGTAGCATATTAATTTTTCATAAGTAAAATTGATTAGCCAAATGATCAGAATTCAAGACAAAAACATAGTCAATGAACAGACAAGCAATGTAAACTTAGAAATAACTTAAATGTTCATAAAGCATAAACACTATTTTGTATCAAATCAAAACTTACCATACGTCTATATATTTTTCACAATAAGAAGGCGCGACATGGCTGACCGGCGACCAATTTGACTCAGTTTTTCAGATATATCATTACTGATTTTTCGCAAACGAATATTAATGAACCTTTTGATGATCAGCTTTATCAACAGCAAAGTATGACTTTCACCAGATTGGCTTGAATCCAGATCATGTGTTCGGAGCGTCGAAAATAAGTCTGACTCATAAGCTTTGTCTAAGATTTCTCATTCGAGTCTAGGACATTGGAAGAAGGAGAAAAACAAAAGGCCTTCTTTGCATGCATCACATGTAGATTTCCTCAACAGCTTCATAACGATAAATCCACTGATGTAAGAAATAGCAGCATCGCAGAAATTGCAGTCATTCAAATTACAAGAGCACGATAATGAATTCACAGTTTGATCATCAATTGAATGTGACTGCACTTTCTTGACAGTGACTGACTTGTCTCGAACAACAAGAGACGTCGTTGCATCTTGAAGTGCAACATAACAGTTCAAACTAATCCGCATCATGCCAGATCACATCGATGCAAGATGCATCGCCGATACGATTCGCTTTTCAGAGATCACACGCTTTTTTGGTTGCATATAAGTCGGCATGTTTGGAAAAACAGTGGGAATCGCGTTAGGATATAGCTTTTTCACTGTCACATTTGGTGCAAAATCGTCTTTCACAAAATGATCACTGCATAAATAAGTGAATCTACCCAGTTCAAAGGCTTTCCGTTTGATAGCCTGTATCCACTTATTCCGAATTGCAGGATCGGTTGGGAACAGATGGAAGGAAACACAGCGTTCTTTGCAGTCATGTTTATTTGCCGATTTAGAACATCCAAACGCTGAGCAAGCCTTCGGCATGATGCAGCCGCAAAGCAATTGTTTGTGATGTGATAGATCCTCGAAGTTCAGGTTGAACAATTGTCATTGAATAAGTGCTATTGTATGTATCATTTGACTGCAAGCATGTTGCTTCGCTGCGCTCACCCTACGTTCCCCGACCCTTCATTGATTAAAATCCGTGCGCGCGCCTGGCATCATAACTCCTATTGTGAGACGGCGTGACTAGCAGTCTATCTCTCTCTTGTCTCTGGTCGAAAAATAGAAATACTACTGAATATCTTTAATAGTAATACTTGACAAGTTCTTATAATATGTCTGCACAAAACACAAATAACTGAAATGACTAAAGATGATGTTTCGGCTCGTCCTATATTATGTACTTCGGGTTTAACAAAAATAATGCGAATTTATTGCTAGGTAGCGAAAAACATTGAATTAGCACCAAATAAGGTTTTTATTCATTTACATACCATCCTTGGTTATTGATTACAATTTGACAGTGTTAGAAAAGTTTATTTACTTTCTTTGTCGAAGCTTCCTGGTCTATTGACTTGCACCACTGCAGCGCCGCATTTTCTGCCTCCTTAAGGTGTTCAAACTGACGCATTGCGAAATATTTTTTCATCTAAGAAAACAGAAAGCGGTCACATAAATTGAAGTCAGGGTTGTTCCATATAGTGTCAGCGTATGCCCCTCAATCCGGAAGAAGTGATACTGAAAAAGATGTATTCTGGAATCAGATGACACATGCGGTTGGGAAGATCCCAGACAGAGATACCGTTATAATTGGAGCTGACTTCAATGGTCATGTTGGAAGGGAAGTGAATGGCTTCGAAGGTGTTCATGGTGGATATGGTTTTGGTGCAAGAAATAACGAGGGCCTCCGTGTGCTCGACTTTGCAGATGCTCTGGAACTAATTCTATGCTACACCTACTTCAAAAAGAGCTCCGACAAGCTCATTACTTACAGCTCTGGTGGTAATGAAAGTGTCATCGACTACATATTGGTTCGAAGAAGAGATCGAAAGAAAATTGTCGACACGAAAGTCATACCAGGTGAAGAATGTGTATCGCAGCACCGGCTACTTTTAAGTGACCTGAAGATAAAACCGGTGAAAAGATTTTCAAGAAAATGCGTGTCACGTATACGAATTTGGAAACTGAAGGACCCAACGCTAGCTGCACGCTTCAACGATGAAGTTTCAAATCATGCTCATCGCAATGATGAACGGAATTCCGTTGATGCTGCATGGCGTGGCATGAGAGATACATGGATTCAAAGTGCTGAGAAAGTCTGTGGTCGAACCAAAGGTTGGGCAGGCAGGAAGGAGACCTGGTGGTGGAATTCAGAAGTGAACGAAGCTGTGAAATATAAAAGGAAGTGTTCAAACAGTGGCAAAAGAATAAAAGTGATGCAAATAGGGTTATCTACGAACAATCAAGACGGAAGGCCAGGAAAACAGTTTGGATTGCACAAGAAACTAAAAGACGCGAGTTTGCAAATAATCTTGACACTGATGACGGCAGAAAGCGATTCTTCAAAATTGCGAAACAGATGGCATCCGAAAATCGGGATATTCAGGGAGTGTCGTGCGTTAAAGACGAACAGGGAAACATCATGGCCAAACCTGATGAAGTGAAACAAAGATGGAGAGACTTCATGACAACGTTGATGAATGTTGAAAACAGCTGGGACGGTGCAACTGAGTGTAGTGTCCTATTGTGAAGGGGCCTTGGCGAAGCATATCTGAAGAAGAAGTTCGAAATGCTCTGAACAACACGAAGAAGAAAAAAGCACCCGGTCCGTCCGATGTTGTCAATGAAATGTTCTTGCACAGCCTGGACGTATCAGTGAAATGGTTATCAGAGCTGTTTAACGAAGTTCTGCAAGTTGATGATATCCCTCATGATTGGTGCAGTAGTGTGCTCATTTCTCTGTACAAGGGTAAAGGAGATCCTCTACAATGCGAATCCTACAGAACAATAAAGCTGTTGGATCATGCCATGAAGGTGTTCGAAAGAGTACTGGAGAAGAGACTGCGCTCTCAAATATAGCTTGATCAAATGCAGTTCGGCTTCATGCCTGGTAGAGGTACTACTGATCCCATCTTTATAACCCGACAGGTCATAGAGAAGTATCGTGCTAAGCAAAAGAAGATGTTCCTAGCCTTCGTTGACCTTGAAAAAGCCTTCGACAGAGTCCCAAGAGAAGTTTTACGGTGGTCTCTTCGCAAAAGTGGAGTCGAGGAATGGCTTGTAAGAGCGATAATGACACTATATCGCAATGCAACTACGGCCGTTCGCACTAAGTTCGGAGACTCTGACCACTTCACTGTGGATGCAGGAGTGTATCAAGGTTCGGTATTGAGTCCATTGCTCTTTGCCATAGTTATGAATACCGTAAGTGAAGCAGCGAGGAAGGGATTGCCATATGAACTTCTATATGCAGATGACCTTCTCCTTATGGCTGACTCGGAGGAAGATCTTCAAGCGAAATTGCTGTGTTGGGAAAGAAGTTTGTCCTATAAAGGTTTGAAGGTGAATGCCACAAAGACTAAGATCATGGTAAGCGGTGGTAAAGACAGAGTCGAGAAGAAGTACCAGACAGCAAAATGGCCATGTGTGAAATGCTGCAAAGGTGTGGGAGCGAACTCAATCCAATGTAACATCTGCAATGGTTGGTTGCATGCGCGATGCTCAAAAGTGAAAGGGAGACTCACTGCGGCTATCAATTACAAGTGTGAGAAGTGCTTATCAGCTTCGAAGGATGATGGTGAAGATATCCCCAAGTGCGTTGACATGCACGGAACCCGACTTGAGAGCGTGGACAGCTTCTGCTATCTTGGTGATGTTATCGACAGTTGCGGTGGTGTTGAGTCAGCAGTGGTTGCCAGAATACGGTGCGGTTGGAGAAAGTTTCGGGAGCTCCAAGCCTTCTTAACTTCGAAGTCACCGTCCATGCGAGTCAAAGGCCAGCTGTATGCTGCATGTGTCCGGCAAGCAATGATTTACGGTTGTGAATCGTGGCCCCTTCTCGCAAATCATGAAAGGATGCTGCTGTCTGCGGAGATGCGCATGATACGTTGGATGTGCGGAGTGAGAAGATCAGAGAGAAGGTCGAATGAAGAACTGCGACAGGAAATGGGGCTAGAGAACATTTTGGATTCGATCAGAAGAGAAAGGTTGCGCTGGTTTGGTCATGTGCGGAGGAAGAGCGAGTCGGAATGGGTCAAGAAAGTTACGGACATGGAAGTATCTGGCAAGCGTGCTGTTGGACGCCAAAGAAAGACCTGGCGCGATGTCATCGCCGAAGACCTGAAAAGTGTTGGTGCTCAAGAAGCTGATGCACACGATCGCCAGAAGTGGAGGAGCATCATCAAGCGGAAATCGTCTAACCCAGCATCTTCTGGACCACAAGGACGTAAAAAGGGATGAGTGAGTGAGTGAGCTGTATGGGGTCTGGCGGTATCCATCTGCCATAAAACTTCCAAAAGTTTGATTGGTTTTGATCTGAGTCATCTCCATTTGTTTCCAGTTTGGCGCGTAAAGTCAATGAAGAGTCAATTGTGGTTAAAGGAGGAGTAGCTTGCACCGAGAATCGTTTGTTTGCAGTAAAAGCAACGATGAGCATCGTTTTCTTGTCCGATATCGATGATTTAACGACTTGAAGTCTTGGTTCGCCTTCTTTCACCCAACAGCAGTTTTGGAATTTCGAAGGTCGGCCTTTCAAATTCGACCAGGTTTCATCAACGCTCCCAAGACAGTCGTAAGCTTTTTCAATACCAATCTCAAGAAGGGAACGACGAATGTGTTTTGCACAGTTGATCTTGACTGATTTGTTCGCTTCACTGAGGTCATGAGGAACCCATACACAACAAACACTCCTCAAATTCACAATATTCGGAAGATGGACATGAGATCGATTTCCATTAACTCAGCCAATTTTCGACAGCAAAGTTTGGAGTCATCTTCAATGAGTTCCTTCACATTCTCAATGTTGCTCTCAGTTCGAGTTTTTCTCGGCCGCTCAGGTCTGTGACATGCTCCTCGCGAAATTTTAAAAAAACAACGAAAGATGGTCGCCTGCGATGGACACAGGTCTGGGAACACGGACGACATTTCTAGATGAATGTCTCTAGCAGAAATGTCCAATATTTTATCTCGTGAGAGCATGGAATCGTAAGTTAGCGACATCAACATTCATTTTCTCTCTGACTGTTCGTTCTGACTGATGTTTATTAAGCAACAAGAAAGGCTAATTGAGTCGAAAAAGTCGATCATTGCATCAATATCGTGACGTGTTGCATCATTAAATGTTTCGTCACTTTGTGTGACAACAGAAACCGGTAACAGTGAGATTCAATCAGACGATGCCTATTGCGTGTCGGACAGATACCTAACCATCGATTTCTTACAAAAGGAAAGACAATTTGACATTATTCATCTGATTATAGCTTCATTCGCATTATTCTTGTTAGACCCGAAGTATAACGCCATCTTATACTAATCTATAACTTATAGCTATTTTACAATTAGCAAAAATCTAAAATAGCAAATGAATTTTAGGTATTGCTATCGAGTAAAAAGTTTAAACATCATTCATGCCAGAAAAATTCTTAATTTTAATTCTGAATTTTTCTTCCAGAAATTCTGAAAAATATTATAATATGTATCTTTACCTTTTGAGAATACATTTCCTCTTATTATAGTTGCTTCATCTAAAAATGCAGTATTTTTATTATCTGTCCTATATGAGTTTTAGCTCGAGCATGGCGTTGTAAGCTCACAAAATGAATTAAAGCTCATTTAATTTCTAACTCTGTTGTTAGGCAATTTTATCTAATTTACCGTACGTCAAATGAAGGAGAAAATATTTGGAATCAGAAAACATCACTTCTGTGAGTCAATTCTTCTTATTTATGGAGAAAAGTTTTGAGTGCACCCTCTTAGTAATCCTTTACTCTATGGTCATCACGTTTTTGGATCAATAATGTTTATGCTTGTGCAGAGTTAAACTGAAGGGCACATTATCTCCCAATTATTTCTCCTTCAATATGTTGACAATGAGAAAGTAAATTGAACGTCTTGTTCACTACTCGCATGAGACTTAAAAGTGAATCTACACATAGGCCCTAAATGCTTAATTTAATTATTTTTTAAGTGTCAATTTTTGTCATCGCGCGATATCGCCTACCTTGAGAATCACTACTGATCTAAATTGTCGCTGTCTATTTGAGTTATTTATCTTTATGCCATGCTGTTGCATAATTAGTTACACAATTATAATTACTTTATCATTCCCACTTTTCTTTCTTTAGTTGTCTTCTTTACCTTCGATTTTTTGCTGATTGACACTTTTGTTGTATAGACCCGACCTCTTCCCTCAAGTTTTCATTAAAAATGAATTCAACGAATCTTAAAATTAGATTGTTGGAGTGTGACTGAAGTCACTGAAGTCTAAGCGATAAGTTGTCTATAAAATTCAAATTTACAAAATTGACGGAAGGATTATCGAATTTCCCTTCAACTTCATTTTTCGCTTTTATACCATTAACGCGGCATAGATTTTCGATACTGGTAGTGCGGATCGTTGATCTCGATCAAATGCGTATAAAATTCCTGTGAAATTGTGAAGGGTGTTCCATTTATTTAGTTTCTGCTTTATAAAATTTCCAAAAGTTAAAATCATTATCGGAACTCTCAAAAATTACATCTTTTCTGAAAAATTACGTGTAAATTTACATCACTACCTCATGGTGACTCTTTCGTTCTGTGCCGACCAGTGATAATCTTGTACCGTCCCCATTCAAATAGCGACTTATGCGCACTGAAGCCCTATTACTTGTCTTTAGCCGTTGAGCAATAATTAATTCCATTCCCAGTCACCTAATGATTTGCAAGTTTATAGATTCAGCATAACGGATAACTTATTCTAACCTCACAATTAAACTACAAGCTTGCTCTGTGGCTACAAAAGCAACAAAGCCCAAAGACGAAAATACCGAGTCTTTAACTGAGTCATCGAACAGCGCCTTTGACCCAGTGACCCGGTTCCATCGCTGGTTTGTATGCTATCAGGTTTTTGCTTCATCAGTGATTTCCTGAGACTAGAATGCAAAAGTCATTTCAAATGAAGTTTGATGGATAAGTGACAATTATGAACATTCTGAAGATGCTCATGGCATACACGTAGATGAGCGCAAGCGGTGAAAGGCTGTTTCGCCTTTCAACAGATGCATTCAAATTGAAAATCCCGTTAATCGCACCTCTTACCAACTGAGAAGATTTAACTATCTAAATATGTGAACCTTGCATCAGTGGATGGGCTCTGCATCATTGAACTCACTGTACATACAACTACTTCATTCACACACAATCAGAAGCAGCGTCAATAGACACATGTAAGTGGATGGTAAGTAATAAGAATTTATTCTGAAATGTTGAGGAAATTTGTTTTTGTTTGATATAGCTTGTCGGATATTTATTTCCATGATGAATGTGTCTTACTGAAGGTTTCGGAGTTGCCACGAGTAAGCGAAATTTTGGAGGGGCTCAGACCTCCCTAGCCACCTGTTCCCGTGTGCCTGACAGTCACATTCCTGTACAAAAGGCACTAATGTAATTCGGTAGATACATTGGACCGCTACATGTAATCCACTTAACATTGCATTACTACGTACACTATTATAAGCCTCATGCATTTTTGTGACTATTGATGTAGAAATGTTTTTGTGCAAAAGACAGCGCCATGTTGTTAAATGGTTTGACCATAAGCATGGAGGTTGGGGACTATTTGCTGCACTTGAATGGATTTATAATTTGTAGTATTTCTTATTTACTGTTCCTGCAGTAAGCATTTGCATCTACTAGATTTTCATGTTTCGTAGATGACCCAACCTTTTTGCTTTTTCTGGCCAAACATCTATTACCAAGTATTAGACAATGCAATAGAAATCGAAAGCTATTCCTACAGTAACACTGGTAATCCCAAATATTTTTGCATTTTTTGAAATTGTGCTTGAATTCGAAAATTCAGTTGAAATTATTTTTGAACATCTGCATTTTATGGGTTTTCCATCAAATATATTAATTTGTAGTGATGTTTTTCCAGATGAATTATCTGGGACGGTATTCTCTTGCGGCGCCATCGCTGGGACTACCGAAAATCAATTTTCAAGCCGTGCGTTATGCAAGACATAAACCATGGCATCCTAAATTCAAATTCTTTCGAGAAATTCAGCCAGTTAAGAAGCCTCCCGACATCACGAAAATAAGGAAGCATTATGCAGGTGATGGAATGCCAATCAAAATGTTTCAGCGCATGAAAGCAGATGGTTTTCTTATGCCGAATCAATTCATGGATCGAATGATGTCAGTTACTCATACAGGTAATGCATCGTAAATGAAAGTCAGCTGAAAATTTCTTCCACTTCCATATCGACATGAGATTATGCGAGAAAATGTCATCTGAATAAATTATTAGATAATCACATTTAATAAGTTTAGAATGACTCTTCTAGTTTCAAGAAATAATTCAGTCATTACATAATTTCAATACTGGAGACATAATGGCTTGAGGATAAATGATGCCCACGCACTTACGAATGTAAAAAAAAATATTATTCCGAAATTGATATCAAAGGAAAATAATTGTTTCACGACAAAAAATCGCTTCTGCATTATCCGTTTCCCATTTGACTTTTCTGAATTGACGGCCCTTTTTCCAAATAGGCCTGACTGCAAACGCTTGAACTCCACATTTATGACGAATAAGATCATGATCTTGATTACTCGTTAGTGTAAAGAATCTTGTCATCATGTACTTCTCGCATATCATATCGTGTTTGGATTGTATCATGAAGACATTATCAGTAAATAGATTTATCGCATATTGTGATCCTTCTTCTCTTTTGAACATTTCATTTCGTGAAGATTAAATTTACAGTATTCATTAAATGTGGACTCGGTATATATGTATATGCAGACGACTTTTTAATTTGTGGCTCCTGTTCAGTCAATGATTAGATTGCAGAAATGCTCTTCGTATGAAATTGTCCACATGTCTAGATGATGTAATTTTGGGTTTTTTCTATTGGTCTATTAGCCGCACTTCAGTACGGAGGTGTAGAAAGTTGAGGGTCTGACTCTGTTCGCCCTGGGTAGGGACCATATTTCTCACAATAGGTTACTAACCCTGACCTGGTAAGAATTAGCAGTGCATGAAAGCTGCCCCAACTCTGACTTTCCGGTATGACTTCATGCATTGGGTGGAGAAGAGTTTAATTTCACAGTCACCTTCCGGCATTTGCACTATTTTATTAATTTTTCAGGTCAAATTCTTGAACCTTACGTTCCACCAGAAGGAGATGGAAAGGCTTCAATTCTTTCAACCGCTGTAAGTGTGGCTTGACTTAACGATTGATTTTCGATTTCCATGGCGTAATTGTGAGAAAATAAGCCTAATCAGCTGTTTGTTGTACAAAATGTAATTGAGTTGAGATTTGCCGAATCGTTTTGGTGAATATTATAACTGAACGTTATCATTTTTCTCGTTATTGTTTCAGAAAGCGTGATGTCCTTATACATTGCACCCATATTGTCGCTTCACACATGATTTCGGTAGCATATGGACAAATTTTGTGATACAATGCTCGCCCATTCTCTTCACCCTCTCGACCCTGCTTATCGATTTTTTGAAGCTCCGATTTTTCTTAGAACGCTTTTGAGTTTCCTTTTTGCGAATTGTCTTTATATTGAGCATCATCAATGCATCACCGTATATTAACATCATCAATTTATTGTGCATTCCCATATATTGCTTCTATGACATCTTTGACATTTAGACTGGACGACTGGGCCATGCAATTAAAATCTCAAGCTGTAGGAGGAGGACATGACATGCAGAAATGTGCGGTTTGTTGATATAGAATTAACAACAATGAAATTAAATAAACGATAGATCAGATTGCCATGCAAAAGATGTGCGGCTGTGGATAGGTAAATCGACATAATTCCGCTGTGATTGCAATGCTATTATGCCTACTAGGATGATTGCTGATGCTTTAAAAGAAGCTAAAAGGAATCGGCCTCTTTAGAACTCGGTAGTCACTGGAACTGATGGTGATACTTGCTTAACAACGATATGTGAAAGCCATTTGTGAATATGTGAATGATAATATCAGTTCGTGTCTTTTGATAGTCTAACTACTTAAGACTATCCTTCGATTTCGTGTACATGTGATGCATGACAAACCTCAGCTTCATCAGTCTACAAACTATTCATTCATTCGTTAAATGCGATCACTGAGACAATCAAAATAGATTCGAATTTTCAAATAATATCTAAGTTATTTTTTTCAGCAACATAAAGTTGTTAATTGACTATAAATGTTAAGCCTTTTGAATGTAGGCTACTTCATCTATTTTATTTCTTTCCTTATAGCGAGCTGGGCAAGAATTAACGAAGGTGACAGAGAAAACGAAATCTTATCGAGCTGAGCGGCAGATTCGACGCTATGACGAAAATTTCGATTCAAATGCATTCACGACCCAAGCGTTAGAGATCTACAAACAAGCTCACACACTTTTACAAGAGTAAGTTGAACGATATGGTTAAATGTGTAAAGTAGTAGCTTGCAAAATTTGCACTATATAAAATACAATACCGTGGATCACATTGCTGACAAGTCAACTTGTTTTTGACTCAATTCATTTGAATTCTGATGGACTGGTTGAAAATGCCTGACGGACTTTTCAGAATTACTCACTTGATAGCGACTTTTGGAGTTTGGATTTATCCAGCTACCATACGGATGAAATCGTTTCTTGTGAACTCATTTATTTGATTGACAATGATATTTATACATCTTGCAGCATACTCTTGCAGTATTTAGTTGGATATTTTAATCAGTCCCTATTTATGCATGTTTGTCCATAACACTTGTTACACATGAGCAATTGTGCGTTGAGAAATCGGCATTAATTACTATTAGGTCAAATTATGAATGAATAATCTAAAGTAAATCGACATAATTCCGCTGTGATTACCATTATTATGCCTACTAGGATGATTGCTGATGCTTTAAATGCTTTTATAGGTGATAGAATAGCTCAACAAGTTTAGGCCTGCGTCTCAGCACAGAGATATATAGGGTTTATGGTTTAAGCATGTCAGACGGCGTAGGTGCCACCTCATTTGAGGTTCTTAATCCTGATTAGGTGAGGTGCCACTGAATAAAAAAGGCTGTCTCATCCATGACTTCCTGGTTTGGCTTGAGTGAAAATAGATGAGCAAAAATAGAATTTCTTAGTCAATTTTATCCATCGAGTTAGCAAATTCCTGTCATGGTGGCCACGGCATAGTGACTACAAGCATGGTCTTCTTGCTATGATGTAGTTGCATGTTTGAGTCTCCTCGAGAATGTCAAAGTCAATACCTGTATTCAAATTAAGGAGATATCACTCCGATGATGTGATGCTCGCTATCCACATTAATGTTTCAATCAAACGCGTGATATTGAAATTTATCTAATGCTGACTGCAATCTCTCTGATATAATGAAGCTCTATCGTTACCAGTCCCCTTCTGGTGTGTTGGGCAGTGCTGACGTGGTACTTTTAGTCCGGATGCCCTTCCTGTCGGCTTTCAATGATTTTCGTGACTGGATCACACGACCAATAGATAGAAACTCCAAGCAAGTAATCACTGAGCCACAGAGATCAGTAAATGTACCTAACTGTAGTAAAGATTAATTTGTAGTTTCGACAAATGTAGTCAGCTTGCTACTTTTCTAGTATACAAATTTATTCTAACCTAATTGATTTCATTGCGTGAGTTGAGATAGATGTATGTTATGATGTCTTATCATTTGCATGTAGGCATAGTGACCACCGCTGCGCTATTTTAGCACATTGCGCTATTTCTGCTTAGCTGCGCTAATTGCGCTGATATTTTGCCTTTTCCGGGTTTCTGCGCTATTTTTAGAATGCAACGAATTAGTCCTATATCAAAGCATTTCTAGGTGTTAATCAAAAGAAGACAATTTTTTTCATAATTCGGTATTACCGATCTATGTATCGAATGGAGTAGGTAGGCTTCTATCTTCAGGTTTCTGCATCTGAACAAAATCCAAGGTATTAGAATCGCTGTGTTATCTAATTCCAAGATAAATAGCCTATTTGACAGCATATCCTATTTAACTTAGACATCCTGCACATGTCAGTATAAATCATCATCGCATCATAGCTATAATGCATGAGAGCAAGTATTATGGTCAAATTGGAAGCGAAATGTAGATCAACATAACTGTCCCAAACGCAACGGACAATTTGTATAGACTCAAGCAAAAAACGAAGCTAATATTTTTGATGAATGCATCGATAGGTACTTACCAGTTTCCACTTTCACGAAGCATCATTATACAGCATCATTTTCGTTTAGAAAAATCTAACTAAATGTTAAATTTCCGCTTCGCTCGGGAATTAGCATGTGGTCCACCTTAAGGAGATTCGAAAAATTCAGCAATTCTATTTACAATCTCAGCCAAGTCCTTCGGTTGATGTCTCAAATAATGCATTTCCCCTCTGTTGTTGGTGATCTTCTGCCAGTTAGTAAAAGATGTCGACCGTTGGCTGCGGCTTTCCGAAATTGAGATAGTCTTGGTGTTGGAAGTATTGTGAATTCAAGACATAATAATTCGGCTATTTTGCTATTTTATTTTATGATTATCTTGAGTGTAACATTTCATGCATCTCGATGACACCTGCGAGATATCTGAATCATCGCCGATAGACCGGTATTAGTCGCATTGGGTAGCACTGGCCAGACCGGTGTGCCTACTGGTTCAGTGGAAAACTGAGCGTCTCTTATTTCTTTTATCCTCTAAAAAGTTCTGTGCTTCGATCAGCCTTATGAAGGTGATAAACGCAAGGTACAACATGTGCACGTACAATCACACGCAGGTAAACCAATGGATGATTACCTACTCAGCCTACGTTTCATTCTCATTGTTAATAACCATCCTATATAAATTTAGAGCTGCATCGATCTAAATTTGAGTTTATAGTGGTTCCAGTCAACTCAATACTTCTTTAAGTCAAAGATTACATTAATATAACATTTTTTATCAACCGCTGATTTGATCGAAGCTTCAATCAGACAAGCTTACAACACGACATGCATAGCATATTCTCGAATTACATTAATCAATTACATAGAAGCCAGATATTTAATTTAAAATTTAATTACCACAGGCTATGCGACATGTCATTCTTACTGAGCACATAAAATTATTAACTTCTTGTATGATTTTGGGCACTTGCCTGTACGATCGGTCTATCTGGAATATTTCGCACCTGTTGCATCTCCGCATTTACACACATCGATTATATCGTTCATCAGGGGTCGTTTCATGCCAATTGATTAATTCATCTTCCATCGAGCAGAAAACTTTGTTACAAGGATATATCACAACATGTTGCAGTCCTTGTAATACACATACAATTCAATATTGCGCCTAGAATGGAAATGCAAATATACCCTTTATTATACAGGAATATGAACTATTCGTGAAGAAGTCTGTAGTGCGCTTTCACAGATACTTTCAATCATGTTTCATCGTAGTACCGCACAGACCTGAAAGAGGTCCGGCATGTTAGTTATGCCGGCTGCCGAAATGTCTTTTTAGCTCTGATTCGGAGGGCCAAGTGATGCATCAATAATTATCGAATCAGGCTTAAGTTACTTACTCATTGGATCAATTATCTAGTGTAGACGCTATTTGACAGATCCAATCACACAAATTGATGAGCGACGTATCTTCGCAATTGTTTGCTTTATTTGAACTAAAAATTGTATGTAATCCTTTTTGACAGATTTAAGGCAATATTATGCAAAAGCGGACGAAGCCGACCGTGAAATCCGGGCCAGTTCCAATTCTAGTACATGTACTTGTTCACAGGACTTACTTACAAAGACGTGTTCTATAGATGGTTATAAGTTTGGTTGTATAGCAACTGTCTGTGGACTGTTATAGAAGTAATTCAAATAGCATGTGTCAGCATCTGAAATCCATTTGGCATCTTCAACCCTATAGCATCATATTTAATATAGCCGTCGAATTGACTTTCAAATGCAGCTTTAAGAATTTCACTTTTTCCCTTGCTGCATTCATAATATGCCACAGGAATTAAAAAGATATTAGATGTCATGTCATTAATCAGTTTTATAATAGTGACGGAAAGCGAAATGACTTACTTTGTAATTCAGTGCTTCTAGAGCATTTCAATACGCATAATAATTTCTAAATAAATGAAAAATGTTTGGTTGGTTTAAGACAAAATTGGGACTACGAAATGTACGAAATTGAGACTCGTCTCATCAGGAAGAAAAAAGTCAGTTCAAAATTGCTTAATGTCTCTAGCGGAAGGTTTTGCTTAAAAAATACATCATACTAATAGCGATGGAAAAATGTAATTGTATGACCGAGTACAGGTGTACTTGAAGTATGAACACATGTGAAATAAGTTTTCAAAAGATATTTTGACATAGCAGAAATTTGAATTTTATACTGCTTACTATGAGCTTCTTTTCCCATACTTCAGTGTCACGAGCATAGCGAAATTTATAACGAGTTAAGACACATATCATACTGTACTAGGTTGACTGGTGACAAATAAATACGATGTGGAAGATTGTTTTAAACAAGTCAGAAAATCAATTTTCTTGACCGAAAGTGCATTAAAGCACTCCTAACAATTTGCTGCGCAAGGTTCGCTACAGCTTTGACTGACGCAATAGAAGTGAATGAATGTAGCGCATGAATGGTATATATTACCATAAAGCCGTTTGTATCATGTCTGCGTTCGATGTAAAGCCAAACAATCCATTATAAAATTACTTTGTGGAAGTGTCCCAAGCGTAACTTGGAAAAGACGTGGAGACTTTGGAGGAAATAAAACAGGAAAATACGAAATTTTGCCGTTCTGCCACATACTGTGATTGCTAAAAGTTGATCGAGTCATCACTCAATTGATGCTGTGAGATCATCTGCAGCAAGACTTCGCCATGATGATCATCGCTTAAATGAAGAATTGAAAGTAGGCTTGCTTTTCATTCAGTCGTTGTTCTTTTCACAGGCAAGTAAAGAGAGTTTCTGACTCGATATAATTTATTGGTCGAAAGTAAAAGGCTATAAATTTACAAGAACGGGGGTGTCTTCTTAGGTTTATTGGCTAAAAGAATTACTAAAAACAATATGTACAGGCCCAACGTTTCGCGTGTTCACGCTTCCTCACGGGCAAAACAGATAAGACTTAGGGCTAAAAACGTCAGCACAGCACAGGAGGTATAAAGGTATAAATTTACACGTCGCACAGCGTGATGGGCCTTCGGCGTCCAGCGCCTTCTTAACGGTCGATGGTCAAATGGCGGTCTGCAAACTCGGTGTGAAAATTTATAAAGAAGTGAATGATATTAAGAATTGTGTTGCTTGTTGAATGTGAGGTGATCAAAGTGAGAGGGCAGACTGTAGCAAGGTAATTCATGTCTTCTATTGATTGTTGGCTTCAAGACAGTGTGTAATAGTTTTTGCTTCAGTGAATGTTGTGTCTCGAGTGTTCGTCAGCTTAGCAATGAAATCGACCTGAAAATCCTCAATGCTACCTAGATCATTATGTTTATTTTTATTATGCTCATAGAGAGCGCTGGATGCAGACTTATTAATAATTGCACGTCTATGTTCTGCGTGCCGAGTGGAGAATTTCCTTACAGTCTTTCCAATGTAGCATTCTCCACATTTATTACAGGTGTACCTATATACTACGTATTTATCACTACATTTAAACTTAGGTAAACATTTACAGATTTGACAGCTACAAGTATTATAGAAATTTTTATTTTTCCTTATTTGGTTTACCGTCTGTCTACCGTATTCATTAATAACTGTGACAGGTAAGTCAAACTTCCTAATAGCTTTATTAATTTTTCTATTACATTTATCGCTGATAAAAGGAACTTTAAAATAACAATTATATTGGTTTTTGATTTTATTTCTACTCCTACGCTTGCTCCTTTTCTTGGGAAAATTCTTGTTACTGTAGCCATTTTTAATTAGAATGTCATTAAATTCGCTAACTTTTTCTTTTTGCATCACTTCATTGCTACACCGATTACTTATATCTTTTAAGCGGTTATTAATGAAACTACTTTTAACATGATTGGGCACAAAAGAGTCCCTTCTTAAGGCTATGTCAGAATGGCCTGGTTTGTGGTACCACGCTTATTGAACTTTATTGTGAATTATTTTTACTTTTATATCTAAGAAGGGTAACCAGTCCATTGGGTTATGAGCTTCTATTGTAAATTTTATGCTGGAGTTTACTGCATTAAAGACATCAGTTATATGGGACAGTAAGTCACTATTATACTCTATTGGACCAAGGATGATATCATCGATGTATCTCATATAGAGCGACGGAGAAAAGCTTAATTTTTCAATAGCCAATTGTTCTATATGACTCATGAAAATCACTGCAAATGCCGGGGCAAAATGTGCGCCCATGGGTACTCCTTTGATTTGTTTATACACATTGTCCTTGTATTTTATCTCGTAATTATAGCATACAAACGTTATCAACTTTTCTATTTGTTTTATGCTAAGACCATAAGTGTCAATTAGATGCCAGTACTGTTCTAAACTTTTTATGTTATATTCTATACACTATTGTATTGGGATGCTCGGATATAATTGTTCTACATCTAGTGAAATGAAGATTAAATTCTTATTATTAGGAATTCTAGCACTATTTAATAATTGGATTAATTGTTCTGTATTACTTAGGTGTGTGGGAATATGCTTAAGGACATTTTTCAAGACGCTAGATATAATCCAATCAATTTTCTCGACTGGTGTATTTTTCACAGAGGCAATAGGCCGAACAGGAAACTGATTACTCATGTTGACCTTGTGGTCTTTAACAAAAGAAAAGAAATGTGCTGGTTTTGTTGCAGTACTTATCAATTTATCAAATTGCGGATTCAATTTCGTGCTCGGAACAATTGATTTAATTAGATTATTTGCCTGCTTCTCTATAGAGTCAGACTTACTTTTATTTATTAACTGATGTGTTTTGGTGTCTTTAAGAATCGATTCATTTCTCGAATCGTATTTATCAGACTCACAAATTACTAGTCGGTTAGTCTTATCAGATCTGACGCATTGAAGATTATTATCATTAAGAAAATCCTTAGTTTCGCGGCATTGATTTAGAATATCTTTATATGGTTGCGACTTTTTCAGGTTGTTCTTTTCATCTAATTTTTTGGCTTTCGATTTATTTTGCTTTACATGAACCTTAGGCTCTCATCCTCAAATGCAGTAATTGCAATGTTGATTATCGTACTAAATATGTGCATTGGCTTCAAAATGAGACCTTATTTGTTAATTTATGCCTGATAATTAGAAAGTTATTCTACTTTAAAATTTAGTAACGGTTTTTGTGCCGCACCCTGTGTCATTGCTTCATTTTAACGTAACACCGACATTGAAGAAATTTTGTTGCTGCGCTGTTTTTTGGACCTGCGCTGCTTTTTTCAAAATTTGCGGTGGTCACTATGCATGTAGGTTACATACATGAAGACCACATTCAATTCGTCAATTTTTGTTCTATTTTTTCGTTTATTGTGGCATCTTTGTTCACCACTTTATGTTTCAATGCATGGAAATGAAAGAAGCAACTATATTATGTATATTCGCTTGCAGCTATGAAGGCAATCAGGCAGAACTTCTTGACCTTGTGACTGAAAGAGCTTTCTCGGTAAGAAGCATTACGTAATTCGTATGTTTGTCAATTTGCGATCTTCGTAGGATATTTGTACATCTGCTTTTTGAGTGAGTTTTCAGTCTTCGTTTATTAGATATTGTAGATTATGTGTCTGAAACCTATTATGCCTTATATGAACAAACGCCTCTGGCTTTCCGCGGAAAAGACTTTGGAGTTGGCCAAAGTTTCGAAGACCTTTAACAGAGCAACTGAAATACATGCAAACATAAAATTTCAAAATATCTTTAGCAGCTATTTAGGAACGAGCTATGTACACAATGAAGGAAATTTCTTGGAGGCATTGAACTGAACATGAAGAGAGCAGAAGTCATGACAAATAAAGGGTTAGGGACATGAGTCAATAGACTGCATATATATATATATATATATATATATATATATATATATATATATATATGCGAAAACAATATAAAGGCAATACAAAAGTTCCTATTTCGATGAACAGAAGAGCATCCATTAATTAAATTAGACTTTTGTCTGATTAAAAGGGATTCCATTAACTTTTGTTTTGCGTTGTTTCTTTCAGTCACAAGTATGGTCCACTTTATCGATCTTAGATTGTTCTTACGAATATGCTGTGCATGTTGGTAAGATGTAGATGAAGAGTTACTTGTATGCTCATGTATACGAGATCCCATTGTTCTTGAAGTTTCGCCGATGTGAAGTTTATCGCAGAGGATATATTCAAAGAGCACAGTTAATCAATTGAAATTTAAACATTCACCAGATGGCATGTGAATATTTATTTTCTAGTCTATTTTATTGTTGGTATGTATGAATGCAACTCAACAACACATACAGTAAATGCACTTACATAGCTGGCGGTGAATTAGCACATTCTTCGATTCACTTAACGGCACTACACCTTTTAATCTCAAGCTCAGAAATTTCAAAATCATGCACAGACATTTTTAATTTCTACTTCTGAAGAATTTCTGGCACCAAAAAATCACTGTATGCCCAGTATCTAATGCCAGTAAAAATGCCCAGTATCTAAGCACAAGGTATTGCTTCAATCACTTCAATTGACATTTCGATGAAAATGGACACACTTTTATCTTTTTTATTGCTCAACTTCTCTAAGATAACAGTCACATGCTCCCGCAAAGAAATGTTCGTGTTGGCAGAAGCGGACACAGTCATGGCCAGCTATCTCTTCGATTTTATTTTCGATTCTTGCTTCCTCATATTGCAGTTTCTGTTGCTCAATATTGTCTGTTACTCAATTAAGCTTCTTATCAGTGAATTCCCATTCTTTAGTATCTTCCATTAACTTTCATGCTACTTAAATATTAAAATTTCAAGTACCGAATCGCTAATGTTAACAGAAATTAGCCTTTTTAAAGGAAATGAATTTACCTTTTTAAAAATTGATCAAATGTTTTTTTTTGGACATTGGGAACATGATCTCCGCAAAAAGTTTAATCTTATGATAAAAAATTTCACTGTATGCTGACATTTTTTTTAGTTGACACTCTACCTACCACAGCATGTACTTGCTCTATGATATCGACTAAAGTGGCAGAAACAATTCCTCGTAGTGAAGTACCGGGAATAGAGTTATCTTTTTGTCGTCGGAAATTCTGCAGATACGAATTTTAAATTTCTGCACTTGAGATGAAAAAAGTGTATGTAGTCCGTAATAAAAACTCGATGTGTTATATGATGGAAACTGTCGTTCAAGTTAATGAATACTTAATCCTCAGTGACAAAAAGCTTATTAGGTGTTGCAAAATTGTAATCCATGAAGTAAATTGGTGTCTTGTTCTTTAAAATGTGGTTAAACTTATGAGACCCCCCCTCCCACTGCTATTCCGAAATGTGTGGATTTGAAATCAGCAAAACTCCTATGGACTGCCTTGTTTGTGATGGAGATGCCTTAGTGCAATACATCTACGCTATCTTTCCATTTTTACTTAGTTGTTTAATTAGGACTTTTGAATAGTATACGCAGTGGTGTGTTACGTCTATGATATAAGCTATGAAACTGCAGAGTAATTTAAAAGATTAATGAATCGATCGCATGCATGTAGATTAGAATATCATAATCGGTATCTGGTTGTAGGAAATGACAGACGGCTTGGCTATGAAGACATTCCGATGGAAGTATCACAGCAGCATCGATCCCCCAAAAGCTGTTCATATCCGTGTTGGCAATATACTCACAGATGATAATCGTTTTGGACAAGTAACAGTTCGAATATTTTCCAAGCAAGTGAGTCGATTCGTTTTCACAATTTTTATGATTTAATATATCAATTTTGAATATTTTGAATTCATTTTCTTATCACATATATCCAGGGGTGTGTTATTTTTGCTGAACGACGTGTGATTTTAAAAAGTTCCTGTATTGAGGATTAATTCTATTATTACTATTGGTAGCAATTGTTAGGTAAATTTAAGTATTAAAATTTTGTAGGTACTTGTTGACAAGTTTAAGAAGTTGTCGGTTTAGCAATAATACTTCTGCAAGGATTGCAAGTCAGAAGAAGCGAAGAGTTTGTCACTCAGCACATGACCTATCCGCAGATATCTGTAACAGAATTAGTTTTGGAGCATGGAGTATTTCAGCTTGTTCCATTTCAGTTATGCGATTTTTTGCATCTCTTTCTGTGACTGCATATGGGAAGATGAATTGCGTGCTTTGTTGCGAATGCTATTCAATTCTACACATGTACGAGCGTACATTGCAACTTTGATTTAGATATTTTCTCTTTATTATTTGAAATTTCCTTATGAATTGAGCTATGCTGCTACCTGTGTAAATGTTAGCAATAATACTGAGCTGCAAAAGGTTCCAAGTCAGCGAAGAGTTGAAATTTGCCATTAAATTTTACCTTAAAAGAGTACACTGGATTATAATTCGCGGAAATTGAAGTATATTAACATTGAATCCTTTTACAATTCGCAATCATATTGCAAATCCCGTTCAATCAAATCTGCTACACTTCCGTCGAATCTCATGAAATGATGTCTAGTCGAGCGTCATTTTTCATTTTGAACAGACTGTCCACGGTAATAATCAGATAGTTGCCTCATAGCAGTAGATAATAGCACACTAGAATGGCAGTTTGATATCTTGTTTATGTAAAATGATGGCACAAAGAAACATCAACGGTTCTAGATCAATTTCGATCCAATGCATTGTTTAGTCAAACTGTTTATCAAGCTAATTGTGGAAGTTGCTGAGAGTAAATTACAAATAGAAATCGTGAAGAGAATTTTACGTGTGATGCTAATATTGTTTCAAATGAAGGCATGTCGGTGCTGGACCTACTCCTCAATCTGATCCGTTTTCAATATGATCCTTCATAATGCATACCGATGTCGGAAGCTCTAGGCCATGAAGGCTAGAGAGAATCTGCGGGAGGATCTCCCGGTGGTCCATAACTGGCGCCTATAAAATGGACTGTGGACCCTTTTTCAATCAATGATGAGTTTATCTCAACAAATACAATAATGGAAATTCTTTTTGGACATGTGGTTGTGATTTACTTAGGCCACATCATTATGTGTCCAAAAGAAATTCGATTTTCTCTTAAAGATCGCAATAAGTTCGTGTCATTTTCACCTAATGTTTTCTATTGGCTACGTGCATTTGTTTTAAATACCATGAGCCTGATAGTAGTGGCCTGTGTTCATGAACGCAATCGTCAGTCGTCTCGCGTTGAGCTTTCTCACAACGCATCGTGGTTGATTTGATGACTTGGTTCCAGCTAAAGACAAGTTATCTGTAGTCCTCATTAAAGTCTGCGATCCTAATAATTCACAGTGATTTCTTAAACGTCATGCTCAATATCATGTACATATGTAATGTTATGTTGAAATGCTCTCATCCCACTGCTATATGAATTATCAGGTATAATAGCGATAATATTGTTATTATAATATTAGCCATAATATTATAAATTATTATGTTTCACATAGTCAGCAGACAAGAGAGTGATAGATGATGCCTTCGATACACGCACGCTAATCGATGGAGGTTAGACAATCGCAGTAATGAGCTTGCTTCTTGTGGTCATTCTATTGGTCTCTAGATGGTGAGCACATTTTGTTCTGTGAATTTGTAACCAGTCGTCCTTTACCTTCATTTTCAAATATGAATGATCCAGGTTATGATGATCAATTCAAATTATCGATTGAATATGACACGTGAAGGGGTTAGCATCAGGGTTTCGGAGCCGTGGTAGCAAGTCGGAACCGGATACGGAGCCGACAGGAAATACTTTGTCACTTTGCGAGATAAAGTGATACTTGACAGTGTAGCTGAAACGAATACAAGTGTGTTATCATTTTGGGTTGTCGTTATAGACCTCCCAAAACCTGCTGATCTTCATCTCCTCTCAATACATAGCATACTGCGAATCATTTATTCGGATTTAGAGGAGATCGCAGACTTTCTTAAGATTGTCTTTCAGTCGAAAACGCAGCTGTCGGGCGAAAGGCTCTTGTCGAAAAACATGCACATGCATTCTCGCCTCAAATGTAATGTATTTATTATTAAAGCACATTATTAAAGCTCTTAATTATAATTCCCTTAAAAATGTATGGTTATTTTATTGGTGTCTAATTCTCAGTTAAATACCTAGATGAAGAATTAAAATCCTTCTGAAGAAGTACTTTTGATATAAAAAGAATTTTAGTTCAATGCGAAAAAATGTTTTACTTGATTGATGAATATTATAAGCTAGCTGCTTGAATCATCTGGTCCGACCGGCAGCACCTGTTTCTGCAGGGAGCGACGCTGAAAATTGGACTTTCAGATAATGCAGTACACTGTATCCATGGTTGCTACAAATCTGCGCGTCTGCCAAGCTGTACCTGTTCGTGTTCTTATCAGACTCGATCAGAAAAAGTGCACATGCATGTCCAAAAGCGTGCGGATTGAAGATTTTGAAGACCCTTCCACTGACTAAATCACCTTGATGTGTCGGACTAAAATGCCTCTTTTTAATGAATGATGCCTCACTTTGGAAGAATGAAATAATTGTTCTCGACTCTGATTAAGCGCTAAGAGTGGTAGGGACTAAATCAGATACTTTTATCAGTTCCATACAAGTAGAGAAAATTTTCAAGGCTTCCTGTGCGACTCATGCTTCACAAAAAGTTTTAAGCTGGATGCACTAGCTAAGTCACATTAGTCATAATTTTTAGCATGGTAGTCATTTTTCTATCCTGCATGTGTTTATGCTTCCGATCAGTGATAAGTATTGAGGGTGAATTTCCGATGACCGCAAACCCTCACACCTGTTAGTACTCACTTCGCTTGACTTGATGCCATTCTCCATTCTGCTTGCACTGTTTGTCTGAGTACTTGCAAGTAACTTATCATATATTGATTGACAATAGTTGTAAATATTTGTCGAGCATAGCGATTTAATGCAAGCATATTGCTTTGATATTCAAAAGCACATACCTTATTTCTTCTAATACAATCCCTAATTCTAATCAAATTATTTTCTTCTGTATATGTACAGTTTATTTTCATTTTTTGTATTTTTAAGTAAAAACTATCTAAATTGTGAAAAGTAGTGCCAATCAATTTCCAATATTCAGCTTTTGAAGGGAATTTGGTGTTGATAATTTGTACACTTTTCCATTCATGACAAAGCTTATTACAAATGCAAGATAGCTATTATTAAATTCATGTACAGACGCAGGGTTCCTACTGGTCCTGGAAATCCGGGAAAAGTCAAGGAAAATGAGATTCTATCCTGCAAATTCTCTAAAAGTACTGATAATCTCAAAATCTCACTAGAAATTTCCAATTTCAAAACTATACTTGAAGGAGAACAAGCGCGATGAGGAAAGGGTTGAAACCAATGGAAGAAAGTGGAAATTGGAACTCGATCTGGAGATAAAATCCATTGCAAGTCAACGGGAGTTGTTAGATGAACGGACTAAGGCACTGGTTATTCGTTTGCGTGATATTAGGAAAGCCACATCGCTCCTTTGATTTTTACTCTTTTAGTGAAATATTGTTATGCATGTAGAGTGTAGGCTTATTGTGTCGTTCCAATCTCCAGAACAGTTACCTTCATGAGACAATTCGATTTCATCAATTATGATATGTATACACATTTTTTCTATAAGTGCAATATATCTCACCAAAAAGTATGTAAGTAATTGTTTCGGACAGACAGACCAAAGACTGTTATGGCTTTTGACATAATGACGCTCTAAGCTACTTGACTGATTTTAGAAAATTTAGTTATGTACGCATATATTTCATCGGCATGTTAACTGCTTCTTACTACCTTACTTAACATGCATGTTTGTTTTTATCATCATAGTACGAGATATTCTAAGTTTTCAGATTCTTGTTACACATTAAAGTAATGAAATGTCCATAGATCGCTTTTACTTTATTTAATCATGTATCACCTTCTAAACTAGGGAAAAGGACGAAATACAACTTATCTGTTTTAAATTCGGTTACTACTTATAAGTTTTAAAAGTCCTGGATTCTTTTCTCGGGACGTCGGTAGGAACCCTGGTACGCATCAAGCTTATTTATCCTTTTGAAACCCACCCTCAGTGCCTCCCCCTTTCAATCGAATATCACCCACCGGCAAGTGATTCGACTGGTCACGAATAATGTTCAGAAATTATTGTTGTATAATTTCGACAGCAGTGATATTGTTTCGATTGGCTTAAAATCTAGTGCTACGTATTGACTCATGTGATCACTGCCATAAGCAGTCGCCAATTGAGCCAAGGCAAAGGCTCAATTAGCGGTTGATAGCTTATTACGTGGTTCTTGAAATTTATGCATGACCACCATTCAAAGAAAGTTCTCTCCGCTTTGGGTATGTCCGGCTATTGCATGATCTATCGTTTATTTTATCTATAGCAATTTGATCTATCGTTTATTTAATTTCATTGTTGCTAATTGCATTCACGACATGGTTTAAGATGCTTTGGTGGACAATCGATCACCGCTACTTGCCTTAATGTCGGCGGTCACAATTGTAACGTGTTATTTATTCGTTGTTTATGAATAATAAGTCTTTTTTGTCATAATAATTGTCAAGTTGTCTTGACAACTGATTTGTGGTGGTAAGGGTTTGATCCTGCCAATTGACAGAGTCGCGTAAGTGGCTCGTAGCTTAGTTGGTTAGAGCACAGGTCTAGTTAACCTTGGTCGTAGGTTCGAATCCTACCAGCCGCACATCTTTTGCATGGCAATTTGATCTATCGCTTATTTAATTTCATTCTTGTTAAATGCTTTGCTTTAGACTACATTCTTGACCAGTGATGAAAGTAATGCTTATCTATTGTCGGCAGTAAGAAATGTCTCCTTACCTTAGAACGTAAATCTGTCTGTAGGCGAGATTTCATGAATTTTGATACATCATGGGGTCTCTCATGTGGCTGACTTGTTCTATATTTTTTATAATGTGATTTTTGTGTGAACAGTTATAGTCCATTTGTACCACTGAGGATGTGAAGCTGTAATTATTTCATTATCACAGTGCGACATTCTTTCCCTCCAAACCTTAGATCAAGCTCCATCATGCCCGTTGTCTGTCTCCTCCGACGAGGTTGAGTACCATTTGAAACATCTGAAGAAGAAAAGCTGTGGCCCTGACGGCATTCCGTTTTACATATTCAAGTCATTCTCTCATATACTTGCCCCTGCTATAACACATATTTGTAATGCAAGTTTATCTACTCGTCAGGTACCTCAATGTTTCAAAGCTGCGAACATCTCTCCTGTCCCCAAAATCTCCAAACCAGAACTTACTTCTGACTTTCGTCCCATTTCACTACTACCCATCTTGTCAAAGATACTCGAGAAGTTAGTGGCTAAGCATTGGATAATTCCGTATATAAAAGATATCGACAGCTCTCAGTTTGCCTACATTCCTCGATCTGGTGGTGGCACCTCGACGGCTTTGACTCTCTTAAATCACAAGATCCTCAGTTTCCTTGACGAGGATTCGGGAGCGGTTCGTGTTTTGTCAACTGACTTTAGTAAGGCATTCGATAAACTTCCACACCAGATGGTCATCCAATCCCTCATGCAACATAAACTACCACGAGAACTCATTCAATGGACACATAATTTTCTTGGCAACAGGAGGCAGCGAGTTGTCTTTAATGAAAAGATCTCAAACTGGGCAGGTGTTATCAGTGGCGTTCCTCAGGGCAGTATTATTGGACCCTTGCTGTTCTGCCTCTCCGTTGCTTCCCTCCAACCAATACATGAGAACTCAACAATAATCAAGTACGCTGATGATCTCTCACTACTCCATTTTGTGCGTCATAAAAGTGAGGACTTGCTGCAAGATGAGATGGACAACATCGCATCTTGGTCTGTTTCGACGGGCCTTCCTCTTAATATTTCCAAATGTTCGGTGATGGATATCAAAACAAAGCGGGACCTTCTTCTAGATAAGATTCATATTGGCCAAGAGCTTCTAACATCAGTCGACAAAACAAGAGTTTTAGGAGTTATATTTACAAGTTCTCTTCAATGGAATTATCACTTGTCGGATGTATCGAGGAGATGCTCGAAACGCATGTACATTCTTCGAAATCTTAGACGGGCCAGATGCAGCCGAAAAGTCATGACACACGTATATAATGCCCTGATTCGCTCAGTGATGACCTATGCTTACCCTTGTTTCGTAAATGCAAACGACTGTGACATGAAAAAACTTCGCAAAATTGAAAAGTGGGCATTCAAGATTATGACTGGGTCCTCGATGGTGTCTGAGACTTTCATCGATGCTGGTGATCGTATTTGTAGGAGGCTCTTTCGAAAGATTGCAGCAGAAGAAGATCATTCCCTACGGATTATGTTCAACAGCAGACAGCCCACCCCCAGAAATTCGTGTCCAATTACGAAACCGAGGACCAGAACTAAACGTCTTGCGAAATCCTTTATCAAATTCTGTCGATAACTCTCCATCTGATTGATGTTTACTTGATCCTTTTGAATTGTATTGTTTCTTCTCTGTAATGCGCGTACCGCCCTTTGTATGCCAATAAAGATTTCATTATTATTATTATTATTAATCCCATTAGCTTTAGACTGAACAAATAAGCTTTTTGTCTGTAATGTTTTTCCGCAGCTGCTGGAAAGCTGTTTTTGCAATTGAAGGCATGTTTTGAATGCGAAAATCAGAAAAACACGTTAAGAAGGCGGAATTTAATCTTCGTAGTTATTTATTCGTCAGCTAAGCTCATCGCTGCCTCTCAGAGCGAACAAGGCAGAACGATGACATCGGGCCATCAGGAAAGAACATTTCGCATTGGTATATCGATCAACCAGTTACGAATAATGTCTGAACAAAGAATGTAATGACACTATAAGTAACATGTCATTTCTCATATTGAACAATAATGCTTGACACTGACAGACTTTCTCTAGAGTGTGAAACAGTGTCGTTTGAGTTACACGTTGATGAGTCTGTACAGATCTGCTTTGCCAAATCAATAGGTACTCAACCAACGACGAACAGTTTCTGAACAAACCATGTAATGACACAATGTGATCATGTTGATGCGCCAATTTTGTAATTTCATACATGATGAAGTTAGAAAACAAAAGAAAAATAAAAGAGAACTCATGCTAAAACACAATCGTACAAATGCTCATTCTGAACGCATAGCCTACATAGTCGGTATGGGCTTGCTAAAGCAAATCTGTGCAGACTGAGCAATGGTGAACGGCACTTCAATCGACAAAACCGTTTGTCAAGCACTATTGTGCAATGGAAGCATGACGTGTTACTTGTTGTGTCATTACATACTTTGCTCAGACATTATTCGTCATTGGTTGACCGCTATGCTACCGTGAAGTGTTCATTCTTGATGGTCAATTGTCATTTGTTCTGCTTTGTCCGCTGTAAACAGACAGTGATGAGCTTAGCTGACGAATAAATAATTGCCAAGATGAACATCCACTTTCTTAACACTAGAAGGACGGAGATAATGACTTGCCTAGAAAGACTTTTGACCCCTTAACTAGAATTCCGTTTCTTTCTCTATCACTATCGTGCAGAATCTACATATCTGACAGAAAGCTGTGACGGCTTTGGCGTAATGGAATATATTGAAATTCAATTTTTAAAATCTTGTATAATATTCTTGGCAGTCAGATTCAAGCTCCACCGACGATTGTGGATTCTTTTCTTTCGAGCATCACATATTGTCGAAAGGTCTTCTTGATCGTTGCCTCTATTTCTGGATATTCTGACGCAGTCAAAATGTAGACCGGTCACCTTCAAGTCAGTGGGTGTGGCAACGAGTTATCCCTGTGCAAGTGATAGTCCTCTCGAGTCTTTTCGTGGATGATAAACTTCTGTTACTAGCTTTCATACCAGTGTTGCCAACATCTGCGTAAAATACGCACTGCGTATTTTTTTACAATTTGCGTAAAACTGGTGCGTTTTTTTCTAAAGATACACACATTTGAAAATAGAATTGTAGTATTATTACAAATTGATTATATTTTAATTTGGAAGTTGGGAACCCGGGCAAATGTGTTTTTGTTGTAATGACAATTATGTCGAAGGTTTTGCTATTAATTATTTCAACTACACCGCGTTGGACAAGATACAAATTTGTCCATAACATTCTAGACCTTGAAGGTCATCGACCATTGCGTAGAGTTAAAATACGATGGTCTCAACTTCCGGTCGTTTCGCGTCTTATACAACAATTTCCTGCTTTGGAAGAGTACTTCATGAATACTCTTCCAGTTGAGAAAAAAGTGAAATTGATCAATCAAAAAGAGCAAGAAATAATATCATACATCCAAAGGCGTGATGCTCTTAAGGATTTACAATTATCTGAAAGCAGTTTTACCGGATTTGGAAAAGTTCGAGAAGCGGTACTACCAGAAAAACGGAGATTTAGTTCAAAATCTCTACAAAGACATCCGTGAACTTTATCGTGCCTTACTTTCAAAGTTTTTGCTTTCAGATCACATTCAGAAATGTTCATGCAATTAGACAACTTTATCATTGGAACCAAAACTCTGGCTTCCTAATAGTGAACTCCTTATCGGTGAAGGATTCAAGAAAATTTTAAATGGTTCTAATGCTGAGGAGAAAGAAGGCTGTTTTGTTCGTGTGCGCTCTTTTTATCTTAAGTTGGCCATGCATTTTCAAAAGATGCTACCTATGTCAAATAATATTTTGCGTGATTTCAAATTCATTCGTCCATCTTATCGGAAACAGTAATTTCAAGCTGTTTCATCAATCGACCGTGCAATGGGGCTGACACTGATATCAGCAAACTTGAAGCAGAATGGAAGTCTTGCTCTGTTGATGTTTCGGTTTCTCAAATAGACCATTCGCATTATAGAAAGGATGTTCTGCAGTATTGGTTGGATGTTGGTGACATCAAGGACAGCAGCAGCACAACCGATGCGAAATATCCGACATTGCGCCGGATCGGCTTTGGGGCTATGACTGTCCCTTGTGGTAACGCCGCCGTTGAGCGCATGTTTGGTGAACTTTACGACTTGCTCACAAAGAAACGGAATCGATTGCAGGAAATGTCAATTGATTCATGTGTTGTTTTGAGTGGGTACATGATGGTCACTTCAAATACATGTGAATCATTCCCTCTCCATGGACCCTATATATTATTTGCATGACTTGATGCAACAGCTTCATATAAGGCAAAACTGAAATCTGAAAATGAAGACAATGCACGTAGAGAGTTGTGTTTAGGAGCAGTCGATCTTCTTTGGTGTTAATGTAAAATCATAAAAGCCCGACTTATATCAGACAAGTAAAAATGAAATGCATAAATCAGTCCCATATGAAATCGATTGATTCTCGATGTCAAATAAACTGCGTAAAAAGTATTGGCCTGCGTATTTATTTTGCATTTGAGCCGTTGGCAACACTGCTTCATACTTTTACATTTATGAGTTTGTGAGTTTATGAGTCTGTTTTTCCTAATTGTTAAATACTCCTTTATCATAACATCTTCTTCGTTTTCATTGCTTCTTTACGTTAGATCTTCTGCTGAGAGAACCTTCGGTGCACATGCTCAACTTCATGCCTCAAACATTTATTGTAACATAGTTAATTGGTTAGATTTGAGATATACCGCAGAACCTTAAATAGTCCGTCATGGCAGTCTACGTTTCATCTTTCACTTTTCGGTAACTGTCTATTACAGGTAGCGCTCTGTTTGAGGGTGGCGGTTTATTTTTCAACATCAGATGCTGAAAATAGATCCCACCCTCTCCATGTCATCTCCGAGTCAAAGAGTATTAAGAAATATCGCCTCAATAAAGCTTGTATTCACGTGTATGTTCTCTCTATAAAGCTCTCAAATAGCCATAAATGCGCGATAAATGACAAATTATTTTGCATTTCGGCTTAATAGTGTGATCTTTTATTCTGTGATTGAAACTTAACTTCATGCTAAATATCGTGCATATTTGACTCTGACTGATGGTCAATGAATATTTGATAGAAATATTCAATACGTATTAGATCGATATTCAATAAATTGATCTATAGGTATTATTGACAATGAGCTTTTAGGCCCAATTCGCCCGCATGCTGGTAATAAAGTTCCAACCCTCAACAAGTTGGCGTACTATGTCCATAGAGTATTTTCTGCTCGCAAAATGACTGCCTTTAAAGAAAGCAATAAAGCCAGCAACACAAATCGTAATTATAATTGCAGGCATTTAATGATCATTTTGAAGCAATTGTTAATAATAAAGAATTCAAAGACACATTCAGAAGACAGAAAGACAAATGAAGAAAAATCAATGACATGTCACATATTGTCTTTACACTTGGTGCAAATATCTTGGTGCTCACTTCGTAAACTGCCGAAATATAGGAAGTGGCGGTCTATTTTTCGAGTACTTCGTCAGGGTGGCGTTCTATTACAGGTTTTACGATTATTTGAACACAAATAAATTCAAGCAGCAATTCAACTCATTTGTTCCATCAGTGAAATGTCCAATCGCAGACTAATTCCTTTGGTCTACATCCTTTAACAATTGGTGACCAAAAATGCTCGTAGGTATGTTGTTGTTGTTGATTTGGCTCGTTCGGCGTGAAGACACATTGACGTCAGTTGCTAGAGACGACTGATTGCCCTCAAATAATTCAGCAACTGGGCGGCGGAAATTTGGATGGGATCCGGGTGAATGGCATGAAAATTGGCATAACGCTTCACATCCCATCTTGAGCACTTGATGAAGTTGTGCTCCAGGCCTCCTCCCTCTTCGCCACATTCGTCGCAGATTGCCTCCTCTGCTTGACCGATACGATGGAGATACTTCTTGAGAAGAACAGAATGCCCTGTCCTGTATCTTGCAAGTTCGGTGCGTTCTTATCTACTCAAACTGACTTCTTCTTGACGGTTGTACTTCCAATGGCTGTTATTCTTCTTCCATTCGTTGGTAAGGCTTGCTCGAATTTTTGATTTCACTGTGTCGATATCGATAGGAATGTCGTTCTGGTCTAGATTAGTGGCATGTTTTGCAGTCGTGTCTGCAATATCATTCCAATGCATACCAACATGATTGGGGAGCCATTGCATGAGAACGTTCTTGTTTGCTGTTTTCTGCATGATGTTCCAAGCTTGGTCTTCGTTTGATGTTCTGACGTCCAGGTGCCCATTTCGTATCTTTTCAATCACACCTCCATTATCAAGGACTGTCGAGTAGTCACCTTCATTCGATATGTTTATTGCACCGCTGCCTCGGTCCTGATTTTTCATCACTAATCCGTCAGTCCAGATCTGACCGTCCGTGTCATTCACTCTTTTATCAATTGTTTCTTCCGCTTTCTTTCTAGGGTTGTTTGTATCTTCTTTCTTGCTGCAGTCAGTTAGAAGTGTTGTATGGGTGGTGATATGCGTTATAGTGTTCCACGGCGGGATAGTGGGATGTTTAACTAGTTAATCGTGTTGGTGAATCCAAGGTTTTCGGCTTTTTCGATCTGCTTTGTTACTTCCCTCCAGCTTCTGCCTTCCTTCTCCTTTTTTGTTCTTCCATCATTTCGTTTGTTGAAAATTTGATTATTTGGATTCTTGGGGTCTCTCTTATACTTTTCGTTTGTAATAGACGCCAACATATTGCTTCTCACAGAAATGGGGACGAGCTCTTCTTCACTGAGGAGTTTCTCAGTAGGAGTACTTTTGTAACAACCAGAGATGAGTCTAGCAACTTTGTTTTGCTCACATTCAAGAGATTCCATGTTGCACTTACTGATACAGGGGAGCCAGCCAGCCGCGCCATACTCAATGACTGACCTGATAAGTCCAATGTAGAGACTTCGAAGGTCTTCATTATGCCTACCACATTTGGAATGTGGCACTGCTTGTAGAGTTTCCAATCTCTTGAATGGTCCTTTTTAACATATTTGACATGATTGTTGAATGACAGATTCCAGTCGTATGTGACTCCGAGAAATCTTGGGGAGTCATTTTTCTTTATTCTTGTGTTGTTGAGGTAAAGATTTCCCTACCACTTCGCCTCTTTGGTCCAATATGAGAAACACGCCCTGTCTTAACCAACTTTTAGTCATGAAAAATTGCACAGACGTAATTTTACATTTTTTAGCTTTTATGATGCCTACTGACAGCAAAAAGCTAAAATCGAAAATAATCGTCGGCGCCGTTCCATAGATATATGCATAAATTCAAATTTTAAATTTTATGTTTAAATAATTGCACGGACTCAAACTCACTGAATTTGGTGTCTGTGATGCTTCCTATTATCAAAAAAGTAAAGAATAAACAAATCGTTGGTGCCGTTCCATAGATATATGCACAGAGTCAGATTTCAAAATTCAGGTTTTAATAATTGCAAGGACTCAAGCTGGACAAAATTGGTGTCCGTGAAACTTATTCTTTTCAGAAAAGTTGTAATTGAGCAACTCATCCGCGTCGCTCCGTTTCTAATTCAATTTACTAATTTAAAAATCGGTCGATATACATGTGAAGCTGCAAATAAATTGTTAAGTCCGTCTCTTCTTGTGAATGAAGCCATCATCTTTTCAGCAAGTTCTTACTAAAATTAAATTTCTACTTAAGAGAGATCACTAGTAACTAAAGACATTGATCTAATGTGCAATGGCATGCATGGTCTACATGTATGCTACAAAATGCTAATTACAGTTGTACTACTGTATATGTACATCACACTGCCTTAAGATGTTGATTGTTGTAATAATGTTGTTCTGTTCACCGAACTTATATCATCGCAACCATTTACTTGTATTGCAACCAGCTGATCATATTCTAACACTGATTCTCTACTTGATTTAGATGCGCAGTTAATTGACCAGCATTTCTTTCATGGTGCACCATTCAGATGACTCATTGCACCTGTAGATTTGTTCCCATTGCCTGTCATTGTTAGCAAAAGGAAGATCACATGTCTGTAACAAATCCAGCAGACTGCATAACATGGAACAATTACTTGAAGGTGGATGTCCAAATTTCAAAGAAAAAGTTGCAGCAACAGTAATAAAAAAGGATCCACAATGTTTCCTTTGTTTCAAGAAACTGAATTTTTCACTGTAATTCGACTTTAGTCTGAGCAATTTGTAAAGTAATGATAGTAGTGATAATAATTTTTAAAGTATTGTAGTAGGCCTTTTCTTAAAGTAATTCTTAATGTAGTCCTTAACATCATATCTAACGGCAGCGACGATTTGTTCTTTTCTAACTCTTCTAATAAGAAGCACCACTGGCACCAATTTTGCCGAGTCAGAGTCGGCGCAATTATCCAAACATAAAAAATGAAATTTGAATTTTAAAATTTGCGTTTCGTTAATGCTTACACTACCGTATATATACGGAATGAAACCGACGATTTTTGTATTTCTTACTTTTCTGGCAACCAGAAGCATCACGGACACCAATTTTGTCCAGCTTGAGTCCTTGCAATTATTAAAACCTGAATTTTGAAATCTGACTCTGTGCATATATCTATGGAACGGCACCAACGATTTGTTTATTCTTTACTTTTTTGATAATAGGAAGCATCACAGACACCAAATTCAGTGAGTTTGAGTCCGTGCAATTATTTAAACATAAAATTTAAAATTTGAATTTATGCATATATCTATGGAACGGCGCCGACGATTATTTTCGATTTTAGCTTTTTGTTGTCAGTAGGCATCATAAAAGCTAAAAAATGTAAAATTGCGTCTGTGCAATTTTTCATGACTAAAAGTTGATTAAGACAGGGCGTGGAAAAGAATGCATTCAGTCTTGCTTGTGTTGAATTGCATTCTCCATTTCTTTGACCAGTTCTCGATATTTTTGAGGGCATGCTGCACTATTTGATTGCATACGTCTCAGGATGTCTCCTTGGATAGTGTGTCCCAAATAGCAAGATCGTGTTCGAACAGGCTACTTTGGACGTCTGGCCCTAAGTCATTCACTATGTCGTCAATGAAGATAGTGAAAAGAATCGGACTTAGCACACCTCCTTGCGGAACTCCTTCCTTGAAAGTTCCGTATTTACTGTGGCTGCCGGGACTGTCTTTCACTTAAGTAAGCGAATATCTACTTGATCATGCACATAGGAATGTGTTTTTTTATCAGTTTGTAGATTAGGCCGTGTTTCTTAACTTTTTGGAAAGCTTTTGAGAAATCTATCATCACCATGAGCGTTCTTTTACTATTGCTGTTGTTTGATTTAGTGTTTAGCGCATCAACGACTTGTTGCTGTATTCTTGCCATTTGATCTTCAGTGCTTCTATGTTTCCTGAATCCCGCTTTCTCTCTGCCTGATGATAGATTTCTCCTCGATGATTCGGTTGAGTCTGTTTAGCAACATTCCTTCCATCAGTTTGCATGCACAGCTTATCAAGCTAATCGGTCTGTATGATTCTGGTTTTTGTTCTGGCTTGCCAGCTTTTAAAATTGGGAGTGTTTGCTTTACGCCAGTCGCTAGGAAGGTGTTTAACATCCCATGGGAGATCGATGATTTTCAAAAGCTCTTCCTTTCCTTCTTCTGGTAGTTTACGTAACATAGTGTTAGAAATGCCGTCCTCTCCAGGAGATTTGTTCATCTGTGAATTTTTGATCGCATGGTTCAGTTCTTGTCTGGTGAAGTAGCTGCATTTTTTGCTTTTGTGCTTTTATAACTTGCAATCTTGATGCTGTTAGACTACTATGTACTCCTCAACTATCGAGAAGACTTGCTGATGAGTCAAAAAGATCCTCAGCAGATACTGTCGAAACGTTGGTGAATTGGCAAATTGGTCCACATTGTCAGAGCTGTTGAATAGATCTGTTGACCAAGTTGTTAAGCACGATATCAGTAGTAACCGAAAGTTACGACACACCAGTTGAGTTTCGACTTCCGAAAACAAATAACCAGAAGGCAGTTGTAAGTTGTGATGCATCAAAATCTGGGATCACCGTCGGCAAAAAAGCAAACAATTTGAGATAGTGGTAAAGAATTGCAAAAAAGCAGGGAACGGCAAAAATTCGGAATTTCGACCAGCATTAGTAGTCAGATGGATGTAATTTTGTTGATGGTTCAATAGAAATGGGTCTAATTGTAAAATCAAAAATTACAGATAATTTAATGCCTTCATTTCGACCATCTTACTTCGTTTGAAAACTGTCGGCATCATGCTGCAATTTAGATTCAAATCAAGGGTGCTATTGAGAATTATCCTTTTTATTTTCGAGGTCATTGCCTCATACTTCAATGCATCTACTGCATCATAAATCAGGGTGATGATGTCTTAGCCGTGGACGCTCTAGAAATCGCCTATTTGGGGATCATTTGGCAGAAAAATAGTTCTGGACCGTAGAGCAATAGAGTCCTGGCAGCTGCACATCCTTTGCAAAGCTATTTGATCCATCGTTTATTTCATTTCATTCTCATTGTTAATTGCATCTACAATATGACTACAGATTGACATCGATCTCCGCAACCGGTCTTGCTATCGGCAGTCACAATTGTAGCGAAATATTTATTCACTAATCATAATTGCAATGAAAACTGACAGTGATTGTGAGGGCTTGATCCTGCCAATTGACATCCGTCTCATGTAAGTAGTCGTAGCTAAGTTGGTAGGCTAATATAGCGTTGCCGTTATATCATCATATTCAAAGCCGACAGCTGCATTTTCTGGAGCTACGAAAGACACGGTTGAGGCCAAAGCCTCCACTGACTAAGAAGAAGAGCATCAGAGTTCCCGTTGGTATCTCGAATCAAAAGCAATGACCGAGCTAAATGAAGAGTTCGAAAATCGCACTATTCATGTCGACAAGGCTATCCAAATCAAAGGGGCTTATGTTCGAACATCGATGTTAAGACGTTAAAATGATGACACATGAACATTTTGATTAATTCGTAATGAATGTCACACTTTGTTTTGCGTGCATCACTTGCCTTGAAATATACAGCACAGTGGAATAGTGATTGATGTTTCATTCGAGGACAATCTATATTTTTTCTATATGATGGCATATAAACAGTTGGTAAAATAATACCATAACCGAAACGCTCTTTTCCTGACGAAATTGGCAGGTTACCTGATACGTCGCCTGATATCAAACAATACTGTAATCCATTGAGATATCATTGTAATACAGGGAAAATAGAAAAGCAAATTTTTGGCCGATTTAAAAAGATTGCCTGGAAATGGGATAAACCGCTCGGGAATTTGAAACTTGAATTTTGGCCGCCGTCCTGTCTATCAATCACTGAAAGACAATTTTTCCTAAATCGAGCTTTGCGCAGTACCGTATTTCGAGGAACAGCCACGAACCTAGACGATATGACAAAACTGTACTTTCGTATTTACTTATGCAGACCTCTGCCGCTCCGAGCGCTATTATACGTTTACGTCTCTACTGCATTGAAAGCAGTGATATCGAGTTCTAAATCGAGTGCTATCTATCTTTCAATGAGCATACTGTAGATGAGCTTAAACATAGCTATAGTTGAATATGAATACTACAATATAACATGGTGTGATGCGGAAATTGAGACATGCACGCCTGGAGAAAACGTAACTGAAGCCAGCGGACTTTATGCTATGCCGATCTGAAGCCGCAATGAAATATGGCTAGCCCATCGCAGCTATGCCGGTTTTAGCCGACTTAGGTGAGCGATATGTTTTCTGTTTACACGCTTAAGGAAAATCAACTTAAATCTACTTGTCTCAATCTCATATATAAGTCAGAATCATTACACGTCAGATAATACTACACCCTCTCTCGAGACCAGTTGGGTCTGGGTCCGATGTTCAGTGCCGAAGTATAGAAGTCCTACATCTTGAACCAGTTTATAGGAGGAATCCAATAGTCTAAATACGATACGTCTAAATCTTTCATCCAATGAAACTCCAGTACGAGAAGTCAGTGAGTTTCTTAATGTAACTCCTACGTATCACATTCCATGAGATACAAGTACGAACAAGCCACATCGCAAACAGTCGTTGGGGGGAGGGGGCGAGATGAATTACGAGATTGAAACCACGTCTTCTTGATAACTTCTATGAAAAAGGGTGCAAGTACTAGGTAGACTGCAGCGTGTATGCAATTAGATATCGTGACACAACTCCGATGGAATATGAATTGTGTAGATTAGGGTGAATTTTCCAAAGCTGGCAGAATGGTTTTGCACAAATTCAATCACTTCACAGGGCTCCGAGATTTTTAGCTAAGCCGCTAGCCGTGCGGCATTCAACACTAAAAAATGTGAAATGAAAAGTTACATTAAATACATGTTGTATTCTGTCGGCCTTGCTCATACAATCTATCAATCAAATCGGTTATTCTTCTGCCGGCAAATTTCAGTTGATTAGCTGAAACAAGCTTAAAAAATTTAAGATCAGTTGAATGGTGACTTTCAGTACCGAAAACCCCACACTCGTAAAAATGCCCAATATTCAACAAACTTTCTATGATTCGGATAGCCCTTTTATAGCAAACAAGTACTTGAAGTTCACATTAGGGACTGTAATTTGATTAAAGAAGATATAACATGCAATCTTTGTTCATGCCGTTATTTCATTATCATCCTTTTAAGGGAAAAACAAGAGGCAAACTTTTTTGGCCGCCATAGAAAAAGATCCATAATTTTGGAATGAAACCCTTGCAAAATGTTACATGTTTCACTGTTTAGAGTGATACATGCAGTGCATGAGACAGCTGTTCTGATGCATGATTATGTCACGAAATTTGATGAGGACTTAATGATAAAATAACCTGATGTAAATTATGATATGATGAAATATAAGCTGAACAAGAGCATTATCGATTTGCGTGAAAGAAATTGATGCATACAAAGGATAAGAATTTTATATATAATAAATAAGGAATGAGAAACGATAATGAATTTTTCGTGCATTTTAGCATTGATTTCTTGTCCTATTTCAGAGCATGGGCATCTACGATCGATTTGGCAGGCCGATATATGGTTCTGAACATCTTGTCAGAGATATTCTGGAATATGTCGTATTTGAGAAACATCTTGCTGATGAATATGGCAGCTGGAAACTTCATGGCAAGATAAATCCCGAATGGATGCCTCAAAAGAACTTCTACCTTCGAACACTACGAGTAAATAATGATCTGGGGGATGTTGATGATAATGAATACGACGATGTTGACGACGAACAAGTGAAAGTCGTAGATGAGGATTTTGATGAAGTCAGGACCGGACAAAAGCAGTAGCGTATTTGTAAATATAATTATGATGACGACAATTGCGCTTTTTAAATTTTCAATTTGTAGAAAAACATGAAATCGCACATATGATATTTCACAATGCCTAAAAGCAAAGTATAAGGCCTTCAAACGTCCGAAATAAGCTCAATAAGTCGAATTAGCTCTGCATAAAAATGCTGTGTAATTTCTTTCCTATGCTTTTCTCTGACGATGGAAATAAATGTTCACATCATATATGTACACATAAAAAACCAACGAATAAAGATGAATGGGAGCATTACAAGTTTTTCATACTTCCGTTTGTAGGTAAAACATCCATAAAATTCCGACACAAATTTGTGAAGTGTTGAGGAAATTGGACCATGATGTTAAAATAATATTCAACACCTGTAAACAGGACAGTACTTTTGTCTGAAAGATAAAACAAATATGCTGATGCCTTGTGCGTAATTTTAAATGTCGGGTTGATCCTGATACCCAATACTTGGGTATTGGGACGGTACAAACGAAGCGCAGAGTACATCAAAGAATAAAAGAACATACGTATAAGAGGTAACTCATCCGTCATCTGAACATATCTCCAAACTGTAGAAATGACATGAATAATTGTTTTTAATACATAGGACGTAGTGAAACTCGTGTAGTAGAAGCGTTGTTAATAAACTCCTAGATTAGATCAAACGCTAGGTCTTAATGGCAAGTCTATTTTCTTAAAAGTACTCGAATAATTTTTATTGTTTTCCTTGAATCGTTGTTTGTCATTGTCAGCGCATGAGCTTACTAGGCCTATGTCTCTTCATTGCAGCTGCACAAAAATTATACGAATTTTTTTTCAAGTTTGCATCTTCGTTTTCTTTGAAAATGTATATATATGGTCAATTTTTCACGCTGAATCCGAAAATCATAGTGGCGACCACTCCAAATGAGTGTTCTTACATGTTTAGTATCTGTACTGCATGCCAGGTGTGATCGATATGTCTCGACGAGATAGACATTTTCTGCAGTTTTACGAGATTTCGAAAATGATGATCATTGTCTTTTCAAACAAAATTTCGCATGCATGATTATATTATGGTTCTTGATAATTCTGTGAGTTTTCATCAGATCCGGGTAAAAATGTGGTTTCAGCAACAATGTGAAATTTTGAGAAAAATCAGAAAAGTCTCGTCAAAAGAACACAAGTCTTTTGTTTAAAATTCACAATTGCTCAATTCCCTGTGGGAACGTCGCTCGCTAAAATCAAGAGATTATCTGGTAAGTTAGCGATTTTGTGGCTAAATCTATTCTTGCTCAATTGTGTAACAAAGTCATCGCTAGATGTGAAAATCCCCTTTATTTTTTTAGAAGTGCGTCTAAAATCCAAAAGCGGTAGTAGGTGGCGATGAGTTGCTGTAACTAATTTATAGATGTTTGTTTGCTAATTTGAGCTGAGTTTTCGCCAACCGACAAAATAGTGAATATTGTAGCAACCAATATTAGCAGTAAGTAGTAATGTTCGTATATTACCTTCACATGAAAATAAATTGTATACTCAGTCTGATCTGCTAAAAAGGGATCTTCTTTAATTCACGAAAGCTTAAACTAAAAGAGTGTTTGTCTTTCATGAATGTCGTAGTAAATAATATGATGTTATTCAAATATTTGTTATTGTTGTAAATTATTGAATGTCAAGAGATGTTATGCAAAAATGATATAAGCAGATTCTCTATTATCACACCATTATCAAAGAACGTGATAGTTTGCACTTATTTCTTAGATGGTTTAGCGATGCGTGTGCAATGGTAAGGGAAGTGAAATAGCAATAGTAAGGAAAGTCAAAAGTAAAAGGTGTCTTATAGAGCGCAAATTCGCGAGTTGTCGCCGGCGAACTTCGCCAGCGAATATGCCGCAAATTATATGACTGAACTGTAGCATGATATTCTGTAGCTGACATCCGCTAGCCTTTCGCAAGATTCTTTCCCACAGGGTTGTGATGATCCATAATTGATTTTTTTCCTTTTGATGCGACAACTAGATTCACAAATGATGTATTCTGTCGTATAAGGAAAGTTAGAACATCATTTCTAAGTTGCGAAATGTGCACCGGTCAGAAGACAATTTTTGGAGGACAGACTAATTGAAGAAATATCCCAAATCAATGTAAATGCAATCATGAATTATAGTCGGGTTAAAACTACGGCTCATGTGCTTTCACACGATGTAGGCTATATATGACTTTGTATCATAATGAAATTTCTTCCCGAAGATAGAGTATCTCTGCTTGGGTCAGACATTTTTGACACTTTTTCTGCCTTGGGCTAAATTTTTCATGAAGAAAGCTTTGTTAGATTGATTTGAATTTATCATGACCGAAAAGAGGAGATCCTAAGGATCAAGATGAAAAAGTTATGAAAATCGGTCCAGAACTAAATAAGATTTTCTTAGACAAAAGACACGTTTTTTGACAAATGTTATGTAAAATGAATTTACCCGTCTATGGAATTTATGGAATTTATATATTTATTACCGTTGCAAAAAATGTAAAGGTTCCCGTGGGTGTGGGGATTCTGTAGGTATCCATGGGAAAGGATGCTGAGGAGTGTCCCGGCCAGCGCGTAAATGTGTAAATTGAGTCGAGATGTTGGCGTAAATTCATCATTCAATGGGGCGTAAATCAAATATCTACGATCTATGATTTCTGAAGTAGGCTATTCATTCAATAAAAAATGAATGTTAAACAAGTGAAAAACCATGAAAACTGATCAATTGCGTAAATAAATTCATTATCATCGACTCGAATATAGTGATGGTTTCTTCCACAAGGCCGGGTACTACGCTTATAAGCATTTACATGCGGTATTGATATTCAAAACCATCATGCGCATTGTTTAAGAAAAATATTTTCAGAGGGAGTGCATTGGCAAGATTAGTATTATTTTGCTGTGACATGATCTTATAAAGTTATTGTTGCACACTGACTTTGCGTTAGGCCACAGCCACACTGAAATCAAAGCAAACACGAGCGTCCCGAGCAAACGTATGTCCGCAAGCCATCAATCGCTCTGGTTTGCTTTGCTCGCAGTGTGGCAGTCTGCAATGATGACATTATATTTGCTGCAAAACACTTTGCTCGGAAACGCTTAGAAAAGCTCGCAGTATGGCTGAGGCAGCTGCTATTACAGTGTCGTTTTCATTTATTCCAACTCGATCTGCAAATCGCTTGCAGATGCACTATCAGCAAGTGCTGTAACCACGGAATTAGACAGCTTGTCGTCTCTTCTTCTGTTTGACTAGAAAGGAAAGATTGGAACATGTAGGGTTAATGAAATTGCACTATCTGCTGACATAATACCGTAACAATCGAACAATGAGCAGCCAGCTCAACATAAAGCAGGCCAAATTGTGTGAAGTTTCAGTGACTGTTGTCAACCGGATCACACAGAAAAGAGATGCAGTCGATGTCAAGTTCTGCATAGAAGTTTGTGAGCGTCTTTTCGTGCGCCTGCTAACTTTTTTAATAATAATCGTGGGCCCAACATTATCGAGAAAATTTTTGCGCAATGATCTGAATTCTTCGAATCTGAAGGAATCGTCGCGATTGGGGCATTTTGAAAGAATTCACAGCAATCCGCAAGCGACGCATGACTATTTTTCCTATCTCTGCAAGGAATTAAAAATATTCGTTTTGCCCACTTAGTAAGTTCCTGCATGTGCCATCATTTTGAATCAGTTTGCACTTCTGGCAAAGTGATACGCCTTAACAATCTAATTCTGTGGCTGTAGCAGCAAATTACTTGCAAACCATCAGTTACCTTTTTCTGACCACATGGATTCTTCTAGAGGACTGATGCCTTATGTGCCGGTCGAAGATGCATTGCCTCCAACACTACCAAGTAGGTACTACCTAAAAGATGAATATATCTGACAACGTCGATATCTGGTCGAAGTTTTCTATTGTTAGAACTTGATGTATTTCTAAGGCATTCGCTGTCAATAGCCTCAGTTGCTGATGAGGATCAATTATTGTGGTCAAAGGCTTTACCTGAATGGGTTATTGTCTATGACTGGTAGAAAGAACTAGCTTTTCATTATTTTTCTACTGGCTACTTATATCCATGGTCCATTGAACAGCTATTTGCCAAATATCCATATACGTCAGCGAATTTACATTAAGATGCATGTTTACCACTATATCATCGGCGCTTATCAGAACAATAACAACCAATTTTACTCAACAACAGCCACTCTTTGTCGGCAACTGTTAACTTTAAGTCAAACCTGGAATTATTTGACAATCACTTGAATGTAGTTATTTAAAGGTAAGTGTTTAATGGAAACGCCTTTGATTACCTAACGTCCACAGGCATCAATCTCTGTTGTTTAACTGTCATATCTATGCGCCTACATGAATGTCGTTGCTATTCAATCTATAAACATCTGTCAACTGTTCTTTATTTTTTTAAAACAAGAATTAAGTTCTTTAAATCATTTGAATTGCAATTCACCTGCAATTGTCGACGCACACTTTATAATGATGTTCAGTGATATCTTGCTAAACCCACTTGTTTAAAACTGGGCTTACATCGAGTATATAGATATTTCAAATTTATGCATTCAAGCTTCGGCTTTCCGGCTTTCAGCTGAAATATACAGGTATCACAAAAAGTCTTGGAGCACTAAATATTTGACTAAAGGCTGGATTATAGTCTTGCTGCAGACTTACTGCGTTTTTTACCGCAGATTTGAGAGAAAAGTGCAGGCTTGAAACATTCACCGCAGTTCGCAGAGTTTCTGCCTCGCAACTGCGGTAAACTTAAACGCAAGATCGTGCGGATTTCATTTCATATTTATAGTTGACGCTTGCGTTGAGATCATTTCATGATGCAGGAGTCATCCGAAAAAGTCATCAACGACATGGTGCCCTTGATTTCAATAATTCACTTGCTCAAAAATCGTAGGTGGCAGTGGAGAGTGAGGCCTATAAATCGATCGAGAGAGGAAAATTGTGAAGGACGCTTGGTGGAGGAGATCAGACTGTATGACGAGGCATACGTAGGCTACAAGTTTGAATAGAAATAAGGTACTAGTATTATCAGAATTATAAAATATTGTTTCAATTTCTTCATCAAATGATGCATTACTTGCTGTTGTTCTTTCTTTAACTAAGTCATTTTAAAATGTCAGGGACTCAAAGTGTTTCCATTTTGTCTTTGGATTTCCGACAGGATCACCGCTTCGAGTGGATGATTCCAGTTTCTTCTTCTGATAGGTGTCACGGAGATATCGCCACTTCTCGTTGCATTTTTTCTTGTCGCAAATCATTTGTTCAGCAATCTGATGCCACGAGTTGTCAGCTCCTTGAGTGTGGAAATGTTTTGTTGATGATGTGGTCCACAGAATTTCTTACCATGTTTTAATGAGTCTCTCCTCATCAATAAAACCTTCGATCATGACGGGACGTTCGCAGAGCCTGTTAGTTCCTTCCATCATCTCGCAATCGGCGTGGATTTACAAAATGCAATTGATAGATAGGCTGCAATAGCAACGATTCATGTCCGTTTCCCTAATCGTAGTCGGTGATACTACGTACGAAGTCGACATTGCCAAACAGCCAATCTCCGTCCTGCGGCTTGTGAAAAAGTAGACTGCACCTCTACTAGCCTGCGTTTCCATCGTGCGGTAGAAATTCAGGCCGTCTTATCATTGATGTCTGCGTTCAGCATGAACCTGCGTTTCGCCGCAGCTTCTTGCGCTTCAAACCTGCGTTTTTCTACCGCAAGATAGTGCGGTGAAAAACGCAGGAACTATAATTCAGCCTTAATTTTTTTTACTTCTTCATAGATGAGTTTTAAAAGTTAGTCTCAACAATTATTTATTCTCATGAAATATTTGATTAACTAACCCTGAAGACCGTGTTTAATATTAGTGTGCAGAAAAACACAAATTGAAGCAATATCTATAATTTTCCTGAAGAATTCCAGCGTTTAGCTTACAAGTTGGGTATAAAATCATGAACAACATGAACATAAAAGACGTTAGTACAAGTAGTCTAAAAGTGGTTTAGAGGATTTTCGTTGAAATAAAAATGTCTAGTGAAGGAAACATCACTCCGCACTTCGTGGGATATCCACGTTCCTTGTTAACAGCCTCAATCTTCCTGGGCATGCTCTCCACCAGTCTAGCACAGGTGTCCTGAGTTGTTTCCATACGACACGCGGATAACTTCCTGTTTGAGAGCTGCCAATGAGTTTCATTTGTCGTAGTAGATTTTTGCCTTGGCTAAAATCCACAAATTTTCAATCGGTTTTAAATCAGGACCGTTCCCCGGCCATGAAAGAACGTTTATGCCTTTGTTCCTGAACCAGGCCATGGTACGTTTTGAAGCATGGCAAGGCGTCTTATCCTGTTGATAGACATCACAACCACGAAGTTCCACAAAAATGCTGCAGTTTCTCATTCAGGATGGAAAAAGTCAAGTCGGGCTTTGCGCATCTTAGCGGTAACGGGCTTCCGTATAGGTTTGCGAGCTGGCATACACATTTCCTTTTGAAGTCGATTTTGGATAGTTCGAACAGAGGCTTTGTCTAACAAAGGTGTGAGGTCACTTTTCAATAGTAGCAGAAATGAAGGAATGTAAAACTTCACGCCGGATAAATCTGTCGGTCGTTTTTTATCAGCCTTTATATTTTTTGATGAATTAGCCTTTAATAAGCTTCAGCAATCAGCAACACGTAGCATATATCGCGTTTTTATGACTGAATCAAATTTCACCTCTGTTCCAAGACTTTCTGCGGTACCTGTAATAGGGCTCCCTGGTTCACATACTGCATGTAGTCGGTCAAAAATTACACCAAATCTTGCCAATTTGTCAAGATTCGAAATGCCATGATAAGCTAAGATTTGTTATTAGCAGATAAGCTATTAGGCTTTAATGTAGAGCATGTGTTGAAAGGTTGTTGCTGAGAAATCTCTCTTCAGAATGCTTGTAAGCAATATACAAGTTTCAACAATAATGATTTTTCATGGAAATGTGCCTTGGTCGAAACAGGGCCACCAAATTGTTTCAGCAATTTAAACCACACTCTCAAAATGAATAACGTTATTTCACTAACGCTTTAGTTGCGCACCGATAACGGCTGATTCGACGGGATTTCTTGTGTAATAACGGCATATATTGAGCTATGTATCAATTAGTTATTAAGAGCTAACGCTAATCTAACACATGTTTTAGTGTTATTATACGTAATATAACATCGGATTCAGCGTTAGATATCTGTTACTTATGCATCAATAACGGTTTTTATAGATAAGAACTGGCGTTAGTTTTCAAATAATAACGCTTGAAATGCCAGCTGAAACGCACAACTCTGCCGTTAGAATACCGTCATAATAGCGTTATCATCCATGGTTTCACCTAACGGCAAAATTCCTCTACAAACCCGTTAGAAAATAATGAGGTTACAAAAAGAATCAGACTGCATAAAATTAGGAATATTCTTAGGAATTACAAAAATGTATCAATTCATGAAACAAATCTACAAAAATCTGAAATAGGCTATACATCTGAAAATGTATCAATTCATAAAACAAATCTACAAAAATCCGAAATAGCCTATACATCTGAAAATAAATCAATTCATAAAACAAATCTACAAAAAAATGAAATATATCTTCTGAAACCTGCCATAACATAGAAATGCATGAAGACCAGTCATATACAAATCCAGAACATACAACTATTTTAAATTTCCCATTAACGATGAAAGACTTTGGGAACGCTTATTTTTCAAAGGGAAAGATGTTTTCAGAATTTGTTCTTGTAGTAGGCCAAGCATTTGACCAAATGAGGAAGGATAAGTCAAATCGAGGAGGTAATAAACACAAATGATCGCGCTGCATACAACAGCTACGGTGAACTCCACGGGTGTTGATTCAAAAATGACGGTCGATTACGGAAGACAATCATCAGCTGTTTGCGGTCCATAACTATTTGTGGTCCATATCGGCTTCCAGATATTTTCTTCCTTTCATATACTTCATCCTGAAATGGGGAGACTATACTAAGTGTTCCATAATAGTTGCTCGGGTAATCATGAATTATTTGATATTTCCTACGCAGTCATATTTCGTAGATTTTACTGTTTACACAAATCTTGGTTATGCAGAAAATGTTAATATAGTTATCGGATGATGGCAACAATGTGTACTAGATAGGGAAAAGAGAAAAGCGCATGAATGCAACAATATCATAAATGAATCTTCCTATTTATCCACAATTTTAACCATGATTTTTGTGGGCTTTATTCGTGGGAAATTTTTAGACAACTCATAGCACATAGTTGATTGCGGTATACGGGCGATTCATAATAAACGTGGCTATGAAGTCCGTAAAGCAAAAGGCACTCCCAAGTAGTTTAATCCGCATTAGTAAAATAAAAGGATTATGTACAAGCTAAAAATATATACAGGCGGACGAGCTTTCGCTGCGCAGCAGCATCCTCGGGTCCAGCAAGGAGTAGGCCTAAACCGCGATGGTGCGGTGGCATAATATAGGTTGAGAGATCGGCTACCACTGGGTGAGCTCCTCTCTTCTATTGAGAGACGGACACTGTTGTTGAATGTATTTGGCTTCGGCGATTCTTGCCTCTACAGGACTCTGAAATTTGTTCAAGAATTCTATGGTAAAGTGATGAATAGTCAAACTGTTTTCGTGTTCATGTCTCGCGTGGTCTGACAGCGCGCTATTGTTGTTATTGGTAACTAAGCAACGTTTATTATTGTATCTCTGATAAAAAGGACGGGCAGTTTGACCAATGTAAAATTTATGGCAAAGAATACAAGTAAATTTATACACTGTGAACTTGTCACTGCAGCTTTGCTGATCTGGTAATTTGTCGCAGATATCACAATTCTGATGTTTATTGTCTCTATTTACAGGTTGATTAATACACTGCTTTAAGTACCTGCCATGTTTGTTAACTAATTATATGGGAAGATCGTATTTTTTTTACTAAAGCCGTCAACTTTCTGTTGCATGTATCATTGAGGAAATTACATTTCCAAATAACGAAATTTTTTAAGTCTGGCTTATTTTGTAATTTTCTTTTGTTGTCATACTTTAGTTTTTTTGTAACCATTTTGATAAAGTTGATTGTTGAATTTTATAGTGGCTGCATTCATTTTTTACGAATACAGAAATGTCCAAAAAATTCAATTTGGTTTCGCTATTAGGAACATCTAAAGTAAACTGAATGCTCTCATTGATGGAATTAAAAACATTTCTGATCATCTTAAATATTTCCATGTCATGATCAAACGGACCCATGATTACATCGTCAATATAACGCTTGAAAATGAGTGGTTCAATTTTATGGTCCTGCTTCAATTTGTAAAGAACTTCCGTCTCAATATCGTTCATAAAAATAATCGCGAAAAGAGGAGCAGAATGTGCATCCATGGGACAGCCCTGCGTTTGAATATAAAATTTACCATTGTACTCAATTTCGTAATTGTACATCTACGTTGCAGTTACGACCTACAAATGACAAGTTCACAATCTATGTTCAAATTGCGTGGACGTTCTGTTTCTCAGTTAATCATAAGTTCCTTTAATTCAGTTATTCACAGGCTTATTTGTTGCAATGGAAATTTATTAGGTAACTGATGATTATCTCATAGGAGAACGCCTACAAAAATTCGAACGATGACCTTGCCATATACATGTACATATATTCGTTTAATACATTACGATCTCGCGTGAAAATGCCCATATCTAAAATGGCAATATTCCTACACTGTCCTTTCCTGTTCAGAAATCATGTTTGGATATGATAAGAGAGAAAAGTATCCCTATGCGTTGATACGAGCACGGACTACGGATATGTGGATAAGACAATGAATCTCACTGAGATTAAATCAAAATGTCCTGATATAAATGTCCAATTTTAAGGTCTTTTGTTTTGTTGTCCGTGTTCAAGCCAAAGCGAAAGGTTTTTATCATCGTTGTGTTGTCACTAAACCAATTTTAGATGGATGAAGATTGCGACTACACAATTCAAAAGTCTTTGTCATTCAGTAACTCATCCGAAACGTTTAGCCTTGGTTCACAGTCCAAGAGACGATAGTGCAGGCCCCACTGCGGTATTTTCACTTTCACATAGAAGTTTTATAACCTATTTCGAACACGAATACTTACTATCGCTTCAATGGTTGATTATTGCTTGACATCATTGATTATTGATCGCTCATTCTTGAGAATAAAAAAATTACATAAATTAGAAGAAAAATTATTATTAATAGACTTATTTATAAAAAGGATTAACTTTTCTTATTGTATATTATTATTTATATCTATAAACTTTATTAAACTTCATCTTTATTTACTGAGTTAAAAGCTAAAAAGTGTTAAACTCACTCAATAAGGATACTAAGTTTGCGACCGATATCCCTGAAAATAACTACTTGATCTATTAAAAATTTCACTATGGGTTAAGCAAAATTAATTTTTGCCATTATCAAAATGAAATCGTGTCAAGTTGTACCCGTCCTTTACTAAAGATAGTTGGGTCTCCAGTTATGTAAAGAGAAACTTCACTCTCAACACCTTTGACAGCATCGATAAAAGAAGTACAGCTCTAACTCTCTTGGCATCGAAGCTGGAAACAAAACCAAATCTCGTCTCAAGTGTGATGGTCGCTCTGATAGAGATTTCGTTATTAACAAACGCTCGCGTAAATCAAAAACTATTTTAATGAAAATAAAGTTGTTCTAAATATTGATTTTATTAGTGATAGTTTTTCCCGCAAAATTAATTATCGTATTCGTAAATATAAACTTGACGTTAAATTCGCAAATTAAAGTAAGATAAAATTATGTTACTTATTTCGAAACAAGAATAATAATAATACACGCTAACTAATTGTTTTCTTTGTAGTAACTTCTTAATCATAATAATCGCAATATTAGTTGTTGTTTATCCGCTTATTCGTCATTTTAGTTCTAATAGTTACATAGATGATCTTCACGCCCTTTTCGTTTGAGATTTGATGAACATCGCAAAGTAGCCACCCCAGTGGGTGGTTCAATGTGCCCCAACCGTGGGGCACCTTGAACCACTTTGGTAGAAATTTTAAAATTAAAATTGTGAGGAGATTAAATGTCACAAAAACGTCCAACAACTCAGAGATTACTAGGGATACCCTCAACCTTTCATCCGAGTTTGATTTTGGTTCATTTGATTTAGTATATTCAAACTGTTGAGAAAAGATCAAAAACATGTTCAATGTGCCCCACCCGCCCCTATCAAGAATGGAGATGCAGCAAGTCCCCTGACTGATCACTGTTTGAAATGTACCACGAAATGTATTGAAGATTGACGTCAGTATATTGCTAACTTTGGATTGCCCTGTCAAAGCCAGTATCAACTAATCACAACTATAATTCGAAAATTGATTTGTACATGTACTTCGTTATGACTGCATGGCATGGTGTTATTAAATATAAATACACATGTCAACAGATTCTCATCGAAGTTCGCAACCACAAATTGAATGCTGTAACAAATACGCGAGTGACTCACAACCAAAAGCAGTTTAACTTGAATTAATAATGGCAGCTATTCGATGTAAGCAATCAAGCAGATTTTTAATGTCATAATCACACATTTTCACTAAACGTTGACGTATCTCGATGAACAATGCGATGAATACTCATTTGACTGTTCATCTCATGCGGGCTTCATCTCTTCATCAACACGATTTCATGTTTAAAAATTGTGAAATGCACATATCAATGAGTAACTGAAGTGCATTATGTCTCTAACATCCTACAATGTTAGAAATAGAATGTTGAAGAAGCTCTCTCTATTCCTCTCTCAAACGGAATTACCCTACATCCTACAATGTATAGAAATAGAAGTTGGAAGAAGTCTCTTCTATTCCTCTTTCAAAGGAATTACCCTATTCACGTGTCGGAAATGGTCCTGAAATTTCTTGTATGATAAATGTCCTGATATCTGGTAAATGATTCTGTAATCCTTTTCTGTTGTAAATCACATGCAGTGTTATATTAGTTTATAGATCATACGAAAGGGAGTGGACGAGATTTGATAATATTGTCCACATACCGATGGTATCCAGACAACCAACTCCGTGTCGCCATTCACTCGTGCGCCGATACTGATGTCACCGACACTGCCACACTAATTGACGAGCATCGCCGACCGATTTTTTTCACCGGGAACATCATGAATGCGATCATGTCGTTTATAAATTTAATACGTAACACGAAAAAAAATAACATGTCTAGGCCTATATATATGTAGAAACTTTCAACAACGATGACAATTAAAACTTCAAAACATCACTAAAGCCAATTTGATAACGTTATTAAACATTTGAAAACCTATTATTTCATAACGCTATTTTAATTATCATTAGCGTTATTATTTGATAACGTTATTTGTAAATTCTAAAATCCGTTAGGATAATTTGGCGTTAGGTATATTAATCTAACACCATTCCGTCATGTACTAACGTTATTCTTCTAGCATCTAACGGATACTACCGTTGTGCAGCCGTTATTATACCGTTACTTTTGTGAGTGTGCAGGGATGCGGAGTCGGAGTCCCGGAGTCCTTTCATTTTTGCCGGGTTGGAGTCGGAGTCCTATCAACTGATAGGACTCCGGCCTATAACTAGACCCGAAATGTGATAAAAGCAAATTATTTTTCCTCGTGCATGACTGTAACTTTCTTGATGTCAACTTCCTCCGTCAGACAAAAGTACAGAGACAGCCAGTGCATGCAAAACTTGTAACAGCTGAGAGAAGGAACCGTGAAAGTGAAAAAAGGATTGCCGTTTTACTCGGTGATTTAGTACAGAAGACAAGCCTTCTTAGCCTAGATCACACCTACGCACGTCAGAGACAAAAGTGAATTATCAGTTTGTTTGAGAACATTCTCTTACCCTAACGTCAATCGTGTGTGATGGCTCCTCAAGTGCATATTGAAATCGAAAGTGCACTCATTTTTTTGGAGAAGGATGGGGATTTTCCTGTCTGGTAGATACTTGAAAAATACCGTGTGAAGCAGTCAACAACAAGTGATGTGCAAAGCTGATAATCTTTCATAGAAAATGATTGATAATTGATGCAGCAATGATCACCAAAATCCAGGCTCAGGTTAACCTATAATGATCTATAATGTAGGTTACCAGAACTAGGCTTATATACTTGGGACCTGGAGTCGGAGTCCTATCAAAATGATAATGCCCGAGTGGCCAACTCTAAAATAAGAACGTTGTTTTTAACTTTATTTCACAAACATATTGTAGCCTCCTTGACTAGTTAGTGACTTGTTGTATTTCGCTGTTTTTTCAATTAACTAAGGGCTTTTTTCGTCATTATCGCACATGATCAACTGTCAGCGGAGAAATATACTTCATACTGAAGAATGCGACTATAGTGAATTTACCGTCAAACTTATACATATTTGCATTGGGCGCAAATTTCAGGATGATGCATAAATTTGATGAAAATCACTGACCGGGACGATGATGAGGTGTCTATTATTCAATCGTGTCTGCATTCTGCATGTATCAGGTGCATCGAAATTCCTGATCACCATCATCAAAGAGCAGCTTAGCTATCCTATCACATTCTGTTTTTTAATCCATTATAGCTTTGCAGTATTTTTGATTACCTAGAGAAATTCTCAGCGTAGCATTTTGCCATTTTTGAATTCGATGTAAATGCATTTCAATGTGAGCGTTGAATCACATGACTTAGTGTCAAGAAACATTATTCATAATGAATAATACGAGTAGTCTACACCTTTTTCCATTCTAATTAAAAGTTGTTCCGTTCTACTTAAAGCCTGTTCCATTCAATTTAAAAATGTTCTATTCGGTTTAAAGCCTGTTCCATTCTATTTAAAAATGTTCTATTCAATTGAACACCTGTCTCATTCAATTTAAAACCTGTTCCATTCAATTTAAAACATTTAGCTAAGAACGAGCTCTATTATACTACAAAAACAATATGACAGTCACCAACTCACCAATGTAACTAAATGCCATATTGCTTTTTACTATCCATAGTGGGCGCAAATTTTAGGACGGAGCGTAAATTTGATGAAAAATCCCTGGCTGGGACACTAGTGCTGAGACCATCCTCACAGCTCCTGTAGCGCTTCTATGGGGATTATCAAAAATTTGACATTCTTCCTAGAGACAATCAGAACAGATAGTCCAAAACCACTGACATTTTCTTCCTAAATTCGTGAATAAGCTTTACTTATATTGATTTCAATATGCAGATTGTCACCCATACATCTAAAACGACAATTCTTAAGTTGTGATTCTATTCGCTTTGCAAGTCACTCGACGTCAAAGATCACAAAATTCCATTTATGTATAGATCCATGTGCTTTCGAATTTTGTACACTCAATGACGTACGATGATCCAACATTCATGTAAAACTCAAAATGAGATTATTTGTCATTTTTGCGATTACGATTGCACTTTTAGGGCAGACTTCTCCAACAGCAGACAGAAATACGATATTCTTCGCAAGCGGTTATAGCTTGACCAATTCGCTCTCAACGTCTGGAGTAAGTATAGTAGGTAGAGTAGGAGCTGTGCATTTTTATCGTCGTGGAATGACGATTTTCTCATTTTACCTTTTTTGACGCGAATATTATGGTAACTTCCAATGCTTTTAGAATTTTTTTGCAGATATCTCCATGGACAGCATACCCATATTGTTTAAGCTGAAGAAAATTATTTCGTTAACGAACCATCTAACCTGTCATTTTGGCATAAAACCTCAATTGTAGTGAAATGATGCAAATGAAACACCTTAATTTTACCATGTCATACAACTGAAAAAGTCTACTCCCTACAAAACTTATTCCATAAGTGAATGCAATGAATGCTGCCGCAGAGTCCTTCATTACAACTACGCATTGCCAATTATTCGTCAGTTACTCTGACTTTTGAAGAAATTGAAGATTTTCAATTGTAATGAAGTGACGTTTTGTGTTTCCAATAATTAACTTTATTTTTTGTCATGACATCGTTATACGATGAGCACATTGAAGTGACTGCACGACAACTGATGTCATTAGGGTAGTTTTTACGTTGATATACAGCATCTGGATTCTATATGGTTACATAAGCTTTGGCTTGTAGGCCAACAAAGTAGGCCTATTCATAAGCGTCAAAATTATGTCATTTCGCTCATTTGGAAAATTCTGCTTTCTATGAATAATTCCATAGAAATTTCCAATTAATATAGACATCAAATGATACACCAGAGCCATTTCTACAACTATATATTGTTGATTATACGTCAGGCACTTTAACTTTTGAAGAAATTGAAAATTTTTAATAGTCATGAACAGTCATGGGTTTCTTAAAGTTATCTTATAACTTTTTATCACAAATTCGCTATATACAATGATAGCATTGAAGTGATTACGCGACAGATGATGCCATCATCTTAGCGTTTGCATTGATGCATGCAAGATCATATCTGGATTGTCTTCGCGGAACACGATCTGTTTATAGGTTAAGAATGAAGTTTATAGAGAATGAAGTTAGAATCGAGGCCAAACTATCCGCGCAAAATAACATACTGTAGTACATTAAAAATGAAAACTTTCTTACTCATCCTCGATATAATTCCTCATCAAAAGAATAGAGATAATCAAATCAATTTGTGTACGATTCAGGCACAGCAACAATCGCTATAGGCCCTAGGTGTTTTCATAATATTCGTTGCTGAAGGAGCAGCGCATTTTCTTTGATGTTGAAGAGTCTGCCTACTCCGGAGATTCGGTCAACTATTGAATGCATTTTCTCAGTGAAGTAAAATTAGATGTCCTCTTTCACGTGTTCAACTCTCTAAGAAATGCAATTAGCCGATTTGGCCCGAAGTTGTGGTGAAATGATCTATCTCTCACACTTTGAAATGATCACGCTTTCGTGACGGAATAGCATGCGCACAAATTTGTAATTCTACAGCTGTATGCCGAGGACATGTGGTTCTTTCTTTCTATTTCTGTACCTTCTAACTGCTTCTTTTCTTCAATATTTTCCACGCTCGTGTGTAGTGGGCCTTGATTCTTAGCTGCTATAAGCCTCATCTGCATGTATAATTATGATTATATTTCAGTCTCAGTTAGTGCTGGAGTGCATCACAGAGACCATTGTACACATCAATGAGAATACAGGGGATAGTTCAAGTAAAGTTAATATTCATAGTAGTAAACGAACACGATTCTTAAAAGTCGCTGGAGATTGTATGTCGAAAATTGAATCAGGAAGACTGGTCCAAACGTTGACAATTCTACTTGAAAAGAAGTGTTTCCGAGATTGTATACGAGATAGCTTGATCATAAGTTTAAAACGATGTCCACGAGTTATATTTCTGTTAAGTTCTAAGAAATGCATAGGAGATGTAACTGATAGGCCATGAAACATTTCGAAACCTCTGTTAGATCTTGAAGGAGATGTCGTTTCTCAAGAGATTCCAAGCCGAGGTGCTGCAAACGTTCGTCATAACACATATGTTTCAATCCCCGAACATGGCGTCTGGCTCTACGCTGGACAAGTTCAACCAATGCCTTATCTCTGTCAAGGTATGGACTATAGACAGGCGTGGCATATTCAAGTAGAGGACGAATTAGCTGTTTAGAGAGTTTCATGTACATAGAATTTTGAATCACGACATACTACAGTGCGATTAAGTGTAGAAAGTGCTTTTTCAGTCTTTTTAACAGCATGTGACACGTGGAATGATGGTTTCAGATCTTCTGTAATGACGATCCCTAGATCAGTCACATTAGCGAAGTATCTGATTCCCAAAGTGATATATTTGCTTAGGGTTATTGTGACCAAAATGCAAAGAGCAACACTTCGTGACATTAAAGTCCAGCTGCCAAGATTCTGCCATTCACGTAAAAAGTCAAGATGATTCTGCAAATGCATAGTGAGGAGGTTTGCATCAGCTTTTCTCATTTCAACATATATCTTCACATCGTCAGCGTACTTCAGAATCCTGCAGTTCTGAAGGCATTGATCAATATCGTTTATGCAGGCTATGAATAGGAGCGGACCCAAAACGCTGCCTTGAGGGACACCAGATAGCATAAGAATTGGATGAGATGTTAAGCCATTGACAACGACGATTTCTTTTCGATCCGTTAGAAACGAATTGATCCAACCGTGCAGGTTACCGTGAATGCCGGGGGCTCACAGTTTCTTGGATAGTCGAATATGAGGTACAGAGTTGAAAGCCTTTGAGAAGTCGACATAGACTATATCAACCCAACAACCGCTGTCAACAGCTTTGAAGATATCTTCCAAATATTGAAGATGTAGACTGGCACAAGAAACTTTTGGAATGTACCCAAACTGCGACGTGGAGATGAGATTCCTTTCACTCCAGAAAGTCAACATGATATCTTTGACACATGCTTCATTAACTTACCAACACAACAAGTCAAACTTATCGGCCTATCTTACCTCTTCTTTGTCATCACGTGGGCCTTTTTTCGATCATCCCAATTTCCTTTTAATCCATCTAATTCTTCCCATTTCAGTCAGTTCGGCTTTTGTGGTAACGAGAGTTATAAAGGTATTATGACGAGTTTGGAATAGCCTATAAAAGCTGTAATGAATAGTCAGCTTGCAATTGAGGGAATGAAATTGAGCTGGAAAATGTCAAGCGCACGGGGTATTTCTTTCTGAGCACATATGACACGTACCTATTTGTCATATCAGTCGTCTCTGGCATGCACCCGGTCATTTGAGTTTCATGCAGGCTTGATTTGAGTCTGAAAAAGCCACTTGTAGTGCCACAAAATGATGTCAGAATAGAATTATATTTTTTCCACAACACAACGGTCATGTGTGTTTACATCATTAAATCAATTGGGGGAACAAAAAATTGTGAAGGGAGAGTTTAAAACGTTTATGGGTCGTTTGGTTGATGACCTCACAAGGCAACTCATTCCATTTATAGATAATGCGGACTGAAAAGCTATTCTCCCAAACTTTGCACTTTGTGATCGATGGATTTCTCAATGTCATTGAGTGACCGAGTCTGTCTGATCTCCGCACATCTCCAGTCCTATCAAAATAAGTCGCTTCCACCTTCGATCATTCCAATCGTCAGTTTGTGAATATAACACATATCAAGATAGATTCCTCCTTCCTTCAATGGAACAAGACTCAATATCTTCAGTCGATCTTCATAGTCTTCTAGTTCCGTTAGTCCTGGAATTCTGCGCGTGTATTTACGTTGGGCAGCTTCCAATGTATTTATTTCTTTATGCAGATAGGGTGACCAAGTGTATGAAGTATGTTCAGTTATTGGCCGGACATATGTCCAGAACATCCGCTTTAAGAATGTAGAATCTCTTGCTCTCAAACAACACAAGTGTAAGTTCGACATTCTGCTTGCCCTGCTGACGACGCCTTCAATATGTTTGGAAAACTTTCCACCAGTTCGCATAATGACCCCCAAATCAACTACTGTATTCACTGTTATTATGCATTGTCAAGTATAAACATGATAGGGGTTGTTTGGATGAATATGCAAGCATTTTGACTTCGTCATTCGCAGAATGATGCGTCGTAATAATTGAATAATCGAAAAATAATTGGCATTGATTCGTTCAGATGAATGTAGGCCATACGAGTATCTTACAACAACTACGAAAATTTGATATTCTAAAATTCTTATTCAAAAAAGCTGGGTTACCGGATATTTAAACAGAAACCTTTTGAAAATTATAGAAGTATGGATCAATCAGCATATGTTAGCACGACACAATTAAGAAAAATCTCGATGTTCTAATTTTTGCCCTGGATGTTAACATCAAAACAGAATTACACAATTCAGTATTAATTAAATCCCAGTGTGTACATGCGGCTTCGATTTTATTAAATGAACTCAAACTGAGGCCCATAGTACCAAATGTGAGATATGCAAACTTTTGCAGCTTTAAAGAAACTACTACGGAATTGACTGATCAATATAGCAACACAGAAGGAAAATACTATTTTACAAATTCTCCGTGTCATGACAACCAACCTTGGAGAGGAAGTGTTTTATAGCTATTCGATGGGTTGCCATCAGTGGCGTGCGGGATTCGATTTTCGCGCGATTCTGAATAGTAGTAAGCAAATGACAAACACTCGACCGGCGCCCCCCCCTCTGGAACGGCAGAGTGTCGTGGTCGGCCGCCGTGGTGCTTCGGGTCTGAGTCCCCCCCCCCTCTGGAACGATAGAGTGTCGTGGTGGACTTGGGCGACCGCCAGGATTAGTGTTGAGGCTATAGTGTGTGATGTTTTTGGTGCAATCTGCTGAATGTTGGGTTGTAAATGGGTTGTTTCGAGTGGAAGGAGTGTTCGGATGAGAAAACGGAGTCCAGATTCGGAATCTACGTGAAATTTTGGGTTAGGAAGGATGTTTCCAGCGAAATCGGAGAGAAAAAATTTTCGGCTGACGTCCCCCCCCCTCTACACAGCTTGCTTCGATTTTGGCTTCTAGTGGACGGATTTTGTCGTGCGATAGCTCGTTTGGAAGCTAAGAGTGAGACAAATTCAGTGAAAGAATCGGCTTGTTCCTATCTGTCTTCGTTTAGATGTGAGACGCCATTGAAGATTTTGGGACATTGGCGAAAAACGACAGAGTTAGAATTTGGGACGTTTTGGTGTGTAGCGCCCAAACGAAGCATCGGATGAGAAAACGGAGGCCAGATTTGGAATCAGCGTGAAATTCTCTATCTGTATGGTGAGTTTCAAGTCAATCGGCGACAAAAAATTTTCAACATTTTTCGAAAAAACGACAGAGTTAGAATTTGGGACGTTTTGGTGTGTAGCGCCCAAACGAAGCATCGGATGAGAAAACGGAGTCCAGATTCGGAATCTACGTGAAATTTTGGGTTAGGAAGGATGTTTCCAGCGAAATCGGAGAGAAAAAATTTTCACTGACGTCCCCCCCCCTCTAGACAGCTTGCTTCGATTTTGGCTTCCAGTGGACGGATTTTGTCGTGCGATAGCTCGTTTGAAAGCTAAGAGTGAGACAAATTCAGTGAAACAATCGGCTTGTTCCTATCTGTCTTCGTTCAAAAGTTAGAGCGGTTACAAGATTTTAGGTCGGAGCTCGCTTACCTGAAAAAATCCTAAGTGTCAGAGTGACTTTGTATGGGTAAAAATTTGAAAATTTTCCAAAGTGTGGAATTTCGACCTGGGACCGTCACCAAAACATTTTTCATCAAATTTTGAAATTTCACTGACGTCCCCCCCCCTGGACAGCTTGCTTCGATTTTGGCTTCCAGTGGACGGATTTTGTCGTGCGATAGCTCGTTTGAAAGCTAAGAGTGAGACAAATTCAGTGAAACAATCGGCTTGTTCCTATCTGTCTTCGTTCAAAAGTTAGAGCGGTTACAAGATTTTAGGTCGGAGCTCGCTTACCTGAAAAAATCCTAAGTGTCAGAGTGACTTTGTATGGGTAAAAATTTGAAAATTTTCCAAAGTGTGGAATTTCGACCTGGGACCGTCACCAAAACATTTTTCATCAAATTTTGAAATTTCACTGACGTCCCCCCCCCTCTAGACAGCTTGCTCCGATTTTGGCTTCCAGTGGACGGATTTTGTCGTGCGATAGCTCGTTTGAAAGCTAAGAGTGAGACAAATTCAGTGAAACAATCGGCTTGTTCCTATCTGTCTTCGTTCAAAAGTTAGAGCGGTTACAAGATTTTAGGTCGGAGCTCGCTTACCTGAAAAAATCCTAAGTGTCAGAGTGACTTTGTATGGGTAAAAATTTGAAAATTTTCCAAAGTGTGGAATTTCGACCTGGACCCGTCACCAAAACATTTTTCATCAAATTTTGAAATTTCACTGACGTCCCCCCCCCTCCCTCTAGACAGCTTGCTCCGATTTTGGCTTCCAGTGGACGGATTTTGTCGTGCGATAGCTCGTTTGAAAGCTAAGAGTGAGACAAATTCAGTGAAACAATCGGCTTGTTCCTATCTGTCTTCGTTCAAAAGTTAGAGCGGTTACAAGATTTTAGGTCGGAGCTCGCTTACCTGAAAAAATCCTAAGTGTCAGAGTGACTTTGTATGGGTAAAAATTTGAAAATTTTCCAAAGTGTGGAATTTCGACCTGGGACCGTCACCAAAACATTTTTCATCAAATTTTGAAATTTCATTGACGTCCCCCCCCCTCTAGACAGCTTGCTCCGATTTTGGCTTCCAGTGGACGGATTTTGTCGTGCGATAGCTCGTTTGAAAGCTAAGAGTGAGACAAATTCAGTGAAACAATCGGCTTGTTCCTATCTGTCTTCGTTCAAAAGTTAGAGCGGTTACAAGATTTTAGGTCGGAGCTCGCTTACCTGAAAAATCCTAAGTGTCAGAGTGACTTTGTATGGGTAAAAATTTGAAAATTTTCCAAAGTGTGGAATTTCGACCTGGGACCGTCACCAAAACATTTTTCATCAAATTTTGAAATTTCACTGACGTCCCCCCCCCTCTGGACAGCTTGCTTCGATTTTGGCTTCCAGTGGACGGATTTTGTCGTGCGATAGCTCGTTTGAAAGCTAAGAGTGAGACAAATTCAGTGAAACAATCGGCTTGTTCCTATCTGTCTTCGTTCAAAAGTTAGAGCGGTTACAAGATTTTAGGTCGGAGCTCGCTTACCTGAAAAATTCCTAAGTGTCAGAGTGACTTTGTATGGGTAAAAATTTGAAAATTTTCCAAAGTGTGGAATTTCGACCTGGGACCGTCACCAAAACATTTTTCATCAAATTTTGAAATTTCACTGACGTCCCCCCCCCTCTGGACAGCTTGCTTCGATTTTGGCTTCCAGTGGACGGATTTTGTCGTGCGATAGCTCGTTTGAAAGCTAAGAGTGAGACTAATTCAGTGAATCAATCGGCTTGTTCCTATCTGTCTTCGTTCAAAAGTTAGAGCGGTTACAAGATTTTAGGTCGGAGCTCGCTCACCTGAAAAAATCCTAAGTGTCAGAGTGGCTTTGTATGGGTAAAATTTTGAAAATTTTCCAAAGGTGTATGTGGAATTTCGAAACTTGGGACCGTTTCTACCACCAAAACATTTTTCATGCAAAGATGTTTTGAATCTTTCAGTTGACGTCCCCCCCCCCTCTGGACAGCTCGCTTCGATTTTGGCTTCCAGTGGTCGGATTTTGTCCTGCGATAGCTCGTTTGAAAGCTAAGAGTGAGACACCAATTCAAGATGGAAACAATCGCTTGTTCCTATCTGTCTTGTTTCAAAAGTTAGAGCGGTCTGACCAAGATTTTGAGGTCGGAGCTCGCTCTTACCCTGATAACCAAATCTACAGAACGCACCCCCTACCACCCGACCCCACCTCCCCACCCCCCCCCACCCCCCCCCCCCCCCTCCCCCCCACCCCCCCCCTCCTCTGTAGAGGGACTTTGTATGGCGTAAAAATTTTGAAAATTTCCAAGTGTGAATGTCGACCTTGCGGGACGCCGGCACCAACACTATTTTTTCATCAAATTTTGAAATTTCACTGACGTCCCCCCCCCCTCTCGACAGCTTGCTCCGATTTTGGCGTCCAGTGGACGGATTTTGTCGTGCGATAGCTCGTTTGAAAGCTAAGAGTGGAGACAGAAATTCATGTGATCTCAATCGGCTTGTTCCTATTGTCCTTGTCACAAGTTTAGAGCGGGTGTGATCAAGATTTTAGGTCGGAGCTCGACTTACCTGAAAAAATCCTAAGTGTCAGAGACTTTGTGTATGGGTTAAACAAATTGTGAACAGTGTTTCCAAAGTGGTCGGAATATCGAGCTTGGGACCGTCACCAAAACATTTTTCATCAAATTTGACATTTGCTGCTCGTTCCACCCCCTATGACAGCTATGCTTCGTATTTGGGCTTGCACGGGGACGGTAATTTTGGTCGTTGCGAAAGCTCGTAATGAAAGTAAGAGTGACGACAAATTCCGTGAACTAAGCGGCTTTGTTCTATCTGGGCCTTCGTTCAAAAGTTAGAGCGGTGACCAGATTTTAGGTCGGAGCTCGCTTACCCTGGAAACACTCTAAGTGTTTCAGAGTGACTATTGGTAGCGATCGTTTTTTTTTTGAGTAGAATTTTTTTGCTTTATGTGTTTGTAGAGTTTTATTTTTTTTATTTTTTTTTTTTCTTTTTATTTATCTTTAATTGTGTTTTTTTTTTAAGAGTTTTTTTTAGAAATTTTTTGTTATGATTTTTTTAATACCGCCGTTCTTGTTCGTTTTTTTTAAAAATTTGAAATTGTCTCATAAGTGTTGGAATTCGCGAGCTGGTGATAGCTCGTCGCACCAAAAATCATTTTTTCATCAAGATTTGGAATTTCACTGACGTTGCCCCCCGTTTATCGATTGCATATTCACAGGGAGTTTGTAGATAAGAACGGGATTCGAGGGAGCGGAATTTCGACTAACGGGCGAAATGAGCTTCAGGTAAGTCGTTTCTCTTTGAGGTCTCGATATGGATTTCTTCAGACTTTACATTGCTGATATCATGCTAAGGTTGTCACGACTGTATCGGTTAGTCTGTTATAGCTATGTACTGACTCCACTATGATGATAGTAGGCCGAATATCTTCAAAGGGCTATACTGTGCTTCTGACAGTCCTTTAGATTTGATTCGCAAAAAAACCTTCACGACAGCGGTTTGCTGATGTGAAGTGGTGCTACGAAGTCTACTTATAAACGTTTTGAGTCTGTAGGCTACTGAACTACTGAAAAGATTTACAGATTCTTATTTAATGCAAGAACTAAAGTTTTTGACTAAAAGCAGTCGGTTATGTAGTCTCTGTGATCTTGGGCTGTGTTTCCTTTGCTGAGTATAGACTCCACCCCGCGCCGTTCCAAGGTTTTCCTGTCATAAACTGTGGGCCCGCGATACCGACCTACTGTGTTGAGATGATTATGACGCGACGCTCTGTCCGCTCGAGGTCTTGGTTTTGTGGCGTCGAGGCCTTGGAGCTGGGATTATGATCCCTGTCTGAGTAACGCCTTGATAACGGCATTCAAGAGAGCTTACACCCAAACGGTGCTGACTTGCTCTCAAATGTTGCTGTGACTTAGTTTTTCCATATGCATAATCCGCAAGTAGTATCTATAAACCAGATTGCTATCAACGTGTTGAGTTTATCTTTACAGTAATGAGTGCATGATTCAAAAGCTCGGAGTAATGCGCCAATGATGTTGGTGTTTTCTGGTTGGGGTTTCGTGGGCCTAATGATATGTAGCTGTGGAAAGATTGCTAGAGACAGGTAGCGAACTCAAGAAACACTTAAAAGAAAAAGATTCGGGGACGATGGGCCATGAGAGGAAGTGCTGTTGATGGTTTGTGTGTGTCTTGTCGGCAATGTGTGATGAGGGGGATTGAGACCCGAATTTTATGATGGTGGTCGATTTGCTAGTGTGAGAGTGGGAACATTCGGATTGAGAAGGGTACAAGGCATGGTTTGAGGGAAGCGTTTGGAAAGGGAAGAGGTGATGAGAAGAAGGCGGTGTGCCACGATTTAAGGAGTGATTGGGGAGAACGTGGTGTGGAATGCGATGTGAGAAAAGTGATAAGGTCGCATGGGTTCGTTCCATTTGATTTTTCAGGCTTTGTTAGGCTGTGTAGTTCGGTTCGAAGAGTTAGCGCGAGGAAGTATGTGGTAGGAGTTCTGTTCAGTAGTGTATGGTGCAGTTCGTAGGTGTCGAAAGGGGGTTTGTTAGTTCGAGTGATGTGAGTCTCGCGTGAGGAACGTTGCGTAAAGAAGGGTTGAGTGCGAATATGAAGACGAAGAAGTATGATGTTAGATTTTGGATGCGCGGTGAATGGAAGATTGTGTTTGGGACTAGCGGGATTTTAAGGAAGAGGTGGGAGGGGGAGGAAGTGGCTAAGCTGATTGGAGCGTCATCGTCACTTTTGTGGCAGCAGAGGCGTCTGAAGGAGGTATTTGTGAGAGATGAAGGATCGAGGATTTGTGACATGAGCTTGGACACCTTCACCATCAGCAAGGTTTTTTGAAGGCGAATGATGAGTGAGGTGGAAGGGTGAGGGTGTATAGGGAACACAGGGAGAGTTGGAGAGGTTTATTTCTTTTTAACCCCCCCCCCCCGCACCCACATGTGTGTGGTTTGTGGGGGGAGTGTGCTTGAGAAAGAAAGGAGATGGAATTAATGGAGTGGCGGAAAGGAGCGTAGTTGCTGAGGAAGGGCAGGTTGGCAAAAGTTTGGTGGGAGTTTGCGGGCTGGTGCTGTGGTGAGGAAGGAAGTGAAGAGATTAGAGCGGGGAGCGATGCGATGGTGACGGAGACGGAGGAGGTGAGAGCGTCAATTTATACGAGGGGTGTCGGGTGAAGTGGATCGACTGCATGAGCGTTTGATGTAGTGTCGAACAGAGATGGGAGGTTTGGTAGGTCCGCCCTGTCCTGTCCTAGTCTTTGTGATGCCTATAGTTTGCGACGCCCAACCATCCCGGATGCTCCCAACGTAACCAGCAGAGTTATGGGAGGGCGACGGAGGCTAGCTGTTTCCACATGTAGATGGACGTACCTTGGTCAGCTCGAAGACTTGTCGTCCGAGAGTTCGGAAGAAAGTTCCCAGTAGCTTCCTCCAACTTGTATCATTTTTGTTAGCTTCATCTAATTTCCTATTCTTTTTCTTTCAGAGTTGTTTGGTCGAGAGAAATGAGAGAGTGTCCCGGTGGACGTAGAACGACCTCCTGGGCTCTTTTCAGCGGCCATCCTTTCTAATGCAGCTAAGCGCTTGGTGTCTGAAGTGCCGCTCGCCACATATCCGCGGATATGGAATGCAGAGGTGGAAGAGAAACTAATATACTGTAATGGAATGGCAATGGGGAGGACACTCACGCGCACACCGCAACATACCACACTTCTCTTTCCGTTGCTCTAATCATGTGTGCTATTAACACATGGATCGGCAGGTCGATTGCTATCGCTGTATCAGAAGTGTAAGCTATCTTAATTTTATTTGACTCTATTTCATCTATCATCGTCATA